>JBANSL010000018.1:55571484-55843984 GCA_037127255.1 Persicaria tinctoria
AAGCATTGTCAGTTTTTGAAGGGATTCCTTGCAAGGATGTGGGAGCATGGAATGCCATCATATGTGGGACTGCCATGAACGGCGATGCAAGGAAGTCACTCACATTGTTCGACCAGATGATTTCAAGTGGGATATGCCCCAACAAGACCACGTTTATCACCATCCTCACAGCCTGCACGCACGCGAAACTGGTCAGTGAAGGTCTCAGATTGTTTGAGCAAATGAGCACTCGCTATAAGGTCGTACCCCAGCTCGAACACTATGCGTGTGTTGTTGACCTTCTCGCTAGGTCCGGAATGGTGGAGGAAGCTGACGAGTTTATAGAGGAAAAGATGGGAGGGCTTGAGAGAACAGATTCTAACGTGTGGGGAGCCCTACTTGGTGCCTGTAGAGTTTACGGAAAGGTCGATATTGGGAACCAAGTTTCAAAAAAGCTAGCTAAGATGGGAGTCAAGGATGTTGGTGCTCATGTTCTTTCCTATAGTATATACAAGGAGGCAGGTTGGGAAGCGGAGGCTAACCACGCCAGAAGGTTAGTAGCAGATTCGAGCGTGAAGAAGCAGCCTGGCTGTAGCATGGTAGAGGTGGATGGTGTCATTGAAGAGTTCCTTGCTGGAAATATGTCTCATCCAAAAGCACAGGAGATGTGTGCAGTGCTTACTTCATGGTCCAAGATGTTATTTTGACACTAGTCTTTGTCAGAAAACAACATACTACTATATTTCATTCTTTGATTTAGGCTTTGCCAAATCTTAATAATAAAGTTGTCCATAACCATTGTCTTAACGAACTTGCGTTGGTTTCAAAGTGATTATCCCGTTCCGGTAGATCACAAACATACATCAGAAAGTGAAAACTCAGTTGAGCAATATGGAGATGCTACATAATCATTTGTCAAGATTGTAAAGCTACCACAAAATTTCCTCATCTGATTACAATGGGGATGTTAGCAGGATAAATTCCATACAGCAGCGGTTGAGACATCTCAATTTTCCAGTACAGTTCTTATATAAATAAGGTAGACCAATCAAATCCCAAATTTCGCAGTTCAGTTTCAATACTGCGTTTCCTGCTCCAATAACCGATGGACATGATAGCAAAGCAGAACAAAATAGATTCAAGATCGCAACAAAACCAACCGCATAAGATCAAAGCAGAATCAGAAATTTGAAATCTCAATTTGATGACCTGGAAACGGAGATAGGAGCGAAATCAGTGCTTGTCGCCGTGCTCCTTGGCGTGCTGCTGGTGCTCAAGGTGTCGGCGCTCCTCGGGGAGGGCGACGAGGTAGGAGAAGGCCATTCCCCCAAAGCAGACATGGTAAAGCGGGGTGATGGAGTTCGTCTCGATGTACTTGGCGTGGTAGCTTTCGAGCCACCTCTCGAAAGCGTTCTTGGCGTTGCTGACCGAGATCATCGGCTTCACACGATCGGGCACCTCCTTCACCTTCAATCCCCTCAACTCGTTGAAGAAATTCCTCATCGCCATTTTCGATCTGTAGTTTTCAGATCGTCAATTGAAGAGAGAACCCTAGCCCTAAAAATGGCTGAAAATTACCGGGCTGCAATTTTTTTTATTATTATTACGAAAAGATTCGGTTGGCACAAGGGCACAAGGCCTAGCGGATGGTCGGAAACACCAACAGACGACAAACTATCAATGGACTATACATGTGACAAAAAGCACTAAAAACGGTAGAAACAAAGCTGGAAGAGGAGGGCGGATTTTATGAAAGGTCGACCAATCTGGCCTCGCTACCAAAACAAGATTGGCTCAGTGAAGCGAACCCATTCCGACTGAATGCACAATCTGTGGAACACCGTATGAAGATGAGGCCCGTCTGTTATTTTTATGGCCCCCTTAACCAAGTTTGCACGCTATGCTCCCCTAAGGCTCTAGACATCGCCAAACCAGTATTGCAAGAATCAAGGGATGTTGAATTGATACTAACATAAATAAGAGACAAATTAGGGTAGGCCTCAAAGAAGCCCTGGCTCTGAAATGGTGGGCAATATGGTACTTGATAATGCATATTTCAATAGGCATTATTGAGTAGTTTTAGTTGCATTTCATGGGTATTTGATTATGTTTTATAGTTAATTTCATTTTATGTTCTTTTGGTGGAAAAGTGCGAAAACTACACTTATTTCGATTGTTTTATGCAGATTCATAGTTCCAGTACGTGATAAGCTTGGGAGAGATCAAAATGGAGTAATGAATAGGAAGAAAGCAAAGGAAAAGAAGGAATGAAGAGCAAAGGCCGGGAGCAGCAGAAGGCAAGTCTGGCTTGAGTTGCCACCACGGAATCCCCATCTCGCCATGGTGAAAGGAGCAACGAGCAGCAATGAAGAAACGCAGAAGCCGTGACCGCGAGACATCAATTCGTGACCGCGAGATCCTCTTACTCGCCATGGAGAGCTGCCCGCGAGAAGCCAGTGATGAACGCCAAGAAAACCCTAACTATCTCACTTTTTTATCTAAAATAAATAAATAAAAACCTAAGATAAATACTACTTATTTTATCTATCTAAAATTACTAAAAATAGATAGAAATAGTTCCTTAATAAGCAAGGAGATAAATATCTCCTCACTATTATTTTTCCTAAATAATTAAATAATAATAATTAAAATATATAGGATAATTGTTCAAGTAAAAACCGGCCAGCCCTACAGAACCCTCGGCGCCGACCCCAAGACCCTCGACGTCAACCCTTCAACAAACTTGAATCCATGGCGGCGCCTTCTTCTTCCTCGGGATGATCGGGTCTTCGACCCTTCTCGGCCCACAGAGGGTCAATCTTGATAGCATCACCAACGAGGGGTTTCATCCCTCAAAACGTAACCCGGGAATCATAATCTCGGGCCGTTACACCTTGGACCACACCGAACTTGATAGGAATAGTCCAACAACTACAATCAACAACCACAATCGAACCTAGGAATCAATCAAACTCCGAGTAAGCAAACCCTAGAATTGGGGGTTTTCGAAATTACCTCAAAAATTCAAAAGAGAAGGGAGGGAGAGAGGAGACTGGTGGCCGGAGGTGGTGGATGGAGTCAGACTTTGCCCTTGGAGGAGGTTGTCGAACGCTCCACGCTTGTCCAGAGAGGGAGAGAGGAGGCTGGTGGCCAGGGGTTTCTCAACGATGACGAACGCTTCGCCTTTGGAGGAGCCTATTGAGCTACAAGCAACAACTCTCGGTTGATCATCATCAGAGCCAAAGCTTGCCCAAGTGCAGCTACATGAGAAGGCCTTAGGTGTGAGTTGTATAGGATTCATTCTCATGTAACAACCGATGCTTTCTTTTCCTTGTTGTCTATAAATAGGAGAACCAGCATCTGTAACAAATTCAATTCAATGAAACAAAAACTCATTCACTCTCTCCAGTTTTTCCCGCGCTTCCAACTACTATTTCTCTCTAATGAACACTGCAAGGATTCGAATCAAATTGATCGTCAATTGTCATGGTATCAGAGCGGAGTGAAGATTCTGATGTTCGGAACACCGTCGCCAGAGGAATCGATCCAATGGATGAGCTCTTCCTCCATCACTCGGACAATCCAAGCTCGGTTCTCTCTACTCGGCTCCTTGATGGCAGAAATTACAGTCACTGGCGCCAATCTGTAGAAGTTTAATTGATGGCGAAGAATAAGCTCGGATTCGTCACCTGCACTTGCAAACGACCGGCCACCGATCATCTTCTCCAACAACACTGGGATAGGTGCAACAACATGGTACTCTCTTGGCCCTTGCACTCTGTGAACAAAGATATTGTTGAATCTGTGGTGTATTGTCGAACTGCAACTCAAATTTGGAAAAATCTGGAGAGCCGATTTGGTGTGGCAAATCGAACTCGTTTGTATCAAATTCTGAAAGATGTGATTTCGGTTGAACAAGGGAATCTCAATATTCCATATTATTTCACCAAATTTAAGAAATTTTGGGATGAATACATGAATTTTGTTGAGTGTGAAACATGTGAGTGTGGTTCAACCCTTTCTATATCAAGGATGATCCAAGATCAGCAAGTGATCTTCTTTTTGATGGGGCTCAATGAGTCATACAGCAGTGTAAGAGGTAACATTCTCGTGATGACACCACATCTTGGTATAGATGAGCAGCAAAGAGGTGTGAACAAGAGTGCTCCTCCAGGAAGTGATGCTTCTGCTTTTGCATCACAATCTAAAGGAAATTTCAAGAAACCTTTGTTTTGTGAACACTGCAAAGAATCTGGTCATGCTATGGAAAAATGATGGAAGCTACATGGCTATCCTTCTGATCATCCGTCTGCAGGAGCTTCAAAGAAGGTGGTTGTTAATGCCACTTCATCATCATCAATCACTCAAGAACAATACCAACAACTACTGTCACTCCTTCAACATCATGAGGTCAAGGAGCCCATTGCTATGCTGGAAGGTATGAGGTCTTGTCTCTTTTCTTCATTGCTTAATTCCTCTTGGATTTTGGACAGTGGAGCCACTGACCACATGAGCCCCAACGTTAGCCTATTTCATTCCATTGAACCAGCTACCAAGCCATCATCCATTACCTTACCTACCAACATGAAAGGCAATATCTCTAACATTGGTACAGTTAAAGTTAACCCTGATATTTCCCTCAAAAATGTTCTTCATGTACCAGATTTTCACTTCAACTTACTGTCCATTCATAAACTCACAAAAGACATACAGTCTAATGTGCTTTTTACTCCAACTTCATGCATCATCCAGGGCCCTTTGATGAGGAATCCTCTGGCTGTTGGAAGTGAAGACTGTGGACTATACATTGCACACAAACCATATGAGCTGGCAAATTTCCCTGAGTTGTCCTCTATTCTGCAATTTGACTTTTCCAAATGTAACAGTGTGTCTTCAAATTTCATGAGCACTGATAGTGTTGGTTTTTCTGCAAGTTGTAAAGTTGAATTGATACATTGTCGTATGGGGCATTTACCTTTTTCTCAAATAAAGTTCATTGATGATTCATTGCATATTTCTTCTCCTCCATCCATATGTCAGATTTGTCCTCAAGCTAAACTCCACAGGCAACCATTTTTGCTGAGACCACACAGGTCTGCAGCTCTTTTTGATCTTGTTTATTTTGATACTTGGGGACCATATCAACACAGTACTCACAATGGTTTCAAATACTTTCTAACACGGGTTGATGACTTCTCCAAAAGTACATGGACTTACCTAATGGCATCCAAAACAAACACTTTCACCATTTTGTCCAATTTTGTATCTCTGATTAAGAATCAGTTTCACATTTCCATTAAATCCATGAGGTAAGACAATGTTGTTGAGTTTCTTGACCATACATTGTCCACATTTTTTGCTGAGCATGGTATAATTCCCCAAACCAGTTGTGTTGAATCACCCCAACAAAATGAAATTGTTGAGAGAAAACACAAACATCTATTAGAAGTTGCTAGGGCCTTAAGATTTCAGTCTAAGGTTCCTATACAATACTGGGGCGAGTGCATTTTGACATCCACATACTTGATTAACCGTTTTCCTTTACCAGTCTTGTCCAATAAATCTCCCTATGAACTTCTTTTTCATAAACCACCCTCTTATACCCATCTTAGGGTGTTTGGATGCCTTTGCTTTGTGAGTACTTTGAAAAGGGGAAGAGATAAATTTCAACCTCATGCTAAGCCTTGTATTTTCTTGGGATACAGTTATGGTAAATGTGCCTATACTGTTCTTGACATCAGTTCTCAAGTTGTCTTTCATACTCAAGATGTTACCTTCTATGAAACTCATTTTCCTTTTCATTCTACCACATTGCCTGATGTCACCCTTCCTCCTTCCACTGAATTCCCTGTCCATATTTTCTTGCCTCTTACCACATCCCCATCATTCCCAAGTGTAGATGATTCCACACCCAGTGATCCTCTCACTGGATCACCCAATGCCTCACCATCACCATTGCCCAGTGACCTTATTTTCAACTCTCATTCACATCCCTCATCACCATCTCCTGATCCTCCCCCTCCTGTGGCACCTAACCTTAGGAGATCCTCAAGGAATCACCATCCTCCTGCTCATCTCAATGATTTTGTGTGCAATGTGTGTTCTACATCCACCATTCCCCATTATCCCCAAGCTTTCTTTGCTTCAACCATACCCACTACCTCTTTCTCCTTTTTGTCCAAAATCACAACTTATGTTGAACCAACCACCTACAAAGAAGCTGTCCAGGATTCCAATTGGATATTAGCAATGAAAAAAGAGTTGGATGCTTTGACTGCAAACTGTACTTGGGTCCTTGTTCCTCTTTCTGCAGGCAAGAGGGCAATAGGTTGTAAATGGGTTTTCAAAGTCAAGTTGAAAGATGATGGGAGCCTTGAGCGTCACAAGGCTCAACTTGTTTCCAAAGGTTTCACTCAAACAGAAGGTCTGGACTACCATGAAACCTTCTCTCCTGTTGTCAAGATGACAACCATAAGGATTGTCATTGCCATTGCTGCTGCTAATCAGTGGTCTCTTCACCAAATGGACGTCAACAATGCTTTCCTACATGGTGACTTGTATGAGGAAGTTTATATGAAACCATTTGAGGGGTTTCCTACTAATGGCAATCTTGTTCGCAAACTCCAGAAATCTTTGTATGGCCTTAAACAGGCAAGTCGTCAGTGGTTTCACAAGCTTACATCTGCATTGTTGGTTCTTCAGTTTGTCCAGTCCAAGCTTGATTACTCCTTGTTCACTAATAGGGCCAATGGTCATATCACCATTGTTGATGTCTATGTAGATGATCTATTGGTCACAGGTTCAGGCCCTCTTCAGATTTCTAGTCTCAAAGGCATATCTTGATCATCAGTTTAGCATCAAGGACCTGGGTATTTTACACTATTTTCTGGGCTTTGAAGTCTTTTACAGCTCAAGTGGTGTTCACTTGTCTCAACATAAGTTCAGTAAAGAGGTTATTAGTGACTCAGGGCTTACCAACATCCATCCTGTCTGCACTCCTTTGCCCCAGAATCTCAAATTGGACCTTCTTTAGGGCGATCTTTTGTCAGATGCTTCTTATTATAGGAGGATGGTTGGCAAGCTAAACTTTCTTACTCACACTCGACCAGATTTATGTTTTGTCACACATACTTTGAGTCAGTTTCTCCGGTCCCCACGCACGTACTTCTCATTTAGGAGCTCTCCACCACACCATCAGGTATCTGTGAAGTGGTTGGGACATGACATAGATCAATCAACCCTTCAACTACGTTGTCACGAGTAAAATGATAGTTTATTTCAATGTGCTTTGTTCGCTCATGATACACTGGATTTCGAGCAAGGTGTAGAGCTGATTGGTTATCACAGTAAAGAGTGATGAGCTTGATTGGAGCAACATCCAACTCTTCAAGGAGACGAACTAACCATGTAACCTCAGGTGCAGTCTGAGCCATTGCTCTGTACTCAGCTTCAGTAGAGTTGCGAGAGACCACACCTTGCTTTTTGGACTTCCAACTAATGGGAGAAGAGCTTAAGAGTATGACAAATCCTTCCCTCTCACCAACAGAATGATTTGTTAGGCAAACTTGGGTTGTCTCCACCCCAAGTTTGGGGGGGGGGAGGGTGAGCTACAAGCAACAACTCTCGGTTGATCATCATCAGAGCCAAAGCTACCTTGACAGAACCAATCGATATTTGCATATTAAATTACAACTCGAGAGAAATCGCAGGTATCGCGTAAAAACGCCAAACAACTTTACCATAATCCTCCCTGGAAATAGCCGTCTTATTAATTAAGAGCAATTGAACAATGGGGATACAATGTCATAAAGTCCAAATGCTTGATGAGAAAAAGAGATAGAATACGTTAAATCATTCAATTCAACCACTCTAGTAACACTGCTATCGAATCACAAATTGAGATGATCTCACTTCCCACCTTTACAAGCCAAAGAGAGCCTTAGGCGCAATGGTTAACTGAGCTACGTGCATAACAAATGGAAAAAGAACAAAGGCCCAAGCCACAACGACCATGTACATCTAATATATATAGTACTTTATACATGTGATCATATCATTAATTGAACATTGAAGGAAGAAACTCAGTACGGTGGTTCAAAGATTCCTCCTTTCAACAGTGTTGCTTTCATTCTAAATACAACACAAGGTGTTTCCTCTAAATCCTCCAAGTAAATGAATGTTCCCCAATGTCATGGGTTAATCTGCTGAAATGACTTGACGTTAATCAAGGGCACCATCTATAACGAGAAGCTCATGTCAAAATAGCGGGTCAATGAGCTTGGAGCACAAAATCAATCCAGTTTCTGGATTGTGACCTCCTTCAGTGAACCGACTAATCTGTGAAAGACCTTAAGGTTGTGCCCTGACTTATCCTGGAGGAACAAACATAATTCAATTTTAATGAGCTTGCAAAAACTAATAAACTATGCAATATCTCATCAAGCATCAAGATTAATCCATGGGAAAAAAGGTTCATCTATTATCACATATTGTAATTGTAGCACATGATGTATCTGATTACATGTTGACATATATAATTCTTCTCAACGTGGACAAAATTCTGTATGTAGTGATGGAAAGAAAACATGCATCACCCTATGCCATATTTCCAATTAATTCATATCGTTGGAACTAAGTGAAAAATATACCAAATACACAAACAAGTTTAATCAGCACATGGCCAGGGTATGTTATAACATATACCTGACAAATTAATAATACTCCAGATGAGGAAGGGCTAAGCCTTTTTTGTTGGTATTTTAAAATTTAAATAACTTATCAAATTTAAATTTGACATGAATGACTGTGTGTGTGTGTATTATAAATAGACCCATCTTCTTTTCATAATTAAGGAAGAGGTATGTATTGTTGGTCAACAAGTGAATGTACTACAATTGAGCATACCTCACTCAGCAATTCAAGCCTTTCCAAAGTTGGAAGTAACTTTCCACACAGTGAACAAACATCTGATTTGGAGTCGGCTGCTCCAGAAGTGTAAGTGATCATCTTTGTTGTTTCACCAGAAATGGAAGTTGAACTGTAAAGAATTTGATTTATTAGACAAGTACAATTACTAGAGCAGAGAAAGCCAAATTGAAAAAAAGAAGGGCTGAAAACATACGAATCTCTGAGATGGACAAGGATAACATTTAGGACGTGCTCGGCAAGCAAAAGCAATAAGGTAACAAGTTGATCTCTGTTTCCGACAATCTGGCACATTTCAACCATAGCAATGTACCTTCTGCACAGAGTAGCGACAGCAGTTTAGCCAGATGTAACTATGCCAATGACAGAACTAAGAAGACCATACATGACAACAATCAACTGCAAATATCGTTGTCCTTTTTATTATAAAAAAAAAATATACTCCCTCTGTCTCAAAATACATGTCTTTTTAGGACGGAGCACGAGAATTAAGGAGAAGGTTAAGTGTAATAATTAGATGTAAAAAGTAGATTAAGTGTAATGATTAGACTTTGGTATTAGAGTATTTGTTTCTTCTTCTTTTTTTAAATTTGTGAGGAGGAGAATAGGGGTGATGTAAAAATTAGAGTAATGATTAGATGTAAAAGTAGGTTAAGTGTAATGATTAAATCTAAAAAGATATGTATTTTTGACAAATTTACATGGGCTAAAAAGACATGTATTTTGAGACGGAGGGAGTACTTTTTAAGTTCACAGGAAAGAGGCAACAAACAAAAAAAGGAACTGCATTATCAGTTTAGTTATGAAATTTCGATGAATGAAACATTTCAAGTTATTAACCAAACTATCAAGTACCTTCTCTGTATATTGTCAGATGCTGATAGATGAGCTTTCTGAGCATATCGGTTGATAATTTCATCCACTTCCTGTCTTGATAGTTCGTTAATGTCTTGAATCTAAAATTTCATAATTGTCAAAGAAGCAGACAACATTATAAGACCCTTAAAACCAAATATAGTGAATGTGCATGGATATCTCAATCTTTGGAGCATTTGGATTCCCTAGAAGTATTAAAATTGGCATTCTAAAATTTGTTTTAAAATGTTTTAAAAAATCACAATGAAATGCTGTATATTTTATGCACAAAAAACTAAATTCCAACTTGTTCTGCTACCATGAATCATCTAGATTTTGTTCCACTACTTCATCTAGTTTATTCTTTATTTAAAGAAACAGGACCCCGCAGTTCTTCATCCAATTTTCAACAATGCTAAGGGGCAGGGATAAGAGTGCTCGGAAAGTCAAGTATTGGGAGTGACAACTCAATAACCAAGCCTAACCTTGCTGAGTAAGGATGACTTCTCATTAATACTAAGTTCAAGAGCTGCTGTCACTGTATTGAGAAGCTGACCAAGTAATCCTAGCACTGGCTGTTGTTGTCTTGATGACGCACCATAATCACCTTGATCATTAGAAACCTGAAAAATTAAAAGAAAAGGCAGCAAAAGAACAGTGGATTTAATACCACCTCTTAAAAGAAGAAATACGGCCAAAAAAAGGTAAACATTGCTAAACAACTAATACAACAAGGAAGGTCCTAACAACAAACCTGTAATCTTAACGATTTCTTCGTGACCAAAAAATAGAGGTATGAGCTTAGGCTAAAGCACAAACGAAACTGGTTAAATTCTGACCTCCGTTGGTTCTGAGCACCCAATAAAATAGACATGTTAAGTGAAACCAATACGATAGCAAATACATCAGTTTATAAAACTCAAAGGACAGTGTGATATTACCACAGACGATTGTAAAGCGGCAGCAGAAAAAAAGTACTCTAGATTCTGAGAGAATATATCACGCATCAGCTGGAAAAGACCTTGAACAAACCCAAAATTATCATTCTCTTCGTATGGCCAAACCTGTAAATAAAACTGAGCATTCTGTGAGAAAGTGAAACTGATTCATGCGCAAGAATTACAGTCAAGTAGCACTATCCGTCTACCCCATTGTACAGATGGAACTTCAGCAGGGCAGGGAAATTACTTGCCTTACTGAGAATTGCAACTGCAAGATTAACAAGCTCAATAGTAGGCTCATCAGCTGCAGAAACATCTTCCTGCAGAGCTCGATCAAAAAAAGATGGATGTGCTTTGACAAACTCAATGACTTCACGAACTATTTTATTCTTGACCTAGCAAAAATGACAATAGTTTACAATTAAAGGTTAAGACACATTTATTAAAATCCCTAGTCATAGATGAACAAAAGAAACAAGACAATAATCCTTTTGTGCTGTAATAACAAGAAACTTAACAGAGAAGACTTGCTGCAAAAGAGTAACTTAATATTGGAAGGAACTCGCTCTAGCAAACTTTTGAAAACAACTGTAGACGTGCAATTAGGACTGCTTTGCATTTTCTATTTTCCAAATGACCAAATATAGATGACTTGCTGCAAAAGAGTAACTTAATAGTGAAAGGAACTGACTCTAGCAAACTTTTTAAAACAACTGTAGATGTGCAATTAAGACTGGTTTGCATTTGCTTTTTCCAAATGACCAAATGGTCGTTCCGTAAGATACAATTCAGGTTTTAAATTGTTAACCATGGACAAGTATTACATAACTATCAGTTTGGGGATCAGGAGTGTTCAACATTTATCTCAAAGCATTGACAGTGTTGGTATGTAGCAGCTAGGAAGAGATTGGGGATATAAGAATCAGCTGTTCAGCCTAAGTAAACATGGGGCGGATAGGATTACTGTCAAATTATCAGGGGAAGGCATCAGGTCTAAGGCCATGGACTTCGGTTTCAATTTCTCAAGTATACGAATAGAATGGAAAATATTTAGCACTTGGATCACTATAGTTAACCTTTGGGTGGAAAACTGGAAACGGGAACCAAATTTTGAAATTTCAGCAGATAGAAATTGGCTATAGCTCTAGAAAGGGTACAATCAAGGGTCCGTTTGCATAGCCTAACTTGCCCTGACATCCCCTTATTTAAGGCAGAGCAGGATATTGAATTTTAGACATTTGCCTCTGAGATGGAGCACTGGAACAGACCGAAGTCTTCATTCAAGGTCGCAACATAGGCGGTATCACAATTGGGGTGACAAAATAAATCACATGAGAAAAGATGTAAAAAATACATCAAATGCTTTTAACCAAATAAACAGTAATCTGATAAGTGCAGTAATAATCCAGGTAATTCAGCAACAATAAGAAACTAAGACAAGAGACAGATGGGAATGCACACATACAGACATGGACAAGCACGCGCACGCATGGGGAGAGCATTTACCTCAAAGAACTCGGATGTATCAACAAGCGAAGTCATCGATAGAACCAGTCTCAAAACAGGACCAACTATCATACTTTGCCTGTCTGCATCAGTAGATAATTCCCTTCCAAACTTCATGTCTGTCAGCCTTAAGCTTCCCTATTAAAGTAATAGGTCTCATGTAAATCAAATTAAAAAATAATAATTGCAATTTAAAAAGTAAATGATACCTTCGCAGGCATATTAAGTGCCTTGCAAGAAGCCAAATGCTCCAAAACACCCATTGAATATAGGACCTGGGCACCAGCCTGTCCATATACATGGCTGATCCTTAATAGCAGTGCAAGCAAAGCCTCAAGTGTGCAAGCTCTCTGCAATGTCTCAATTGAATGGCCACCACTCTACGACAAAATTTGAAATTTAAAATATGTTAAACAGTTAAAAGTATGTAGGGAACTATAATGGGATATAAGATAATTCCAATATTTCACAAATTATAACAGTTAGGCAACCAAGTTCCCTGGCTCATAAGAAAATTTGGCTATTCTGGCTCCAAATCTTAATGATTTTTTAGAAACTAAACAGAAGCCAATTATAAAAATAATAGTTCTAAAATCCAAAGACCAATTTAGCTATTAAATAGAGATGCAAATGAAGGATTTTATTTTATTTTGTTGATATATATTATTAGAATGCAATAAGAATATAGAAGGTAAAGCTATTGTCCCGAGAATAATACAAGACAAAAATAGAAAAACTGCTATTATGTTAATACCCAAGAAGAAAATTGCTCATATGCCCAAGCAAACATCTTGCCTAGCAATTATCACCTAATCATGACACTGTCAGACATATATATAAGCTCCATATGCCCATTTTACCACTATATTGACAGCTTGAACCTATATATGGAGCTTAGAATATAATCTTGAGTAAAAGCATGCATGAAGGGCGTCTCTTGGGGAAAAGATAGTGTTCTATATGATACCATCAGGGTTCGTGTTACTCTGCATGAACCACCTTTTGAAATTCACATAGCACTCCTTTAATTTCCCAAATAATCCCACGCTTTTAGCAACTTTAAAAAAAAATCATATAGTTACATACATTCAATTTTACTTGATCTCTAACACCCAGTTTTTTTAATAAACAATAATTATGCTTCTATCAGAATTTTTCAAAAAGATGCTTTCAGTTTGTTGCAAAAGACATAAATAGGATGAATAAGTTGATAAAATGGAAATGTTCTTGTATCAATTATAATACTGCTATCACAGTGGAACAAGAAATGATATTGCTACTCAGGAGATAGGTGGAACTTTGTAGAATATATAGAACAAAGCAAGATACATAGGATTATTGCATATAAAGCATGTTTATTCAGTGACGACTTACAGCTGCAGTGAGGCTGTGTTGAGCATAAATGAAAGTTATAGCAATCACAGATTTCTAGAAAATTCCGCAGTCAATACAAACCTGATAAGATACATTACTGACGCTGGTTAAACATGACCTAAGAAAACCTCTGCTTTGAAGTTGGCTCAAGAAGAATTTTTCATTATCAATACAAAGCAATGCATCAAGCACATAATGTGCCATTGTCTTCCCAGATTCACTTCCTTGAATGGCATCCTTTATGACCTGCAGAATAAGAAAAGAAAGATTTGGAATACATGGAATAAGGGGTTGATATAGAATGTGCAATCACAAGACAAGAAAAAAAATGTCTTAGAGAGAACAATAAAGCAGAGAATAAACTACATAGAGGAATTCCATCAACATGAGGCTCAGAGAAGGAAGGAAATGTCTGAGGGACATGACCCTTTAAGGTATCATGGTGACTAAAGAACAGCACTAAGACTAACAAGATTTATAAAAGGAAAGAAAAAGGGAATCTTCGACAGCACCACACGGACCTTAAAGTTATCTTCGACGTTATTTTTAGCAAAACAATAGGATAAAAAGAAAAGAGAAAAGATATCGTGTATACTGAAGGCAATCCACAACCTACCCAAAATCAGTGACATTGAAAGGCTCATAAAAAGCTTTGATCGACTTTAGCAATTAATGTGCAATAACTATATTAGTCAATTGACTCACGCAGAGATTCATCTAATAAAGCAACCATCAATAGTGAACGATTGTTTAACTGTTTTCAGAAACTTGTATTATAATATTAGCAGAGATGAACTTGCTATAATGAAAAATAAAAACTAAACCATATGAAGCAAAGCATATTTTTCAAATGGTTGCAACTATTAATGAGAGAAAGAACTCATACCAAATCCAGTACAGCTTGAGCCTCTTTCCGCAGAATCGAGAAATTAGACCGTGCCAAATCTGCTTGCTCATTGTCAATCTGAAAACATACAACTATATTTAGTGCACCATCCATTCTACTTTTCTATGAATTAGTAAAGGAAACAGACATGTACAAGCTAGCATATGAACGGTCACCTTTTCAAGGTCCATATCCTCGCTGTCCTGACCCAAAATCAACTGCAACATTCTCCTTGGAACATCTGGATCAAGCACATGCTGACAGTACTGGAAATAGCTCAACAATAAAGCGTACTGCCTGAATTAAGGATAAAAAAGCCTTCAGAAGCCATTAAGAGTATACAAGCAAGACAGAAAACAAGCGGATCAAGTCATATCCATACCTTCTCCTCAAGGATTCTGATGATTCATGTCTTAATATTGCCAGAATAAGCTTGAACAACAATGAGAGGCATGCCCCGTTTGACAACTGCTTAAGCATGATAATGTCAAGACATGTAACAGTATCTGAGTTAACACCACCAGGAGTTGAAAATCTCTCATCTCGTAACTTAGCCATGCTTGAAAGCGCAACCTATAAATAATTCAAGTTATCAAGTAATTCCAAAAGGATAAAGCTGTTGGTGAATGACTTGTAAATACCTGACTCAACAGCAGTGCCATTTTAAGAGAACAGTCGGGAGATGCAGAAGCTCCAAGCGAAGCATCCAGTACTCTGTCAAGTGGAGAATATGTTATTACTATTCCAAAAAAAAAAAGGCATGCTGTTTTAAAAAATTAACACTCACTGAAACAAAACATCTGATCGACTCCCAAGGTATGATAATCTTCTAGAAATGGAGATCTAAAACACATGAAAAGCCACATGAGTACAGGAATAATTGTAACAATGCAGCACACAGCTGTAGCAAAACGGCCATAACAGGTAATTAACACAAAATAATTGACCTCGACAATTTGGGACCAGCCCGTCAACATATGAAGTTGTGCTGCTTGTTCTTCAAGGTTTCTGTTGTATTTCCAAGCCCATCTCAACAACTGTTGTATCATTTCCCTTGCTTCGTTAAGCTCAATTTCATTGCCAAAGGAGCTTAACTGGGGATTTAAAAAATTGCATTTCTGCATAAATAGAGTGATGAACAATTGGTTATAATAAAAAACCTGGCAGGTATATCATTAGTGATGATGTAATAACAAAGAGATTCAAATTTAGTCTTATTGTAAAAACTTGTTAAGTGTCATTAGCAGTGAGAAGATGATAACAAACCTGCCAAAGTTTATCTCGGAAAGAGGCAAGATCAATTAGCCGATCAGCTCTTTCAGAAAAATAGTAGATGCCACCCTTCTCAGAAGGAGAGGTTCTGAGTATATCTTCAGCCTTTGGAATAAAAATAAACATCATCAGATTCAGATCATTCACATAAAAAAGCACAAAACATGTAAAAACAAATTCTAAAACGTACCAGCATACTGTATTTTGTATTAGACACAGCCTGCAAACACTTCGTAACTACCTCAGGGGGTCTGAATTGGATAATATCAAGCAATTCTAATGCCTGAAAATGAATCAAAAGACAAAATGCTATAGCTGGTTTGAATATCAAACCCTGATGAGGGGACGGGAAAGCAGGAAGGTAACAAATTTGGAGACAATCAATCTAGAATTGCAAAGTTAATCATAATTTAGTTTTACATCCTCCTATAGGAAGGTGTAGATACAAATCCACACACTTGGCATCCCCTTGGTGCACTTGGGGTTTTCCTTCTCCCTATCTCATAAGAGATTTGAATATAGATGAATAGAGTATGTCAACCCTAGATAATGAAGGCCTCGTAGAAAAATGCTATTTCCTGTCCCAGTTCACAGGCAAAACAGCAAAATTGCCCAAAATCCAGGATCATTCCATATACAGGTCCACCTCTTATTTATAGATGACCCAACATTCAATAGGATCAAACTGGCGACCTCGAACGACTGTCTTAAGCTCAAAAGATGGAAAGCAAAAGTTTCAAAATTAAGGCAAGTTTCCAGTGCCCTTGAACCACATACCAAATCAACAGAAGCTCTAATATGAACAACCCATACATGGATTAAAGGGCCCACTTAAGCTCAAATATTTTTAAGTCCTCAGACTATTCACTCCCCAGAAAAAAATAACAGTTTAACACTACAACAGAAAATAGATATTGTGTATGAATACCATACTTCTAGAAACAAGAACATTTCGTCTCCTGGAGAAGTATATGGAAATCAGTTGAGAACGCCCAAATTAAGTCATTCAGATTAAGCTATCCAATGCTCAAGTAATTCCAACTTAGAATCAGCACCCTGCCTTACATACAGAAGATTTCAAAGTATATAATAGAGAAGACACTGCTAATTCGTTATATAATAAACAATGATTAAAACTTATATTTGACCAGCAACGCCAGTAAGTTATCCTTCAAATATGTGTCATCATCTCATCAGTGACAATTAGAACTATTGCAGAGCAAAGAGAGTACTTTCAGGGAAAAGAAGATAGGATACCTTGCTCTTATTCATTGTTCCACTTCCAACATTTTCATGATGATTTTCGTAGAGATAAGCAAAATTTAGATCGGCGCCAAATGCTACCCTATCTTGTCCAAACATGCGGGCAAGGATATTTAAACATGTTTCTCGATGGCCGGAACCAGTCATGTCGGCAGAGTGCAATTCCACTGCAAGAAGTTTCAACAACCAAGCTCTCTGGAGAGGATTAACGGGCAACAAAACCGAGATTAAATCACTTGAGCAATAAACTAACAGTCTTCAGCAATACAAGGCAAGAGAACCTAAAGCCTATTCTAAATAAATGCAGATGGCTGGAATTGTCCATAAGATGATTAATTATGTTCAGGATGAAAGCAATTATCACTGTATTATCATAGATCACTAACATGCTCGTTCATCCTAGTCAAAAGAGGAAATGCCTATAAATGGTTGTTCCCATAGAGCAAATGACTAGAACTTTCCACAAACTGATCACTCCCTTCCTCATCATCCAAAGATCTTTGACACAGACATTTTCTGTTCAAAAACTCTTCTTTTTTTGCTTTGAATCAGCTCTAATAGGATAGAAGCACGGCTCAAATGAAAATGTCGTAGTTTCGTATGTGTAGTGTGCACTGTGGTCTGTGTAGAACACCAAATCTTTTTGTCCAGGGAACAAATTTCACATGGTTTGGGGGGTTTTTCCCGCAACCGGTAAATATATATTTTCATATATAAAGGATACAAAATTAGAGTACAGAGGTCGTGTCCTTGAAACATCAAGGCACCCAAAAGCCAAAAATAACACCCAAATAAATCCCACAAAAGCGAAAAAACTATACCCCAAACCAACCTACTTACAAATAGGGTACGGTAGATCATCCCTCAAACTCCTAACCTACTTACAAATAGGGTAGACCATCCCGCGTGGTTTATTTTCACTTTAAATAAGATCATTACCATTTTTCAAAGATGTGATCCCAATAGGTCAATCACTGAGTTCCATACCGAAATTCCAATGGGATAAAAGTGGGAGTGACATGAAGAGGAAATTTAAGTTTTGTAAGTGCTAAGTGCCTAGCATGAACTATAAAGTACACAAGAACATAACAGAGGAAACTTATATTAGAGAGAAAATCTGTAAGTTCAAACCTGATGCAGTGAGCTAATACGCAGAGCCTGGGTGTTATTTCTTTTAGGAAGTGGAGCAACACCAAGAGTGTCTAAATGCTGCAAAAACAGAGGATGAACTATTTACTTTATAATCATAATTAGTTTAGAGTGAAAGTAGCAAGATATGACTATAATGCAAAAAATGTGGGAAGCAAGAAGAGGAGAGTGTACCTTAACAAAGAAATGGTATTTTCTGTCACTCAAAAGATCCAACATAGAACCACAGGTAAGTGGATCTACACACAACTCGTACAAGAGCTGCATATTTTCAACACTCAAAATTCAGGATAGAAAACCAAATTGTGCAATCATGTTAAACAAAATGGACACAAAGCTAGAAACTAACCTGGAAACCAAATTCATGGAGCAAACCATTGACTTCAGGCTTCAATAGTTTGTCCAATATTTCAAGAATAACCTTCAAGCAACTGCGAGTTCAAATAACCTACATAAATTTCACAACAAAAATGCAGGAACAAAAGGCATCTTAATCTCATAAATGTATTTGTACCTGTAATTAAACTTTGGCTGCAGAACTGTACGTTCAATAGGGATATCTAAATCAAACTTTAGTAGTAAATGTGCTATATTTGGGGCAGGCCGGCTGATGTTGTCAATCAAAAGCTGCACAAAATAGATCATGGTTAAAAGCTGTGTTTATCAAGGGATCAACCAGTATAAACGATATGCTGATTTTAAATTGCACCTGCAGTATAAGAACCCCTGGATCATCGCTAGTATTCTCTACTGCTAGGCTCTCTTCTGCTCTTGACTCTAGACAGGCAGCATAATCCTCAACCAAAGAGTTCGCAGCATTGGACTTAAGCAACAATTGTACAAGTCCAACCATCCTAGAGCTATTAAAAGACAAGATGTCCGTTAACTTTTTCCAATTACATATAACATGAGTTAGCGAATTTGAAAAAATATAGTCAAAGTTATTTTATTTTATTTTATATATTTTCTTTATTATTTTGTTATCTATTGGTCTTTTCTTGGGTCACTCGAAAACGTCCTATCGACTTAGTCGGGGAAAGGGTGCGTTAATATCAACCCCTACACCCCGATCAGAGTAGGATACCCTGGGAATGTTGTTGTTTTTTACAAAAAGCTTTGAAAAAGGATAAAGAAAAGAGAGAATCAAATACCTCAAACTGCTCATGAGCTTGATAGAGCATTGCTGAATAAGTGGCTCAAAATCATATCGAACATACTCCAACAAAGCAACTACTTGATTATGATCTTGAGAAAGTATCATGTCCAATGGCTGGAAAAGAATTAAAAAATGATAATTTTTTATTCAAAAGAAAAGATCAAATGGATAATGGATCTTCAATCCTATCAGAGATACGGCTATCAGAACACGTTGTTTACAATATGTATGACATTTGAAGATGTTATTGTAGCTGTTTTTCATTGTTAAAGTACCTCTTCTCAACTCACTGCCTATCTCTTTCTCACATCTATAGAAACAAAGAGAATTGCTCATATCCATATTCTGTAGTTAAGTGATGTTTAACAAGTGCATACCTGATATACAGGACGCCAAAAGTCAGCAAGTGGTAAATCCTTCTCTAAGACAAGTATTATGATCTCTAAAGAGAGATGTACAGCCTTC
Source organism: Persicaria tinctoria (assembly GCA_037127255.1). Lineage (NCBI taxonomy): Eukaryota > Viridiplantae > Streptophyta > Magnoliopsida > Caryophyllales > Polygonaceae > Persicaria > Persicaria tinctoria. The sequence goes on from JBANSL010000018.1 coordinate 55,591,256, forward strand.
TCTAGAAGTTGGCCATGTATTTGACTGCTACGCTCTGCTATGACAGCATTAACTCCAGGCAAGAGAATTGACATGATGTTTCTAAATACAGTTTTCCCACTCATGAAATCCTGCAAATTAAGATGACATACACGCTAATTAGGGTAGGCTGCTTGAATAAAAGACCTGCATAGATTTCAACAAGGGCCAAGAGCAAAAAGTAAAGTAAAGTAAAATAAAATTATATAACAAAGATTCAGAAGCTGTTTGAACAATACTTTCATCAACTCCACAACGGGAAGTTGCATTTGAGGTGGTGCAGGTTGAGAGCGTTCGACTGCATTGTCAAGATCCTCATCCTTCACATCATATGAACTTAGTATCCTGTATATATGACATAAAACATTAGTGGAAAATTTTAGGAATCAGAAGTTGATCTTCATGAAAAAACTCAAGCCAGATAATAATCCATATTGAGAGATACATCAACAGCAGAAAGCATACAGGCTACAGATGCATATAGCTTCAGTAATGGTGAAAGATCCAGGGTTATGTGTTTACATAGCAAGGCAACAACTTTTCCAAGCATGAGATTTTCAACTTACATTTGAAAATGACGGAGAGAAGCAACTACCAATTGCCACTTCTCACACGGATCAGCGTATGCTCTTTGAGGAAATGGCCCAAATACATGATCGTATATGAACCTATATATACCAACAAACCTGCAGAGGATGCAATAGAGCATGCCCAACAAACCATTAGGAAAAGTGAATCAACACAATAAAAACATCCCGGATAAATAAAACCAGCATACCTACGCCCTCGATCACTGAAGTCTCTCTCCTCAGCAATTAGAGCATTAATGAGATTAATGAAGGAGATAGTGGAGGGGTAGTATTCCCTCCTTGTTTCTATCTCATTTAACTCATACTGCATATCATAAACCTGCAAAGAGCAACAATGCTGAGATTATAGAGCTTTGGAAGTTAAAGCATAGGAAGAATTCAAGTCAATAACACATTAGAACTCGCTCTTATAAAAATAGAACTTGTCTAACTTTACAAAATCTTTTTGAATAAAAATTTAATATTGGCCCTATGGCCTATATTACTCTTTATAGAATCATTCTACTAACATAAGTACTGCTACAAGCAAGCTACTATAATTAACAATACTCACATTGAATCGGAAAAAGGATAATCATGTCTAATAACTATGATTCCAGATTACTAAATTTAGAAATGAAAAAAAATGTATTTATCTTTAAGTGGAGAGGTAAACGAAGTATTTATTAAAATAAAACCAAATATAAACACAGTAAAGTATGGTGTGCATGAACAAGATTAAACAACCCATTATTTCAATTTTCAGCAGAAAGTGAGAAGTATTCCTAGTAGATGTGCAGGATTGCAGTCATAGGAATTTATAAAAACGTGTATATAAAGAATTGAAATTTTTTAATGACGTGAAAAGTCAAACTCATAATAGGACTTAGATTATAATATTAAAGAAACATTTAGATTAAATTTTAACCTGCGATTGACTGTTGCCAACTTGAGGCCCGACAACAACAGGCAGATCATATCGCTCAAGGTAACTCCAGATGGTGTCTTTCATTAGAGGAGACACTTGAATGAATGTAGCTATGGCATCTCTAAGAGCACCCTGTAAAGCATGCAATAAAATGAAATTTAGACAGAATGTCAAATGCCACTGTTAGAGAAAAAGTCAATCAAATTCAACCTTGAGATAGGGGGGCACGTTCTCAAAACTGAGAAGCTTGAATAATGGCTCAATATCTGGAAACCAGTTTTTCCGTTCAATGGGGCTCCCATTTGCCACAACCTGCCATGGAAAATCAGATTTAAATCCATGCATGCTGATGCTCAAAACTACAAGTCAGCCAAAAGAAGCTAAAAGTAAGACATACATCTACATAATACATTAAGACCTTGTTTGTTTGAGTAGTAGGGAGTAGAAGGGAAAAGAATTGTATTTTATGTGTAAAATTTGTATGATCGTCATTTTTTTGTGAGTCTAGAGAAGGGGAGAGGGAAATTGTTAGAGCTATCCTCAAATTAGGTAATCAAATGTGGGGGGGTTGGGGGGGGGGGGGGGGGGGGGGGGGGGGGGGGAGTAATAAATTATGTAAGGAAAATGAGGGAAGGAAGGTAATGGTTAGAATATTGATCAATGAATCTTAACTTAAAAAGGGACTAGATTTGAAAGTGTAACCATTGCCTTTCCTTACCTAGCAACAAACGAGGGGTAAATCTACATTGCAATTGTATGCAGAAACCATTCAATTAAAAAATGTGCTAGGTAATTTCTAACCATTCACCAATATAAAACAGCTTACCTAAGCTAAAATGCAAAGCTAAACATCTTGATTAGCAACAGGTTATTCAATTAATTCATAAACACAGACTAAAATGAAATCATCAAAGCAACAATCAAAGACAAGACAACATGTTAAAAGCTTTACAATGCTAAATGTATATTAAAACTTATAAACAATGGGTGTACTTCTCACAAAAGATAATAACCTTCTTGAGAACACCAAGATATGCAACTAGCGCTTTTGCATCTCCCTCCGGAAACTCTGGCAGAGCAGAAGTAGCACTCTGAAGAGCCTGCTTGAACTTCTCCTCATAAATTGATAGACAACGAAACAAAGTGCTCCAGGAAACAGAGCGAAAAGTTTTTCCCTGGAGTAACTCAAAAACCCTTGAGGCTCCCTCCTGGCTAGAAGCCTGCATGAAATATTATCTCAAATCACTCATCAAATAAAATGGAACATATACTAGAAGAAATTGACACATTCCAAATAAATAGAAACACATACCAAGGTACCCAACATTTTCAGGAAAGCCACAAGAGTTTGAAAATTGGTGTGATCCTCCCCCGCAAAATTTACAAGAGTCCATACATCATCATTACCAATCAAAAGCTCAGGTTCCTTCTGTACAATCAATGAAAATGAAGATCAGATTATACTAAAGATAAAAATAGACAATAAACTAATCTCTGATAAAACTAAATGCCTAGATGAAAGAATGCACCGAAAGTTTTGCTCCAATGCAAATGAGCAATTTAAGATAAAAAGAATCTCTAATATAAGCTTTTTTTAGATCAAATTAAGATCTTAGGAGAGGTAATATAAAGACATCAAAAGCCAGAATTCAGAACTAAAACCAGAACACAATCACATGCTTCATTGTAGATATGAAAATAAAATCTCTTGAGCAAGGAAGGCTAAAACATAATCGCATGCTTTAATTTTTTAATTAACCGCGTTCCAGGAATAGGAGAGCAAGTTACTACTCCAGTATTGATCTCCAAAATATTACTTACTAAATTCAAGAGAGGAATTAACACTTTAGATAGCAAAAGAACAATTATGGCGTCCTAAGCTCACGCCTTTTGAAGACTCTATTCTGCCCTTTATGAGAGTACTATTTGGATAGATCATACCATCAATCCCAAGATCTACCAAAAGCAGGCATGAAGGGGCAACTGTATCCATATATTCATCCAGAAAGAAGGGGCAACTGTATCCATATATTCACCCAGAAAGATGGAAAAAGTTGAATTTTGCACTGACACTACTGACAAACTTGTCAATACTGTCCTGTAAAACAGGGTTTTATACGGAGTATTAGTTAATCCCTGTGAACTTTTCTCCTTTCCTTTCTCTTGTATGTTTGTAATCCCTTAGTATTTACAAAATTTTAGCCTTAAAATAAATAAAAAAACATGCATTGTACAAAATTTTAGCCTTTCTCTTGTATGCGAGAACCTATGAGCTATTAAGGGATAAGGGTGAAGCAGCATGCTGGGGTGAGTTCCTATGGAAGAAATTGCAGTGTAGGAAATGGGCGTTCATTGTTTGGTTAGCAGTGAGGAACCGTCTTCAAACAGGTAACCGTGTGAAGCATTGGAAAGGAGAAGAAGCTGCAGTGTGTGTGTTATGCAAGCAGGAGGAGGAGACGGCGTTACACCTATGGTTCAACTGTCCAGCAATCCAACAGGCACAATCGATAGTGATGAGTTGGGCTGGCGTGGGTTGTAGCTTTCAGACCGTTGAAGCTTGGTTACAGTGGTTTGCCCGTGAGCCTCCAAGATGCCAGAGGACGTTGCCATTCCAAGCTAAACTGCTGGCGTTTGAAGCGCTGGTGTATTTCACTTGGATGGGAAGGAACAAATGTGTTTTTAGTAATGAAGCTTTTGATCTACTTGTTTATGCTAACATTATTATTGAAAAATGTAAATCTCGTATCTCCGCGAAGTGGAAGTGCAAGTCACTCGCGGAGAACTCTTGGAAAAAATTCTATTTAGATAGGTGACTGTGTAGGTGCTGGTGCTATTGAGCCAGTGGATGGTTTGAGAGGATTGAGGATGTGGGGTTAGGTCGAGAAATTAGTGCTAACCTGTTAGTTTTGGTGGGTATAGGGGCCTTTTTGGGTATACGGTTCCCCTTTTCTCATGAGACTCTGTATTTGGTCTCATCTTTTGTATATTTGGTGTTACCACCTCATCTATATATTTACAGGAAAAATGTTTATGTATTGTAACTGTCAATTACTACAGTAGTAATAAGAAAAATTGCTCGTCTTTTGCAGGATATTAAGGCTGCAAAATAAGAAATAAAATTGTAATGCTGATGAAAGAAAAATAAAACGTATGAGACATTCTATATAAAAAAAAAAAGTTAAGAAAATGGGATGAGCTTATAAGTTGGTGCAATGTATTAGATTTTCGGTGCCCCAACAACCATAGCTCAATCCAGTTATCAGGAGAAGGCAGAGGGGAAACCAGTAATGTTCCAACACGGATAATGTACCCTCTTACAGATAAAAGGGAAACAAACAACATTACTACAAGTTAGAGCACATGTGTACGTCAGATATAAGTCCTGCTCCCGTTGGATAATGTGGGGTAAGCATAAATTGAACATAACACTGACCTGATAAATTTCGCTAACAAATTCCAAGAGTGACACAAATGGTTGATGGCCACCAGTTTCAGAAGCAACCGCAGATCCCATGTTGTCACGCATAAAATCATGCTGTCCACTAACACTGTATGGGCTCAGCATTGTCATAGCCTTCTCCTTAATCTCCTTAACCTTTTAAGAACAAACCAAGGATAAGGAAGCATGCCAGATCATACAGAAAAATCAAGTTTAATAACAGCTGAGCAACTCCATTATATTGGTGGTAAATGAAAATCCTCAGAAAATGGAACATATCCTTCACAGATCAGAGAAACACCCAAGGTATCCCTCATTCCCTCCACTGTCACAAGACTACAAGAGGAACCCAAAATTTAGTTAGTGTTAATATTGTAAATGGAGGAGTACCTTGTCTCTAGCAAGAGGCTGAGATAAGAAACATGTGATAAGCTTGTGCAGGTAAGCATTGTACATATAGATCATATCTTCATCGTCATTCTGTAATTAAAATAAAAGCTAAGAACAAATCATAAATGCTACTGCAAGATGACTAACAGAACAACCTCACTACTTGACTAGAACTTGTAACATGCTCAAACTTGCACCAACCTGATAGGCAGCAGTTAGAAGAACCTTATCTAGAAAAAACTGAAATACATTGTTGGCGAAAATGGCTTCCAAACAAGAGGATACACTTTCTGTACTTCTTGATACAACACTTGAAGCTATTTCAGACGAACCACCATCATGTGTTAACATCAGATGTACAGCCCAAGCAAGTTTGACACAGCCAACAAAACCCTCGACAGTTGGGTTATTCACAGTAGTCATCACCTACAAAAGCATCAGAATTATCATCAGAATGTCAACCTTTTTGGTTGAATTGATGAGAAAATTTCTCGGTAAAAAAATTGAAAATAAGAAAAAGTTTCCCTTACAATATCATTAAACTCCTTTGTGAAGGTAGTCTCTTGGGTCAAAACAGATGCTTTCTCAGGCAGAGTGCTCAAAGCATCTGACACGAATGCAATAACAAGAGAGAAAAGGATACCATATGTAATCTGCAGGAGATAACATCAGCACCATGTTTAAAAGGGAAAAAAAAGGAAAAGTACATTACAAAGAGGCAAGAGGAGAAGCTAGACAACCAATCAAAAACATCAAGCATCAACTGAAAAATATTCAAGGAAATTCACAAAATTACATTATATGAACTTTGTAGAATCTCTAGCAAGCTACAGATATTAGACTAGAAGTTTTATACCTGATATTTCAATACATCAGTAGTGCTGTTAAGCTCAGCAGCACTATCCTTCAAAAGAGATAGCACATCTTTCACATCTTTAGGACCTGCAAAAAATGTGGGTTAAGCATTTATAGCCCTAAATAATATCCAGTCTCAAGCCCTACAAGATAGCCCAAAAGAAATTTTATTTTAAAAATGCATATTCTTTCTGAATAAAAAAACAGCAGATAATTTTAGAGGATCAGCAAGCACAAAATAAATGTCAACAAATAAGTTAAATAACCTGACACAAATTGCAAACGAGTACCCAGAACTTGCAGCATAGGAAAGAATATGAAGCAACCATAAGGGCCACCTGACTGATTGAATATTCTAAACCTTTTGAATATATCAAATAAAAGAGACCTCAACAAGATAAAATGTGTCCATCACTCCATCATTACCAGAATAAAGAAGCAGACGAAAAACTCAAGCTTATAAGACAATTCTGGCAGCTGAATCAGAAGCTTACTAGTGCGTACAACCAGAACAGAAAGTACAAGGCAGTGAGCCAGGATGTGTCTTTCTCTGCTAACAACGGCTTTACGCTCAACAACTGCTCCTCGAGAATCGATAAGAAAACGTTCGGCACTAGGTCCACCTTGTCCAGCTGGTTCTTCACGATTCAGTTCCTATAATTGGTGGATAAAAATTCATCAAACAAATAATAAATAATAAATTGGCGGGTAAAAATATTAACAGATTAATAGATCAGCTTATACAAACAAAAAAAGTAAGGTTATTTTAGGCCCTGACATGGAAAAGAATGCAAGCAGTGATGCGTCACCAATGTAGAATACCGTACAAAAGGAAGAAAGCATATATGTAGTAACATTCATACAAATCAAAGGAGCAGCAAAATACTGTTAATCTGGCAAGTCATCTGACTTGACGCTACCTCCCTTACTGATGGTGATAAAAGGGCACACACAAAATACAACCAAAAGATATTAATACTTGGATAAACCAAACAAACCCAAAGAGCTTCCTTGCCCAATCTCCCACCAAGCTCCAGAAGAGAATGACTTGTTTTTGGCCAACAAAACCTAAAGCCTCTGACAAGATATATTTACTGAGTGCCTTGCTACAATGAGGTGAGGTATAATTTATAGTCCAAGTCCTCCCTAAATCACCTGTCACCACTCTGACAGCTTTGATGTACTTTCCATATGATCCACACTCCCCAGTCCCCATATCATCCCAGCTAACACACTTCACCCTATTTGAAAATACATTAATCTTTGGCCTAACAATTACCCGTGGAAATTTTGAGGCTTCTTTTGCAAAACCTTGAATCTAGATTTCAATAAGAGCCACTTGTTTTAGGACTTCCAACTCCTATAAGGACTTGCAGCAGGTTAGTGCCAGAATAGACTAATTTTTCAATAAACGGATCCTGAGATATAACAAAAATCTGGATCTTGTATTACTAATGTCTTGGCTTTCCTGGGTTCACCAGACACAAAAATACATTTCCATGATCTAAGCCCCTTTTCCCCTTCTGATTTTCTTGGATTTCAAGATAATATGAATAGAAATCCACAATCCTCTTGAAACTCGTTCAGAGTGAAAATTAATATGCTCTTGCATTGCAAGGTCTTGTGAAGGAAACCAAGTGGACAGCAGGAATGAGAAGGGTGGAGGTATATACTCTAATAGATTATTAAAACACTGAACAGTTTATGTTTGTCCTTTGCATATGCTTTGTTTATAGTGCCGAGAAGGATTATCGAATGTAAAATAGAACTCACCACAACCTACTAGCACTAAGAGTCTAACACCCTTGATTTCTCCTAATATTATGCAGCAAGTACAACTGGTTATTCAAACCAGAAAGATCAAAGTTTGTAATGTGTAAACTCAACTCTAGTAAAAACTCACTGCAAGAAGCTTAATAGTCCAAATCAGAGTACATAATAGAGGCCAGAACAATGCTGGAACTTAAGCAGCCTTGTTCATGCACTTTAAGGACTAGTGAAACCAAAAGGCAATCTGCTTTGGGTATTGCAAAGCATTATTTCAGACAGGAGTGGGAACAGAAATGAAGTTTGAACGGGTAACCAACTGCAGATGAAAAAGCCATGACGTAAGAATCTAAGAACTAATTCTCACGGCTCCAGATGTAAAAGGAACCAACTCCAAACTGAATCCAAAAAGAAGTCTGAACAGGCACAATATGGGAAAAATCATAAATGTAATTTCAAAGATCAAACCTTGATCAGAGAAATCAAACGCTGTCGAAGCCCAGCATTTATAATATCTTCCAAATATTTCTGAACATCAACCACTATATCATCTTGGAAACCCTGGTCAAGTACAACGGCCTGAAGGGAAGCCGAGATCATATCATTAAAGTGGAAAAAATTATGGATAGAAGGAAGCAGACTGAAAATATATACATACATACATATATTTGTGTGTGTGTGTGTGTGTGTGTGTGTGTGTGTTCCAGGCAAACAACAATCATATATACGAGGAAAGAGAGGTACCCTTAGAAGTGTGTGTAAAGCTGTAATTAGATCCCTTCTCTCTGTATACCACAGCCCTGTAGCCAGGCGCAAAATATCCAATGGTTCTCGTCCGAGTATGCCCCACTATTAGATAATGCAATGCAAATTTATGTCAGCAACAACAAATTTGAGAAAAGCACCACAGGAAATGTCATGTGTCCCCTACCCCCACAGGCAAAGAAAGAGAGAAATTTACCTCTTGATTTGTGGAAACAAGCAATCGCACACATTCAATTTCATTGAGATGAAGATCGTCACTTAACTTTAATGCCTGAAGAGTAGTAAATAACACAATCAGGACAAGAGGAAATAGGAAACAACACCGAAACAACCCAGGCTTATAAACAATTCGCAGGTTCAGTTAACTGATTCTATCATGATGTGAATTTCATAGGGTGCAGAGTCTCCTGATCAAGAAGAGATGGTCCTCCTTCATCCTCTTGAGTTGGGTTTGACTTGCAATATGATATTACTTCACTAAATGTTTCTCTAATGACTAGGTGAACTAGGAAAGTGAGGGTCCTCTTGTCAAAAAATATTACAAGGATGAAGGATCTCTGTGTTACAAACAAAAGGTATACTTAGTGATCCCTCTCATATAGCATATCTACCTACAGCCAAATGTTAGTTCTTTATCCTCCTAAAAATGAAACTAATCATTTGGCAAGAAATCTAAACGGGTTTCCAAAAAAGATCATTACTCCAAGAAAAGAAAATCTAAGAAAGAACTTTACTACAATGACCTAATCAAATTGTCATGCATCCGTTTGATCAAAGTATTGCCTTCAACTCTAAATTGGCAAAAAATCCCCTTCACATAATGCAATTCCATTAAAAATCATACAAATCAAATCACATTGTTAGCTGAAAACATAAATAATCCTGGAAACAAGTAGGCAGAGAGTGAAAAACTAACAATCTGAACATCCTGATCATCGAGCGAAACAGGAGTGGAATCAGGAAGCCTGACTTCTCTCGACTGCACCTCAGAACGGTCTGCCGGCCTCGGAGGCTGCGCATTTGAACAAAAAACAAACCTCTCAGTCCACAGCAGCACATGAAAAATACTTCCTAAACCTAAAAACAGCATCCGCAAAAACAAAATAGAAAAGGGAATTGAAGATTGAGAAGGAGAGAGAGGCGGGAGTAACCGGAAAAGAGAGAAGATTCTGAAAAGAAGGGAGGGAGTTGCGAATGGCGTAAAGGAGCTCAATTCGCAGGGAGGGGGAAGGGGAAGTGGAGCCGAGGAGAGCAGACTCGATTGTGGACAGAAGCTGCTTGGAGGATACCATTGCTGGGAGCTGAATATGCCAGAGCTATGGAAGTTGGAACCCTAGGAGAGAGAAAGTCGACAGGGTATGGTATCGTATCAAACGAGGGCGGAGGAATGAAGGGCGGGAAAGAGGGGCAGAGGGCGGAGAGAGTACTACGGGAGCGAAGGGAGAGGTGTTTCGAAAACCCTGTCTCTGTGACGGGGAGAGGGGAGAAAGAAGGTTTTTTAACTCGACCCGGTCTTTAACGGGTTTGGGTCAAGCATTCGGGACCCATTTTTCGGTACACAAAAATGGATTCGAGTTGAAGTTTCATAATTAAGGTTGTTATTCGAGCCGAACGAGATGAGTATTGGTTGTTCATATTTTTGCATGTTCATATTCAGTTCATTTAAAATATGAACGAGTTCGAGTCGAGTCTAAATTTTGACTCGAGTTTTAAAATGTGCTCATATTCCTCGAGCCGAGCTTTTTTCGAGTTTTAGGCAATTCTACTTGCTCATTATACAATAACTTAAAGCAGTGGCGGATCTAGTGTTTCAAATTTAGGTGAGCAAATTTTTTTAATCATGATAAAGAAAAAAAATTCAATCCAAAATACGATTATAAGAGTTATTTGGAATTCATAATAATAAAAAGTTTCATTACAAAGTTATACCTATTGACTCAAAAGTTATACAAAAAAAAATAAGTAAAAACAATAAATACACAAATTCATTCGAGTTATGTTGTATTATAATAGATCACTCACTAAAATAATATATAAAGCATAAAAAAAAAGATGGTATAAAATAATAATCCAACGTCTATAATCAAATTACCAAACAATTCAATAGAATCAAAACCCAAATTTAATAAATTAAAAATTAAATAAACACTACTAAAAAGAGAGTAAAAAACATACAGTACCTTATAAAAATAATAGATTAAATAAGTTGAAATTCCTTAAATTTAAAAATTAGAATTGAACAACCAAATTGAAGAAAGATATTGGTTTTCAAAAAAAAAATTGAAGACAGATAAATGCCAAAAAAAAAAAAAAATTTATTGTTTTGGTGCTACGTGAAATTGTGTTGTCGGTTGTGGGCAATTGATCACCTTTTATTTTTTCAATTTAAGGAGTTAATGGGCTTTAAAAATAAAGAGGGCATGTGAGTTTGTTTATTATTGGCCCAAGTCCATAAAAGTAAGCTTACATTGACAAATATACTACCCGACAAAAATTTATATTTTAACCTAATTTATAATTTTCTTCCCAGCAATTGCTGGGATAGCGCTTCAAGCCATCTGCCTCTGACTTAAAGAAAATTTTAGAAATTTTGTAAAATTCGAGCTATTCGAGTTCAATTCGAATGAGCCGAGCTTTGGATCGAGCTTAAAAATGTGCTCATACTCGGCTCGTTTAGAAAATAAACGAGCTCGTGTCGAGTTTTTATCGAGTGAGTACGAGTCGAATTCGAGCTACTCGTGGTCACATAACACCCCTATCCATAATGTAAATTTTCGTTATACGGTATGATTTTTTATTATGTAAAAATTTGAGATCAGACAAGCCTGAAGCTCGAGAGGTCGACGAATCGGCGGACGGATTAACCGTCAACATAAAACATATGTACAAAACACACAACAAACATAGATGAAAGAACAACCCAAAGAACCCATATAAACCAACATGCAGCGGAGGAGTCGAGTGAGATCCAAGGCGAGCCACGAATGTCGAGAACACAGGAGAGTGCGAGGACTCACACGGCGTCTCGACGTCGAGAAGGCGGAGGACAATAACCCACCATCGTAAAGGGCGAAACCTGGGGAAGTGCGAATCACCGACGTTGTCCCCACCTAGATGAGGGATCTTCGAAAACCACGAACACAACCACGATCCTCTAGATCATACAGAACGTTCGACACTGCAACCCAACTCGAGGCTAAACGCATCCACGCCAAAGCAACGATCCAACACCAACAGAGGAAACCAATACAGGCCAAAAGGGAAAGATCTAAACATCAAACGAAAATTGTGTGCAAACTCCCGGAACCAAACAGAAAGTTTGGTAGGGATTATTATAACTATTAATATTTAGATAATTTTTCAAGTCCTTTTGGGATTTTGATCCAACCTTTTTAGAATTTTTGTCAAATTCTATGGGGATTTTTGTCAAACCCTTTTGGAATTTTGTCATGTATATAAATATATAAATAAAATATAAATATATATCTATACATCGTATAATGAAAGAATGAAAAAAGTAAAGCCAGTGATAGGACACCCCAACCCCGGAAATGATTAAGGGTCAACTTGCACGGCACGGATTAACTTTTTTTATTTTATTTTTTTTTTATTATTTTTTTCCTCCAAGCTTGCATAGCAAGCCAGACCATTTGCAGTGGCGGAAATTCCAGCACACCGAGGAGCTTAGGGAAGAGTCACCGGAGGCCGGCCGACACCCCGCTCGCACAAATTGTTTTTAGGTATGCTTCTATGGCATGGGAAAACCTCCTGGGCAAATGCGAATAACTTGTCTAACCCCGCTAACTTTCCTAAAGGCTTTATTGAATCTATGGGTTATGGATTTGGTTTTGACCCGGCTTCGTCGTGGCAAGTTGTACTTTAATTCCGCTTTCGCATTTTCGTTCAAATGAATTTCCGCGACTTAGTCTTAGGACAAGTTCACGGTACCCAACGACCCTTCGATTGCTTTTGGGATTCGAAATCCCCACTTTAAATACTTATATTTTGGGGTTTGAAACCTCGACTCGTACTTGAATTGCAAGATCCGAAAAAAGGTATCCAGCATTCGAAACGTAACCCGGATATTTATATCCGGGCCGTTACAAATGAGAAGCCGCAAAGGGAGGATGGTACTCAAAGAGTTGAGGAGAAGCTTTACAAGAGCATGGTAGGTGGGCTAAATTATCTCACACACTCAAGGTCAGATATAGCCTACAGTGTGAGTGTGGTCTTGAGATATATGCATGTCCCACTAAGCAGCACTTGGGAGCAACAAGGAGGATCTTGAAATATGTAGCAGGCACATTGAAGTATGGTATTTGGTAGGAAAGTGTGCACAATTTCAAATTGCAAGGGCACTCTGACAGTGATTGGGCAGGGTGTTTAGATGACAGAAAGAGCACCTCAGGCTCTGTGTTTGGATTGGGATCAGGGGCTATTACATGGAGCTCGAAGAAGCAAGATACAGTGGCATTGTCCTCATCAGAAGCTAAGTATGTGGCTGCAGGGGAAGCTGCTAGACATGCATTGTGGTTGAAGAAGCTAATGTTAGATTTGGGGTGCAATCACACTGATGTAATTGAGATATGGTTTGATAACAGATCAATCATAGCAATGACAAGAAATCCAGCATTTCATGCTCGGACCAAGCACATTGATGTGCAACATCACTTCATGAGACAGTTGGTGACTAAGGAAGAAATTATGCTCAAGTTTTGTGGAACTAATGATTAGGATGCAGATTTGTTCACAAAAGCTTTGAGTGGTGTCAAGCATTAGTTCTTTATGGAGAAGATAGGCATGAAGAGAATGTGAATTAAGGGGAGGTATTGAATTATAATTCACATTTTATTTTCAAAGTTTAAATGGTAGTTGTTTTTCTTTGTTAGAAAGTAAAGTCGGTAGATGTCGAGTCAACGGTAGCAATGCAGTCGATGTCGAATAGAAGTTAATCATAAGAGTTAGTTTCTTATGCAGTTTGGCTAGCTAAGTTAGTGGGATAGTGGAGTGTAGTTGCTATTACAGTTATCAAGTATTGTAAGTAGTTTTGTATGGAGGTTTTGAAGTGAATTGAATCAAGGAGTTATTGGTTGTTGAATTGATCTCCTGCTCTTTCTATTTTCTTGCTAGCTGTCAAAAAGATAGTAGTGAGTTTTGTTTGAGTTTTGGTACAGTGAATGTGCACAAGAGTGTGATTGATCTCCTAGAGTAGTGACAACACCTCTGTCTTGCGCGTTCTCCAGCCGTTCTCAATCTCGCTCCTTTCTTGTTGAGCACACTCCAATGGCCGATTTGGTTCGTCCTTTTGATTCGAAATTGCAGAAATCAAGGTCTGGCTTTCTCTTCTCGTGTGTTTTGCTTCCCTCTATGATTATGATTTCTATCTAATTCTTCAATTATGTTTTCTAATTCATCGGAATGAATTAGGGTTTTGGTTCACTCTATGCTTATGATTTCTATCGAATTCTTAAATTATGTTTTCTGATTGATCGAAAAATGATTTTGAATTAGGGATGCTTAAATTCAGATTTTCGGGGATTTTGGGTTTTAGCTTTGGTTCATTCTTCAGATTTTTGGGGATTTTGGGTTTTAGCTTTTCGTCTGTTTTGATTGTCTTTCTAATTATGATTTCTATCGAATTCTTGAATTATGTTTTCCGATTGATCAAAAGTTGATTTAGAATTAGGTGGAGTTGAACTTCTCTATGTAATTTTGTGTTCTTGAGGAGCTGGGTGTCAACTAGATTTACAGACAGAGACTTGGGAAGAATAAAATCACAAAACAAATAAGTGATGGAATCAAATGAAATACGGTAGAAAACTAGCTATAGAGATCATTGATGGTTATACCTATGGTTATGTGATGGAGCTGCACGACTTTAATCTTGGGAAAGCAAAAAACAAGTAATTGTCTAGTGAATATAAAAGGTTCCTAGAGGGTGATTAGCATGGGCATGTTTTTGTTAGGCCACTTGCTCAAATTTCATTTTTCTTTATTTTTTCAAGTTTCTTATACCTCGATAATCTCCCATTTTCACTTGATCTTAATAAGTTGAGTATCAACCACACCGAATGGTTCCAAGAGTCATTTTAGTTGGAAGATTTATCTCAACAACTAAACCAGATAAGGCTTGTCCATTGAGGTGAGAGAGATGAGTGCCAACAATAGACATGTGTTCCTTAGTGAGCTTCCTTATTTTATAAGTAAGGCTTGTCTATTTCTTGATCATTCCTTTGATCCACACGCACGAGTTGCATGCTTAGCTAGCAATGGGAGCTACCTTTGGAATTACCCCTCCAACACATTAAGTCTGCTGATGCTGCTATATAATTGGCCATATTTCATCTTACACTTTATTTAATTCTTGAATTTAAGCATCATTATAACATTACAAGGATGGAAGTTGCTCGTATCCTTTCCATATGATATGATCAGTCATGTTATGCTATTACAAATTACAATCATCTCATAGCTTAATGTGAACCTTATATGCATTTTAGATATTCCCCTCCCCTTGCTGATTTTTTCCCCTTTTTGCTGATTGTTTTCCCTTTTTTTTTGTATGGACTCTTAATTCGCACAATGTTACATTCTCAAAGTTGTCCATTTGTTGAGTCATACTAAGTGCTCGGCTCTTGTAAACAAATCATAACACACCCTTGTATGACTGCTTTAGTGATCTTTTAGGTTAATGGGTGACTCGTGATTATAGTTAACTTTCACTCGTTCTTCTTTTGATTATTCTACATTTTTTACAAATATTATATTTTTTCAAAACCAAATAACTGCATGAGGTGGTATGCATACAATGGAATGATGTGGTAAGATGTGCAACAAAAAAATTGTTATGCAATAACATCATCTGGGCTCCAATACAGTGACGCCTGAAGTGATGTTAACACTAGCAACTTGCCCCTGGTTACTCCCTAATGTCGCTGGTAAGCTCTTCGGATGGTCCCCGATTCGGCATATGGGTGCTCATCATATCTCTCATAATAGAGTTGGTAGGTTAGTTATCTAAAACCCTAATGTGGCACTTGCTTGAGTTGATTAGATTTTTATAGAGAGCAAGCAAGAAATACTACCAATTGAGAATATACTTTTCATCTGCAATTTTTTTGACAATTTAGGTCATATCCTGAAAGTCTGAAACACTTAATTTATGTAGGAAAGATGCTTCATCAAATATAATACAAGTCAACCAAATAAACTAATGTTCAGGGAAAAGTTGTTAGCAAGGTTAGTGCAAATTTTTAATGCAAGTCAACCAAATATAATACAAGTCAACCAAGTAAACTGTTGTTCAGGGAAAAGTTGTTAGCGAGGTTAGTGCAAATTTTTAATACAGTTTTTTGTGGTTTATTTTGTTGATCTGTCTATTGGTTAAGACTTGAGATGTCATATAATTAAGATTGTTGTTGATCTGTGTTCATGCGACCTCTGAATTTTTATTATTGTTTAAACAGTCTTCTTGTCTCCCGCCCAGAAAAAAGGAGCATTAATTTTTTTTTATCAATGGCTGCCTTAGCATCTTCACTGGTGTTCATCTGGTGCAGGTTTTTATCAACTGTGGGACATCCTTTGTATCCAGTGAAGTTGATGGTCATAATTCACAAGTATGCTGGCTGATAATAGCCCGACCTTATCGCGCCAAGCAGTAATGTGAGTTTTGTTACAAAAATCAAATTAGTATGCTCCTTTACTCTTCTCAAAATCTTCTCATATCTATTCTTCTCGTGTCTCATAATCTAAAAGAAACTTATCATGAAACTCTTTGTAATGGTTTACACCTTGTGACTCATATGTGAAATGTTGAATTTCCTTGGTTGCTATATGCTTATTTCTAAGCTAATTATCTCTATGCTCTTATAAACCTTGATAAGTAATGAATAATAATAATATCGAGAGAGTAAAACTGTAAGAGCATCTTTAATGGTGGTACTCTAGTTTAGTATCATAACCTATTAAAAAAATAAAAAATGTAAAAGTGGGGAGAGCCAATAAAGTGAGTATCATATGCTATGATACTCCTCTCACATAATTACATTGGTTTAATAAAAAAATCTGACATTTTATTTTATTTTTTATGTCTTAAATTAGTTATGGTACTCATAGTACCATTGTTAAAGATGGTCTAAGAAACAATTTCACTATCATAGACACATACTTTTCATTCTTGTTTTCCATTGCTCCTTCTCAATGTTATGTGTGCACTAAGTATAATTAGGACTGAGTTATAGTATTTATACCTCGAACGTGTTTGTGTCTTTATCCATTAGATCTAAAATTTTTTTAACCCTAAATGTACAATTACTTGCACAAGATATGTAAAGGCTCGGATTTTAAAATATTAATTTTCGAAAAAAGGAAATTAAAGATGAAATTAAATCGGATTTAATTCGGATATTCCAAGCAAAAAAAAAAAACTCCTCCAAAAATTAATTAATCGAAATTGAAATTCTTAAAGTGAATTCCGGCCCAATTTTTAACTTTAAAGATCGAATCCGTCTTTCATCTCGGGATTCGAAAATTCCTTCTGTTGGCGATATCCTTTCGGTTTTAAAAATCTAATTGATTGAGAAAGCGGGATTCGAGAAAACTAACATTCGAGAACTAATTCGGGGTTTGAGATTCGCTTATTCGGGATTTATTTCCGGGTATTGGTTTAACCAATTTCATTCTCCACCCTTACCCACTCACTCACCTCACCATACCCTATCAAATCATCCCCATTTCTGATCATTCACCCTACCCTTCAATTCAACCCCTTTCCCGTGCCTTATCCAACTGTTGCAACAAGGAAACCCAAAACTTGTTCCATAAAATTTGAACCTTGACCAAATCTTTACACACACCCACACAAACACAAGAACCTAACAACACCTTTCTCCAAGCAACGTCTCTCCTCCTTTCTCATTTCCGCCACCACCACACCATCTCCACCACCACACCTCCGTCACTACTGCACCACCGTCTCGCCACAGTCTTCGTCGTCGACCACCGCCAACACCACAACTCCCTTTTCCCGGTTCTGTTTTGCCGAGCCGAGGAGACACCAAGCCTAGCCCCGCCTTGCTCCTCTACTCATTCCTCGATAACAGTAGCATCAGCAGCCTCGACACCTCCCCGTATTAGGATAGATTATATTTTTAGATAGAATACTATCATATCCGTATTCTATCTTACCATATCTTTGTAAAAGTCTATCTTTGTATATCTCAATCCTTGGAAGGAAAGGAAGACGTGTGTATGAGTACATCATCCAATCAATGGAAAACACAAGAAATACATTCATCATATCATTCAAAGTTTTACATGGCATCAGCCTAGTTTCGATCCTCACGATCTAATTCATCTTTCCTTCTTCGATGTCGACCACTCCTCCCACCGATAACCCCGTCGACAAGACCCCTTCCGGTGGCACTCCCGTCGACCAGTCCGGCCAAAAGAATGCCGGCAACCTCCTGTTTGCGGCTGCAGGGTCCGGTCCCATGCATGCTCTACAGTTTCCCAACCTCAACGTCCGTCTTGATCGGACCAATTACACGCTCTGGTGGCACACAATCAAGTATGCTCTCGAAGCCTTTGGCATCGAGGACTTTCTGGCCATCGGTTCTCAACCCTCGGCAACCCTCTCGGCGCCATCCAGATCCAACGATCCTCCCCCGCTGAACCCTGCCTTCGCCGAATGGAAGAAAAAGGATCGACTCATCCTTCTTTGGGGCATCCTTGAACGGATGTTCTTTGCTCAAACTAGGGCATGCCTGATGCACCTCAAGCAGCAGCATCTCAAGAAAGGAACTTTAAGTATCCTTGATTACGTTGAGAAGAAATGGGGATTCTCCGATGCCTTGGCCGAGGGCTCCTACGTCGTGCCTGGCTCCGATTTCGTTGAATGCGTCTCTTTGGGGGTAAAATTTCGTGTTTGAATAAAAGTTATCGTGTGAGCTCCTGAAATTATTTTTGTAGAAGTATTCACGTAATACTTTATATATCAAACGCGAGTACAAATTGGTTGACAGTAGTTACAAGCAGATAAAGAGTGCACAAAATGTGTTACATATCAAACATATCATTTTAACGTACTACAAGCTCGCAAGCTAAAACATACAAATTTAATATGATAGCTGAGCATACAATAAAATGAATATTATATTGTTAAGACGTCGAGAGCACAAATCCTGACACTTGGGTGGCGAGTCTCTTGAAATCCAACGGGCTCAGTTGCATGTTCAGATCTGCAAAGACAAGACAAGGTCAAATTAGTGGGTTATAACAAAATACCCACATGGGCTTTTTTTTTTGAATTACAGGACAGCCCAAAATAGAGCCCAACCTAATCGACTAATCATTCCCACGCAGAGTCTAAGAACGTGGCATCCTAAGTGACATGATCTGTCCATATCTATTAAAAGAAAAAGATTGGCAGTTAAAAAAAATAAAGGATAGAAGATCAGTGTATCTTATCTTGAAGAAAAAAAAAATATTTTGGAAAAGGAAACATGATAGATGTTGACCTTCCTCTTTCTCTCCCTATAAAAGATGGCCAAGATTAGGGTTGAAAAGGAAAAAAAAACACACGACTGAAGAGAAAGAAAGCCTGCACAAGAAGAAAAAAAAAAGCAGTACAAGTACAGCAGAAAAGAAAGCAAGCAGCGGCACCAAGAGAAAGAAAACGCATCCAAGGTAGCGTTTTTTCATCATCTGCGTGGTCCCAAAACCCACCCCTGAGATGTCTACGGATTTCTCTTGTGGTCTGGTTTCGGGATCACCGTCGATCAGCCCCAAATCGGGGCAAATTGGTGCACCAATTCGATCTCCGAGGCCCACTCCTGAGATGTCTACGGATTTCTCTTGTGGTCTGGTTTCGGGATCGCCGATCAACCTCAAATAGGGCCGAACTACTGCACAAATCAATCTCCGAAACCCCACCCCTGAGATGTCTACGGATTTCTCTTGTGGTCTGGGTTTTGGGATCAACAAATAGCCTTAATCAAAGGCGAAACGCTGCTGAAATTTCTCTAAACTATTACAAACTGGCTACCCTTAAGCAGAGTTACAAAAGAAAAGGAGAAAGCAGACAAATTTCTTATCAAAACAAATTCCCAAGTCAGAGAAGTTCAACTGTTCAAGCATTCAGATTTCGGAACCAACAAATGGCCCTAAAAGAGGGCAAGAGGCCTATGCACAAATTGCAAGCAATCTCAAATAATGCAAAAGAAACAAAGTTCAATGCACCCGAATTTTTAACGGGTTGCCTACCTATCTCACAAGAGATAGGTAGGCAACCCGTTAAAAACTCGGGTGCAGCCCAAATCACCAAAACCACTTAAGTCTTGGTGTTGATGCAACTTCGAATCAAGAGGATAACCAAAAGGGGTCGAACTCAAATTCTACAAATTAAATAAAATATGTTTTACAATTATTCGCGCATTTTTGTTCAACATCGTCTTCAATGGTTTGGACGCCTCTTATGCGGCTTTTCTCACTGCATACAATATGCAGACGGAGCCGATCACATCCGATCAACTTCACGGTCTTCTTTTGGGAGAGGAGGAGAACATCACTGCTTCTCTTGCTCCTGCCACCGACGCTTCCCTCTCTGCCAACGTTGCCAGTCGTGGAACCAAGTCTTCGCAGCCCTCCTCTCGTTCCGACACCACTCCATCAGACTCGTCTCGCCCTCGACCCACTTGCCAGATTTGCAATCGACTAGGGCATGAAGCAACCAACTGCTGGAATTGCCTCAGCCGCCGTGGTGGTCGTACTGGCTCCGGCCGAGGTGAGGGCCGTGGCTTCTCGCAGCAATACCAGCAGCATCAGCAGCACCAACAGTCGGCTCCCCAGCACCAGCAGCGCCAGACTTATCAGTTGGGTCATCCTCCTTCCACCATGGTTGATCCTAATTGGTACTTCGACTCTGGCGCAACCAATCATGTTACCACTGACTTTGGTAACTTATCCGTCTATTCTGATTACACCGGCAATGAAGGTTTGCAAGTAGGCAATGGTATGTCTCTTCCCATTACGCACTTGGGTTCATCATTGTTGCCTGCACACCCCAGACTGGTTCAATTACACAATATTCTTTTTGTCCCTGATATTAAGAAAGATCTGATTAGTGTTTCCCAATTAACTCGAGATAACGATGCTTACATGCTCTTGTTTCCCACTTGTTGTTTTGTTAAGGACAAGCAGGGACGCACACTTCTCAAAGGAATCGTTGAGAACGGCCTCAACCATCTACAACCGTCATCACCCACCACCAACTCACCTCATGTTTACCTTGGAGAAAAGACCACTCTTCAAATATGACATGAGCGCTTTGGTCATCCCCATGAGTCAGTTTTCAGGCGTCTTGTTTCTAGATTTCAGTTACCTGTTTCCAAACATAATCTTAAAAGTGTCTGTGATTCTTGTCAGCTTGGGAAGAGTCATCGACTCTCTCTCAACAGTCCGCATGAGTCTAGCCAGTTTCCTTTTGATTTAGTTTATTCAGATGTTTGAGGTCCTACCCCTGTTCCCTCATTTAATGGCAATTCATATTTCTTGATTTTCGTTGATGAATGTACCAAGTTTGTCTGGATTTATTTTCTGGGGCAAAAGTCTCAAGTTTTTACATACTTTCAGCAATTTAAGAAGATAATTGAGACTCAATTCTTCACCAAAATCAAACAATTTCAATCTGATTGGGGGGGGGGGGGTGAGTACATAAATGTGTCTACCTTTCTTCAATCTCAGGGCATCATTCATCGAGTATCTTGTCCTCACACTCAATCCCAAAATGGTGCCGCTGAACGTCGTCATCGAACCATCGTCGAAAAAGGTCTTGCTATCCTCTCCCATGCCAAACTCTCATCCCTGTTATGGGAACATGCCTTTCATACCTCAGTCTACCTACACAACCGCAACTTAACCCCCATTTTACATTATAAATCGCCCTTTGAGGTCCTATATGGCAAGATCCCAGATTACAAATTTCTCAAGACCTTTGATTGCCTATGTTATCCCTTTCTGTGTCCATACAACTCCAACAAACTAGAGTTCCAATCATTGCCCTGCACATTCATTGGGTACAGTTCTCGTCATAAAGGTTACATATGCCTTCATGTTCCTACAAATCGTGTCTATATTGCTCGCCATGTCATATTTGATGAAACCGTGTTCCCTTATCCACATCATGTCAAGGCCCCATCCGACTTCTTGTCAGACACCCCACCTTCGTCATCACCCACTCTCTCCTTACTTCAGCAAGTGGCATCCCCCTGGCCACCTTCATCACCCACCCCTACCAATGACCACATCGTCGCATCATCACCCTCCACTTTCCGCCGCGTCAGCCACCGCAACCGGCCCCTTCCCCGACGATGTACGCGTCTCAGCAGCATCCATCGAGCCCCATGCACACCAACCTCTCTATTGCTTTCTCCACCATGGGCCTTCAGCAGCCGGACGACAACTGGTACATGGATACCGGGGCCTCCTCTCACATGACGAACGCACCAGGTAACCTACACACTGTTTTTAATTCTAGCACTTTACCATCTGTCTATGTCGAAAACGGCGAATCTCTTGCAATTGTCGGTTCGGGTCACACAACCCTATCCAATGCCCCACCCCTTCGCCTTAACAAAGTCCTACTTGCCCCTGACCTTGTTAAAAACCTCATTTATTTTCGTCAATTTACCATCGATAACCACGTGACTGTCCAATTTGACCCGTTTGATTTTCTTGTGAAGGATCTTCATATAGGGACCCCAATCACGCGGTGCAATAGTTCTGGCGACCTTTACCCTATCACCACTGCTCGCCAATCGTCTCCCACCGCACCTACCGCCCTCGTCACCCTTGGTTCTGACTTGTGGCACGCTCGTCTTGGCCATCTTGGCGACCACGTGCTTCAATGTCTCCGGTCTAGCAATTTAATTTCTTGTAATAAAGCCTCAGGCGTTTTCACTTCATGTGAAATCGCCAAAAGCAAGCGTCTCCCTTTTAACATTTGATGCAGGACCATCCAAGATACCTCCGGACACACCTGTGATTCAAGCTCGTGAGAATGTTGTCATCCTCAAGAGGAAGAAGAAGGCTCCACCATGGGAGACGTTCTTTAGATGCAAGCTTGATCATCTTGACGTTTACATTCGTTTAGCACATTTGACAGCTTTTCGACGTCTCAATAAAATGGGTCGTTCGGATTCTATATTTATCAGATTAAGGCGTACCATACCTTGTTGGAACGAGGACGAAGAGATCTACAACTTTGCTGTTGAAGGTTTTTCTAGATTCGACCTAGAGCTTGGCCAAAATCCACATTCTTTGAGCTGTCGCTGGTTTTGACGGTAATTTAGAGGTTATTTTATTTATCTCTTTTAATTATTATTTTCTATCTAGAACTCAGCCTTAGGGTTATAAAATAACGGTTGATCTCTTGTAAACACTTCACGCTTCCATTGAATAGAAAATTCCTTTGTGTGAAACACAATGAGAGAAAGTCGATCGATTCGTAGCGGAGCTCATCGATTGCAACTATTGGTACTGTTTTAGCTTGGTTTGCTTTGTGTTCATCAACTTCACAAGACTTGGTGATCCTAGTATCCACGAGCCCCCTCCTTGTGCCTCCAAGTTGTCCGCTTGGTTGTGTAGGGTTGTAGAGGCGGGTTATATAGTCATTGGTATTGGTTCCTACCCTCTTATGAGGCCTGGGGTCTTTATCTTGTTCTATATAGATCGACTCAGTCCTTATCGGCCGTGTCTTTGCATCAATTTCGAGTCTTTCCTTTATTTTCCATTGCTGCGTCGTTTCTTGTCTTTAGTCGATATCGAGTCTTTGAGTCTTGCTGCGTTCTTGCATGTTCTTGTTCGAATCTTGGCATTCTTGTTGAGTTTCTTTGAGTCTTGTTGAGTCTTTCTTGTTTCTTGCTTCCGTTCTTTAGTTTCTTGCTTGTTTTTCGAAGATCGGGCCATCCTACGGCTAATCCCGTATCAAATTGGCATCAGAGCTTTGGTTTCCGACACCAAGATTGAGTCTTTTCTTTTCCTAAACACAAAAACACAAAAATAGAGTCTTTTCTTTATTTGGTCTTTTACTTCTTGTTCTTGAATTGATTATTGCACTAATCTTGAGTTTGTGATTGTTTGTGGTTGCATAGCCTAAACACAAAGCCTAGCCGAGACCGTGGAGTCGACCAAAGAGGTGCACACAACCCTTGTGAACACCCCTAAAGCCGACGATAATTACTGTCCCCATAGCCTTGCTTGGCCGAAAATCATCCTCCACACAAGACAAACCCTAGTTTGTTACTTTTCTATCTTTGGAATTTTGATTTATCTTTTATCTAATTCCATTTATCTATTGCCTATCAAATAATCAGATTTTAGTTGTTAGATTTAATTCCATTATATCTAGCAATTATCAAAAAGGCTAAAGATAGATCTTGTTACCATATTTATCCAAAGTTGTCTATATATTTATCTTTAGGGCTACACATTTTATCCCTTCACCATTATTTCTCAGAATTTTTGAGTCCTTCTTTTTGCATTAAGTCTTTCTTGCGTTAGTTAAAAAAAAAATCAGTTTCGAAAATTCAAAAAAAAAAAAAGATTGAACTTGGACCTAGGAGGATAAAATCCACTAGGGGCAAAAGTAAGTAAAAAAAAAAAGTTTGTTTGATCTAGTGCAGGAAAGCTCCAAGGACCCAATTGGTGATCTTTGTTATAGCCCTAAGTCGACACACCCCTTCTACCAAACACATTACCTCCACAAAATTCTAAATTGAAACCCTACCTTGCAACTACAACATCCTAACTTAGGGTTTTCAATCAAAAGAAGTAAATTTCTAAACTTTCCTTGTGTTTCTTCTATTTGCTTTTATTTTACAGCCTTGTCGAGCACTTTCTCTTGATTTCGAGTGCTTCTTGTTGCTTATTGCTGTTCTGTCGAGAGATCTCAGCCACATCGAGTTCTCTCATTGCTGTGTCGAGTGCACTAGACCCCTGTCGAGTGTTCTCCTGTCCACGTCGAGTGCTGCGAAGCCTTACTTTGAGTAATCTTGCTGCTGTCGAGTGCTCTATAGCCTAGTCGAGTGCTCTTTGCTTGTGTCTTTGTTCATTCTCTTGATTCATATACTTTGATTGCTAAGTTCTTTGCTTGAGTGTTGTTTCGCCCAAAGCGGATTGCCCCAACAAGCGTGACATACCCATTAGAGAGAGAGTGTGAGCGAAACACATTGTGAGGTTGTTTATATTTTTACTAATCTTTACATAGTTCTTTGTTTCTTTTATTTGCTATGTCTAATCAGGTTAACAACGAGAATAATCCCAACAATGGGACTAATTCTAGCACCACCGTGACTCCCGAGCAATTCAACACCTTGATGATCACCATGAACGCCATGACTAAGATGTTGGTAAAGTTCAATAATGAAATGTTTAAGGTGGATAAAAGCTTTACGACAATAGAGCTTCAACGTTTTGGCTCTAATACGGTGTTCGGACAAGGAGTCCCACCTAGAGATGAAGTTCCACCAATTGAAATGGAAGAAACTCATCCTATTTCTACTCAACTTAATGTTTCTTCTAGCATACACTACTACATATGGTGTTATTTATGACATTTAAAAGATGGCGTTTTTTTATAAAAATGCCATTAAAGATACCTTTTTATGGCTTGTAACTAAAAAACGTCATGAATTTGTATAATACAATTTATTTATGGCGTTTTACAAACGTCATAGAATTTATGGCGTTTGCAAAATGCCATTTTACCAAAATCAAAATTTATGAACTCAAATTTATAGCGTTTAAAAAACGCCATTTATGGCGTTTTTAAAATGTCATAAAATTAGGGGGAATTTTTTTAGTCCAAAAATTTGGGCCAAATCATTGAGCGGCAAAGCAAAGAAAAAAAAAAAAAGCTATACCTATAACCTAAATCCCTCTCTCTGTGTACAGAACCACTACCGTTCTCTCCTCTCCCAATTCATTCCCCCAAACCTGTGAATCATACAGAGAAGCAATCCGCGCCGGTTGCCAGCCCTCATTGTCGCTCGTGCCGGAACAGCCCCAACCTCGTCGTCTCCCCCTCTAGCCGCCTTGGCCATTTCTCTCTCTCTCGGGTCACCCTCGCCAGATCTACTGGGAAGGCACACTAGTGAAGAGGGATTTTCAGTTACAAGTTTTCCAAGGTCTAAGGTAAATCACAATCTTCAGTTTACTAGTTATGGTCAATTCACGGAATTTAAAGGTATATCGTTTTTCAAATTTTTTCCCCCAAATTAGGGTTCTTCAAACTGGAAATTAATTTAGGGTTTCATTTACTAGGAAAATACGCTGTGATTATGAAGCTAATATAAGCCCATGTTTTCATATTCATCGGTTTTCCTCAACTTCCACGGTACTGGTTTTCAGATCTAGCTTCATCTCAAGTAAGCCCATGTTTTCAGGTTTTTCGATTTCCCTCAACTTCCTCTACATATGTACTTTTCAATGGTTGTTTCTGTCAGGCGCTAACACTTCATGATCTCTTGAAGCATTTAGTTATGTTTTGAAGCCAGCTTATTTATTGTATATTTGTTATTGACACAATGGAATACATTAATTGACTAGAATGAACACCTTGTTCCCAGCCAGATAGTGGATTGTACATAATGTAGCATTATTTTAAAGTTGGGAATGAGAGTCATCTACCAAGTACGAGTTTAAGGTTGGAATAACTGTTTTCATGGTACTTATTCTCCAGTTGATTTCATCTATATAATTACCTCTGAGTTTTCATTTATGTGTTCTCATGTGTTTTCTCACTATAAAGCCTTCCTCTTGGGAGACTTGCTGATTTTTCTTGCTCACTGTCCTTTTTTTTTTAGATTTATTCTTCTAAGTTGTGTAATTTGTGTCTATGTTTTAATATTACTTGTTATAGAATCATCCTTGTGTTATCTTTCTACCTTGATAGGAAGGAAGTATTCCTCATTGGCACTGATTTGTGATAATGCCTTTGTTTTCCTTACTTATCTTGATTTGTGATATAAAAAAAAGTGTCATTTATTTATTCTTTTTTCCCTTTATGTCATCAATTATTGAAAGAAAATGAACTGAAATCGGCCTTTTTTTATAGTATGCTCGTAGAAACTGTGTTCAGCGCTGGTGTAATCAGAAAAGGATTTAACTTGTGAGATATCTCATCAGGTATGCCATGATTATTTCTTTGTCATGCTCATTATTTCTATCTGTCATGCTTCTTAGGTTGGTTTGTCGTTCCATGATGATTGCTTATACAAGAGCTTTTTATGTTCTTATACATATTTCTGTTGATAAATAACTTTCTATATTGTTAAGATACTTTTAATATATAAGCTTCAAATGAACCCTTAGTGTTTTATGCATTACATGAATTTTTATATGATATATTGTGATACTTGTGTGATGTAAAAGAATTCTCGACCTTTGAATACATATTGTGTTTATTTAACAACTTGTTGCTATGTTTAATGTACCTTAAGCTCCCCACTTAGTGTTTTTGAAAACTAGAAACGCTTAAGCGTCCTTGAAATTTTGATGCTTAAACATATTGCGGTTAAACTATAAAGCATGGTTGTACATTCCTGCTAGTTTGAAACTAAGATCTCATTCTCATGGATAGCACTAAAACAAATATGATTTAACATCCAGACCAGTCCTTATTTATAGACAAAAATAATTGCTTCAGATAAATTCCTTAACGTCTGAGCTAGATATTGACTTGCCAATATACAAAAAATTACCGAATATGAATCAATTAACCAATACGAGATCTAAATATTACTTGTTGACTCCTAGAGCTAATCAGTTACTAAATTGTAGCATTTTTCATCTATCTTAGGTTTCCTCAAGTAGTGTTATGTATATGTGGTGATGTGATTGCCCCTGTTATGCCTCATTGCTTCATGCTGAGTGCTTCTATCTATTTTTCTGTTTTACTTCAGTTTTCACATTCTATAATGTAAGTGCTAAGCTTGGATAAAAGTCTAGCTGGAGCATATTTCCTAACCGGAGGTGGTTGCAATTCCTTTATATTTGGTTTATCTAATTCCTTGGTGCTATTTCAAACGAATGTTTCATTTGTAGTTCTCTTCTGATTGGAATTTCATGTTCACAGGCAGACATATGACGGTTGGGGATGGATAAGCGGAATGCAAATGTTCTTACAAGAGAATAATGTGATGACATCGATCGATTGGTTTATTTCCCCCCCCCCCCCCCCTTGATTCTTGAAGTTTATTGTCTTTGATTGATTTGGTTTTTGTTCGTTGTGGAAACCAGTACATTGTTGCTTAAGGTGATTTTGGGATTAAATGATCTTTTGAAAACCTTGATATGTAAATTTATCATTTGTGGCCTGATTGTGTGAGTTTATTTTGATTAATTATATAAAGTTTCTGTATGGTAGTATGGACCATGGTTAATTGGAATTTATGGCTTGGAGTGTAATAGTGTATTATTGAGCAGGTCATACATTTGGAGAACCAGTGGACCTCAAATTTTTTTTTTTAAATAAATGAAATTCCATGGCGTTTTTAGAACGCCATGGGTTGGGTAGTTATTATTATTTTTAAAATAAAAAGGAATTCATGGCGTTTTAAAAACGCCATGAATTCTATGTCTTTCCGGTATTATAAAAATACCATGACGTTTATAAAACGCCATGGATGTCTTTTCCTATGGCGTTTGGCAAACGCCATGAAAATATGGGTTAAAGCACGGCATCACCTTCAACGGCGTTCCGACATGGCGTTTAAAAACGACATCTTAATGCTTTTATGACGTTTTTCAAACGCCCTAAAAGAGTATGTTTCTACTAGTGATAGATAATTCGCCGATTAATGGTCATGTAAATCATGTTGATAATAATGATCAAAATCTTAATTTACTTGTCTGTGATGATCATGATTGCATTGAATATGAGCATGAAGATTCTTTGATTGTTACTAATGTTTTAAGTGTTCAACCTATGCCTTGTGATAATAATCAAAGAGAAGATTTGTGTCATACTAAATGCTTAGAAAATGACAATGTTTCTACTATGATCATTGATGGTGAATATTGTTCTAATAGTACTAGCCTTGAATTAATTGAAAATCCAGCCTTGACAAAGGATGAAAACTTGCTAGCTTTGGATGGAAACTTAGGGATCAATGATCACGCTAAAGTGCATATTAAGTTAGCACATCATGACGTTGAAATGAAATCTGAATTGTGCACTTATCAAGTTTCTTTTCTTGGTTTTGTAGAGAGCTCTAATGGCCTACAAGTTGACGAAGCTGAGACACTAACCATCAAGGAGTGGTCAATCCCTACAACAATCGGTCTTGAAAAGAGTTTCCATGGACATGAGGTTTTCGATCCAGGAGCTAGTGTGGATGCCTTTGCGGAATCATATGGGACCTTGGATTCAAGGACGAATCCTTTTCAAGAAAGGGAGATTGATGCGGGACCATCCAAGATACCTCCGGACACACCTATGATTCAAGCTTGTGAGAATGTTGTCATCCTCAAGATGAACAAGAAGGCTCCACCATGGGAGACGTTTTTTAGATGCAAGCTTGATCATCTTGACGTTTACATTCGTTCGGCACATTTGACAGCTTTTCGACGTCTCGGTAAAATGGGTCGTTCGGATTCTATATTTATCAGATTAAGGCGTGCCATACCTTGTTGGAACGAGTACGAAGAGATATACAACTTTGATGTTGACGGTTTTTCCAGATTCGACCTAGAGCTTGGCCGAAATCCACATTCTTTGAGCTGTCGCTGGTTTTGACGGGATTTTATTAAGTTGTGAACATTATAGTATTTGCAACTTTCTTACTTAAGTTATTTTAGGTAATTTAGAGGTTATTTTATTTATCTCTTTTAATTATTATTTTCTATCTAGAAATCAGCCTTAGGGTTATAAAATAACGGCTGATCTCTTGTAAACATTTCACGCTTCCATTGAATAGAAATTTCCTTTATGTGAAACACAATGAGAGAAAGTCGATCGATTCGTAGCGGAGCTCATCGATTGCAACTATTGGTATTGTTTTAGCTTGGTTTGCTTTGTGTTCATCAACTTCGCAAGACTTGGTGATCCTAGTATCTACGAGCCCCCTCCTTGTGCCTCCAAGTTGTCTGCTTGATTGTGTAGGGTTGTAGAGGCGGGTTATATAGTCATTGGTATTGGTTCCTACCCTCTTAGGAGGTCTGGGGTCTTTATCTTGTTCTATTTAGATCGACTCAGTCATTATCGGTCGTGTCTTTGTATCAATTTCGAGTCTTTCCTTTATTTTCCATTGCTGCGTCGTTTCTTGTCTTTAGTCGATATCGAGTCTTTGAATCTTGCTGCGTTCTTGCATGTTCTTGGTCGAATCTTGGCATTTTTGTCGAGTTTCTTTGAGTCTTGTTGAGTCTTTCTTGTTTCTTGCTTCCGTTCTTTAGTTTCTTGCTTGTTTGTCGAAGATCGGGTCATCCTACGGCTAACCCCGTATCAGCATTTCTCATTCCCTTACATTTGCACCATTTGATATTATACATTGTGACTTGTGGACATCTCCTATTTCGAGTGCTAGTGGTTTTCGATACTATTTGGTTGTCCTTGATGATTTCACCAATTTTGTTTGGGTTTTTCCCCTACGCCATAAATCGGAAACACAAAGTCATATTGTTAATTTTCACACATTTGTTCGCACTCAATTCAATTTGCCTGTCAAGTCTTTTCGGTGCGACATGGGAGGCGAGTTTGACAACACATTCGTCCGCTCCTTTTGTCAACAACATGGGATAGCCCTCCGCTTCTCTTGTCCTCAAACCTCTCCACAAAATGGCAAAGCGAAACGAATCCTCTGCACCCTCAATGACAAAACTCGAACCCTCTTACACCACGCCTCTCTCCCCCTCTCTTTTTGGGTTGAGGCACTTCACATGGCCACCTATCTCCACAATATACTTCCCTCCAAAGCGATTGCCAACTCCAACCCAACCTTGGCACTCTACAAGCGCCACTCTTCCAACAATCACATTAGAGTGTTTGGATGTTTTTGTTTCCCCCAACATGAGTGCCACCGCCCCTCACAAGCTCTCCCCACGGTCCACCAAATGTGTCTTCTTGGGCATCTCCCCACACCATTGGGGCTACCGTTGTCTTCGCTTGGATACCAATCGGGCTGTCACTTCGCGCCATGTGATTTTCGACGAACAAACCTTCCCATTCGCCTCACCACCTACCTCTGCTCCTCCCAACTCCCCTACACCACCCGAATCTGACGAATTCCCACCCCTCATACACCTCCTCTTTCAACAGGCCTCGTCCGGGACATCGCATGCAAAACAGCACCCCCCGTCGGATTTGACGTGTCGCAGCCGCAGCACCCTGCTGCGCCCGCCGCACACCCTGCCCACCCAACCCTCCTTGGCGGCGCCCGCAGCATGCCCCCGCAGCAATTGATATGCCGCAGCCGCAGCACCCTGCTGCGTCCGCGGCACCCCATGCTGCGGGCACCCCCCTGGCGGCGCCCGTCGCAACCCTCGCAGCATTACCCCCCCCCGGCAGGCGGCCCCCCTTAACCCCGTGCCTCCGCTTGCACCCCCCACCCAATCCATGAAGACCCGATCCCAGTCCGGGATCTTCAAACCTAACCCCAAATACAACCTTCTCACCCCGTCCCCCGACATATCCCCTCTACCCAAATCACCCCATAAGGCCTTACAGGACCCGAACTGGCACGCAACCATGATGGATGAGTTTAGTGCTTTAATTAAAAACGGCACGTGGGACCTCGTTTTGAGGCCTCAGGACACAAATATCATTAACTGCATGTGGTTGTTCAAACATAAGTACAGGTCTGACGGGACTCTTGAGCGCCACAAGGCTCGCCTAGTGGTCAATGGCAAGTCTCAGGAGGTTGGGGTTGACTGCGATGAGATTTTCAGCCCGGTCGTCAAACCGGCTACCATTCGCACAGTTCTGAGTATCGCCCTCACCAAGGACTGGCCCATCTACCAGCTAGACGTCAAGAACGCATTCCTTCACGGCAACCTTCAAGAGACTGTCTATATGCACCAGTGACAGGCCTAAGGTCGTTATGCCTAATCAAAGTAAATTCCTAAGATGCAAACTATAACAAGTATAGTAGGTAAGTTAGGGTCGAACCCACAGGGAAACAGAATCAATTGTAAGAGCAAGTATTATTACCCAAAAGTAACCGATTCAACGGGAGTTTTGTGTGTAAGCAAATGGTGACAGAACAAGTTGCAATAAGAGGTTGCGAATATATGATGGAAAAGTATCACACCAGGTAATTATCCGCACAACAATTGAGATGGTTCATCATCGCATTCTATGAATCTCAAGTTCTAATGTCCAGTAATTGTTCTCAATTCAGATCGTGTAATAGCTTTTAGTCCTACCAGTCCTAAAAGCACTTATCACCAAATTACAAGGGAAAACCTTCACCGAATAATAAAGCGATAGCATTCAAACATGAATTATAATGAGATACAAGCGATTCTAACAACCCGTTAAAATAGCCTGTAATCGAATCTCCTTCACAATCTTCCACAAGCAACCCGCGTATGGTGATTGTGTTTGCTACAGTGAATCTACAACCCCAAACCTGGAATTGGAAACCCTAGCAATATGACTAGTATCAATAAACCTAGGTGATCAATCCAGATTAACCAATAATAAGCAATCAAGCAATAAACTCAGGAGATCGAAACAATTAACAAAGGACAAACAAGAGTAGAATACTCACAACCAAATCAATTGAAGGCTTTAAAGAACCAAGTGCAACAACGGAGAGTTAGTTCTCCATAGGGTTTGTGAGATGAAGAAAAGGAAACTACGTCTCTGGAAAAATAACCTCCTCATCTCTCCTGCCTTCTCGGCCATAATATATAACCTAATAAAATCGGGTTTAACATCCCGTAAAAATATAAAATATAATATTAAAACTAATAAGATAGGGAAAATCGGATAAGAATCCGTCTTCAGGGACCGACGCGGGCGCGCCATGTAGCAGCGCGGGCGCGCCAGCCTTTGACTTGCTTCTTGTCTGGTGAATCGACGCGGCCACTTCCTCCTAGCAGCGTGGGCGCGCCGGGTAGCAGCGCGGGCTCGTCGAGTGCCGCGCGGGCGCGCCAGACTCACCAGCCTTCCAGCTGCTTCCGAACTTCTTCACTTCAGCTCTTCTGTAACTTGCCTGATTTCTTCAACTTCTTCAACAGGTTCCGAATCACCAAGTTCACACAAATACCTCTCACAATGACATGTAAATGATGACAAAAACTACTAAATGCGCTATAGAATATATCGCATATCAACCAGCCACCAGGCTTCTATGATCGCTCCCGCCCATCCTACGTCTGCCTTCTCCGGAAGTCTCTCTACGGGCTCAAACGAGGCGCCTGGTATCAGCGATTCGCCTCGTACCTCACTGGTATTGGGTTTCAGGGCAGTTAGTCTGATCACTCCCTCTTTGTGTTCCACTCGGGGCCTGACACCGCCTATCTTCTCCTGTACGTCGATGACATTGTGCTCACAGCTTCATCTACTTCTCTTCTATCGAGGCTGATGGCCCTGCTGCGTTCAGAGTTTGCCATGACTGATCTAGGTTCTTTGAGCTACTTCCTTGGCATCTCTGTGACTTGCACTCCTACTGCGTTATTTCTTCATCAGCAGAAGTATGCCCTTGAGATCGTCGAAAAAGCCAGAATGACGCCCTGCAAGCCCGCCACCACTCCTATCGACTGCAAGTCCAAGCTCGACGCTGCCTCTAGTCCTAAGGTTGCGGATCCTACAGCCTACCGCAGCCTGGCCGGTGCCCTACAATATCAGACGTTCACTAGGCCAGACATCGACTTTGTCGTCCAGCAGATCTGCTTATACATGCATGATCCTCGCGAGCATCATCTTCAGGCGCTCAAGAGGATCATCCGGTACATCAAGGGCACCTCTGACATGGGATTGCATCTCGGTCGCAACCGTTTTGACTCCCTTACCACATATTCCGATGCTGACTGGGCGGGTTGTCCTGAAACTCGCTGCTCCACATCTGGTTTTGCAGTGTACCTTGGCGACAATCTGGTCTCATGGTCCTCAAAGCGTCAAGCCACCATCTCCCGCTCGAGTGACGAGGCCGAGTATCGTGGCGTTGCCAACGTCGTGGCTGAGACCTGCTGGCTCTGTAACCTTCTCTGCGAGCTCCGAGTTCCGCTTCGATCGGCTACACTGGTCTACTGCGATAATGTCTCCGCTGTTTATCTGTCGTTGAGCCCGGTTCAGCACCAGCAGATGAAGCATATCAAGATTGACATCCATTTCGTCATAGAGAAGGTCGCCCTAGGCCAGGTTCGGGTTCTTCATGTCCCTTCTACACATCAGTATACATACATTTTCACAAAAGGATTACCTACTCCTCTTTTTACTTCTTTTCGTTCCAGTCCTGCTATTCACTCACCTCTAGCTGCGACTGAGGGAGGATGTTAGCAATATATTATTTATACTTGTCCATATCATGTACAGTTACGATTGTACCCTTAGGGTTTTCACCCATTGATATATATACATGAGTAGGCCTCTGAGATCCGTCAAGGACTCAGTTATCCAAACACTTACATATGCATGCTCATAATTGTTTTTTATTAATTAAGTCTCCCATATGGATTATATTATCTATCCATGGATTGGTGTTACGCCATTATGAATCTTTTATTTTTATGTATGAAATTATCTCCCGAAAAAGATAAATATATAAAATTGTTTGTCCTTGAAGAGATAAACTTAAATCATCCCCCGGAGTGGATGAAACTTTCATATCGATAAATTATCACGATTTTCTCTTAAAGTGGATGAATCAAGATAATATATACCATCCCCGAAGTGGATGACTAGGCGAATTTATAAACATTGAAACTCATTCATTTAGTGATGATATATCCCCGGAAGTGGATTCAATTATTCTTTTGAATGAAAAATTATTTAATCCCTATAAGTGGGATATATATGAGATATATATTGTTCCCGAAGAGACAATTTTCAACACTTTCTTAGTGATTGAAGATGATATACACAGAAATATATTTGTCCCAGTAGAGACAAATCAATATCATGATACCCTTTAGAGGACGCACTTGTAAGAATTATGCATATCTTTATAGACATAAATAAATTTCATCCCTCGAAGTGGATGAAAGTAAAGAAATTGATATTATAAATCACCGGATATGATCGATAAATTTCATCCCCGTAGTGATGAAAAGATAAATCTCATCCCCGTAGCGATGAACGATAAATCTCATCCCCGTAGCGATGAACAATGATTATCCTTTTATTTTATGTATTTGTATTCATATATTATATTTTTCTTTCATCCTTTGTCTCATGAAGTAGACAAGCATTATCTCCTAAAGTAGATATGAATTGTTTAATTTGTATATTATCCCAGAAGTGATAAATTTATCTCTTGAAGAAGATAAAACATATTAGCTTTTATATCTTGATGAAACTTATCTCCTGCAGTAGATAAAGTTTTAAAATTTATAATCATCGATGTTGCGATGATTTGTATAGTTAAAGAGTACAAACTAAACTATCATGTTTTGTCAAATCAATCTCCAAAAGTAGACGATACATATCATATAAGAACAACATGTATTTGTGGATGTTTAAATTCTTGTCACTAGAAATTAACAATATTTATTATTATCTCTCGAAATAAATAAACTCATTCCCCGAAGAGGATGAACACATTATGCTCATAAATCGTTCCTGCAGTAACGATAATAATCTCCTGAAGAGATATATGAAAAGAAAATTCATAAAATGTCTCTCTCTCATCAACACAAATTTGTCTCTGAAGTGACAATATTCATTTCCTGAAGTAAATGAATGATAAAAAGATATATTATATATCCTTCTAAAGATTATTTAAAATCATACCCAGAAGTATATGAGTTTTATTTTAAAGTTGCACAAATACCCAGAAGTGTATAAATTAAAGTAAATGTATATAAGTTGTCTTCTCCCTGAAGTGAGTAATAATCGATCATACCGTTTCTTGAAGAATATGGTCAATGTTTATATGACAACTCACTTTATTTTTGAATGCGACTTATCATTTTTTGGAGTATATAATCGAATTATACACAATAGAAACTAATTGTCACTCGAAGTTGACAAATGAATCATCTTATGAACAAAATCATTTCTTGAAGAAAATGATAAATTGAAAAGCTTCTCCATGACTCCACCTGAAGTGGACAAATACAAATTTCTTTCATTTATTTATTTGTTTTTTTTATTCATTGCTTTATATTGAATAAAATTATTATGATTTTACTTATTGTAATTCAAAGCTCAAAGTGTTTTCCGAAGAAACAACTTATCATGAATGTCTAATACCAAGTGTTGTTTGGCAAATGAACATTTGGGAGAAAGGTTCCATGATCCCGTAGACTGTGGAGTTTTTCAACACCAACCTAAGAGCTTGGAGACTCTACTGGTGGATTTTTATTAAACTCTAGAAGAGTGAATGATTCTTATAAACTCCAGAAGAGTATATAATTCTTATAAACTCCAGAAGAGTATATGATTCTAATCTTACCACTTGTACTCTTGAAGAATTACATGGAATGTGGATTTTTATCAAGTTCAGGATGATTGTCATCCGGTTGGTACTTGGTACAACCAATAGAAGTAACCACATAACACAATCCGGTTAGCAATGCCACTTCCTGACATTCCTCTAAGTATAGCCTGAAGCATGCCCCTCGCCAGTAGAGGGTACAAAAAAGGTTAAGGTTAACCGCACAACCGATGTTATTATTGTGGCTTATAGCTATGTAGTTGTATGTTATACGGTTAATTTTTAATGTCTTGAAGAACATAATAAATGACTCATACCTGAAGTATGACACCAACGAAGTTCTGACAATACCCATTCAATGACATATAAATAAATGGATCACCATATACAAAGTCCAATGTTTGAAAATTATGGTTTTATAAGTGTCAAACAATTTTGAAAACTTAAAGTTTTCTCAGACAATCTTGAATGGAAAAACCAAGATGAATATCATATAACTCCAGAAGAGCATTGATCTTGTTACCTGAAGTAACAATGACACATATGTATGAATTGACATGGTATTGAACACCAACATCTCATATGACTAGGCAGAAGCAAGTCTTACAGAAATGAGAATGTGTGTATATATGGTTTATTTGACACTCATTTATCCCATTGAAATTTATCACTAACCAGAAGTTAGTTAATGATAAACTATTTTTTCTTTGTGGCATCCGGTCACTCATTTGAATCGATGATATGCGGGATCATGGAAATTCACATAGACACCCACTAAGAGGGACCAGAAGATCCTCAATAAGGGTGACCGAACTATATGGTCTATCATCTTGGCAAAGTGAACAACAAGACCATCTAGATTCAAAGTAAATGCAAAGTCTCTAATGTCTCTTGAATTGATTCAATGAGACAACTACGAAACATTATCATATAGACCAGTGTAATTCCAATATTGTAGATGCCTTAACACTTTGGTCATATGAAACATAAGGTAGAGAATGTTATCAAACACATTGTTGAGCATAAGGTAGCTCACGACGACTCATAAGAGTCGTTGGTCAAATGGGCCAATGCAAGTTTGCATTTCGAATTTGACACAATAACATCTCCCTAATTATCTCCAGAAGAGAGCATGTCATTCAAAGGTTTTGAATAAGCATCATATATTATGAGAAGCACCTCCTCCAAATGAACTACAACGAGACCACAAAGAAGTTGGATGATACATGGGGTTTGAGTCCCTATTGATATCAAATACCTAGAGCTTTATAATGGTGATCAAATGATCGGTATTTAGGGTGAGATGAAATGAGACTAAATATTAAGAAAGAGATTGCACGAAAGCAACTTCTCTATCATTTCATATCCGCTGATAAATACAAGTGAACTGGAAGTTCAATAAATGAAATGATTATAAGGTTTAGCAAATATGCTATTGAAAACATTTACTAAAGGCCAAGAAAGTGACAAAGTCAAATATGCTAGCTCATTTGGAAGTTCCTGAAGTAACTCCAACTCAATGAATATCAAGTGATTCTCAAGTACACCAGAAGTGTTGGACATCACTAGGCTCTTTGTATATGATTCCCCAGAAGTGGAAAGAGACTATGAGAATATGATGATCATCAAACAAATGGATGTCGACATTGAAATCATAATAAAAGAGCTAGAAAGAAGCAATTCATGAAAAGATTGATTATTTAAGCATGATGGCATTGGACCCGTAGTTCCAACACCGAAAAGTGCAACATCAATTGGTTTTAAGTGGGTGTTCATACAAAATAAAATATAAAGCCAAATTGATTGCACAAAAACATATCAAAGGTTATATGGAGAATGTATTTACCAAAAGTGAATATAATTTTGGATCTAAATGTAAATGACAAACATGTTACTTGCATACGCATATAAATGAAAAAGATCGATTGAAAATGCCTAAAGCATTAATGTCAAAGCCCCGTCACATGCAATGGATTAAAGATCTTTATAAAGAGTACCTGAAGTACCTATAATTGTGAAACTGGTGACATTGTATTAGGTCCCGAAGTACCATACAAAGTTGTACTCTTTTCTTTAATCTTGGTTTTTATCCCATTGGGGTTTTTCCAAGATAAGGTTTTTAACGAGGCAACTTACGTACCATTTAATACAATAGACCCCCTGATCAAATGATGAAGTGCACGTTAGGTCCTGAAGTACCTTATGATTGTGCATTGAAAACAGCTTAACACCAAGACATATAAGTCAAGCGCGTCGATGTCAATGGTAATATATGAAGACATTTCGGCTTGTACACATCAAAGACAATGATCAGACTCGACCATGAAGCTCATGAAGTCAGAATTATCAAGAAATTCGATGAGCTTATCAGAATGAGAAAGTTGCAAGAAGAATGTTGAATTCAGGGGGAGAATATACACACTGCACTCTTTTTCCCTTCGATTAGGTTTTGTCCCACTGGGTTTTCCTGACAAGGTTTTTAACGAGGCAGTATGACTAAAGCGTATCAAACGACATATGTACTCTTTTCCCTTAGCCCTAGTTTTTGTCCCATTGGGTTTTCTAGGGAATATTTTTAACGAGTCAGTTTGTAATGTTAGAGGTGTACATCCAAGGGGAAGTGTTAAGAAACATGAATGATGGATGTTTCACCTCTCCACCCTTTCACCTCCCTAACTCCCACATGATGGAAAACCAAAGGCCCACATTTATGTCTTACTTATCTATTATAAGTCATTGTCATCTAAGCCTATATAAGGCCTTGTAACCTTACTTGAGATGACACAAGCAACAGAAAAGATTTCTCTCTTTTCTCTTCCTCCTCTCTACTCTATTACTCTCACACATATAATAAAAGAGAATATATTTTTCTTAAACTTTATTTCCAAGGCAGAAAATAAGTGAAGTGGAAGTCATGGATAGTGACACACACACATATATCTTCATGCCTTCTCATTCTAACTCCATTGAAGCCCTTGTCTCATATTGGAAATGGGGGAATAGAAGGAAGATTTCCAAATCTATAAAAAGAAAAGAATGAGGGTGCCTTTATATATCTCACGTTGCATATTAGTTTATGTATTATTATAAATTATTAAGAATAATATACATTATAAATATAAATTTATTTTTTTAAATAATTTTTTCAAAAAAAAGATTGGAAGGGCGATTGACCCGACTGGTAGGTGGGTCACGAAGGGCTCAACCTAAATCCGCCTACCCACCCAACCTGCTTACCCATCGCCCCGGACCCGACGAGTCACCGACTCAGCTGGTGGACGATCTGTGGCGACCCGGCGGATCCGGATCGACCCTTGACCACCTCTAGTCTCTCTAGATATAGTAGTCATAGATATCGTCTCCTTATTTACATTTTATAATTTATCGAGCACATGTTTGGAAATAGGTTTTAAAAGGTTTCATGAGGTTCTCAAAAAAAAAAAAAGCTCCGTCAATGGTGTTTGGCAATCAGGTGCATAGAGGTGCAGTGGGAGATTTCATCAGGTTAAATCCATGGAAATTGGAAGCCGGCAGCTTCCGGGAGGTTTTGTATCAAGTGCCACTTTCGTTGTTCATTTTTGCCCTTGAACATTCGTCCCGCCGAGATCCGGGTACGCTTCTCGTCCATCTCTCGCCCTCCATCTTCGATCCTTCTTCTCATGCCCCATCGAATTTCAATCTCCTCCTCCTATCACACATCAACTAAACGATTCCCCCGTCCCATCTTTTTCTCTTCCGAAGTTTCCTCTGCATCATCCAAATCGACCGAGGAGAGAAAGAGGCGGCCGGAAAACAAGGTCGTCAGCGAATTAGGAAAGCTCGCAATTTGGGGAGGAGAAATTCGAACGGCTCGAATCGGCAGGAAGGAAGTCGGCGATGATGGCGAAGATGATGATGTTGATGCAGAAGGGGTTGACGAGAGAGAAAGAGAAGAGGTGAAGGCTATTGAGGGAGAAGCAGATCCCATTGATTTTTGGACGTTCAACAAGACAACAACAATAGAAAGGAAGGACAGGAATAAAGACATTTTAGTAACTTTAACCATAAAAACATCTCCCAACCCATATAACCACCAACCACAATTCAAGTTTTTTATAAGGTTATTTAAAAAAATAAACTCCACCTACCACACTTCTATAAATTCAAAAATAATCTCCACCTTCTGAAAAACACACAACTCCTAACAAAAAAAAACTATCTTTTGCCAAACACGCGGGTCTGATATGTTAAGTGATCTTTATTGATCTCCTAAAAGACCAGCATGTATATTCTCACATCAATTACTCTTGTTAATCTCTTTGTATAAAGATTCAACGAACCTAAAGGAAAAGATCAACGTTTCTCACAAAACTCCTCTCTTAATCATGCAACATAAACTATTTTTCAAACTTCAGTTATAATATAAATCCGTTTCACATGCACATTGAACCTTCACATACCTTTATTTATACTAGGTGTATGATGCGCGCTTCGCGCGCAGTGATCAGGTTGCCTTTACGCTCAAATATCAACCACAATACAACAAAAGAACAACCCATCTCATCTCGCAATGTCCAGGCAGCCTAATCAGCTCCCTATCAATTCTCATAGACATCAGTCCATCAGAGGATGTGAACCATCATCAATGGTTGACCCTCGCAGCCCCAAAACCACATCAAAGCAGCAACACAAATAATTAACTACACCACAACAACATCGCAGAATGTGCAACCAAACAGCAGCGAAGCAAACACTACCTCAATCGAAACCTCAGCTGAATGCTGCCAACTTCCATTCCTTGCAGCATCAACTTTTGAACTGAATTTTGCACAAACATAACAGCCCATGAACCTGAATTTTGGTGACTTTGACGGGCAAGAAAATAGAAAAATCTATTATCTTGTTATGCAATCATAGAAATCTAAAGCCATGATGAATTTATGCTTAAATACATCTACTTACAAATTATGAATTTCCGTTAGTTAGGTACAAGCCTAATTTGCCATATTCTTTTTTTGAAAGATCATCCTTAATCAAGCTCTAGTTGAACCCAATCTGATAGGCTACTAACATCATTCTTTAGCTTGCTCTCTATTTAACATTTTATATAGGAAACAAATAGCAATTAATGCATTATTAGATACAAAAAGGATAATCACCTTCTCTTTGGTGTAGGATTGACTGTTGTATATGATGTTACTGCTATTCAACTTGAACCTTCCACTAAGAAGGTTGAATAGAGTTGTTTTACCACCACCAGATGGTCTTATAAGAGTCAACAGCTCACCAGGCTCTGTAGAACCACGTACTCCTTGCAATATGTTTTTTCTTCTTCCGAACTCTTTGTTGCTCACTCCATTACTACCTTATATATCAAATTTTGGAACTGAAACACGGAGCTCAAATGTTAACACACTCAAAAAGAGTAATTTCATAATGAGACAAATGAGATTCTTAAATAGAGTTTATGTCAAAAATTAATATTTTTAGGTATTATACAATCCAAAAGTAAATGATCACTACATATTTAGTTGGCTCACAGAAATAGTTTAGCCCAACTTAGTCACTTAGGTGAAGTACCTTTATAGAAATG
This sequence comes from Persicaria tinctoria, assembly GCA_037127255.1. Lineage (NCBI taxonomy): Eukaryota > Viridiplantae > Streptophyta > Magnoliopsida > Caryophyllales > Polygonaceae > Persicaria > Persicaria tinctoria. Next base: position 55,633,155 of record JBANSL010000018.1, read on the forward strand.
TATGAAATCAAATAGTAGACGCAAGTAAGAAAACGTAATGGAAAATGACAGATGATGAAGAGGAACAAGCAATCAAATCACCTTCAAGATCGTGTTCTTACAGAAGCTCTTTATGGTAATCTTGGTGATGCTATTTGGATCTTGGCCAATTCTCTTCACAATTTTCTTGTTCGTTGCTCCATAGCAAGAAAGTCAGCCTCTGCCTTAGCCTGGTATATCTTTTGTAGACTGACATAATGCCTGTGTTAAATCATCATTTCACAATGTCATCAGTTTCTCACTTTTTAAAATCCTTTGTTTAGCAAATAATTCATTAGTTCCCAGCACAAACAAAAGAAATGATAATGTAAATCATGAAAATAAGTTACACACTTAACTCGGTTGATGATGTCATGTCAGGAATTGATTCCTATGAGTAAAGGCACCTCTCCAGCACCTTCATTAGCAATAAACTCCTGCACAACGATTTCATAATACAATCAAGTACTTGTGATGGATCTAGAAGTCATTGATTGAAGCATCACTTATTCCCACTATATTGGACCATGAGATAGATTTTGGTCACCTAAGCAAATGTAATTAAAACTTGACATTAAATCACATCGGGCCACTCTCCACACAACTTTTAATAAAACTAATAATTACACTTCTTTTTTACTAATTTACCCTCATTCATTACTCTACTTTTTACTTTATCAAAAACTACAACTCACAACACATCAATCAAATCAAGGACATTTTAGTAAAGTAGAAGCAAAAATATCTGAAATGACAAGTTTTTCCGAACAAAAACAAAACTCTAAAACGACAAGTTTTGCCGAACGGAGGAAGTATCATATATTAAGCACACTCACAAGGGCAGTCTGAACCCACATGTTAATAACAACTTAGATACATGCATCCTTTGCAATGGATTATAAAGCAACAGTTCGTTCTAAGAATTGTTCCCGCATTTTTAATTATAGGATATACAAGAGGAGTAATCATGTAACCAAGAATGTGAGAACTATCATGCACTCTATGAAATTCAAGCGCCCCACGATTATGCAATTTGAAAGGCGATGAGTTTGCGATCAAAACCCACAAACGTCAATCTTTACTTACACCTCGAAATCGAAAGGCTTAAATCCAAACCCTAAATTCACCCCAATTTCAACACCTAAATCCAAGGCTGTGAAGTTCAATTAAAAAGCAGCATTAAGCCACATACCAGAGACAACGAGGAATCCAAGTCGTGGATCAAAAAGCAGCCGCAAACGACAATCCAGAAACCATGAGGAAAGAGGCGTTGGAACTGGAAAGGAGGCAACCAGGCAGTTCTCGAAGCGAAGTTCGGAGGAAGAGCGGATGAGAGACTTGGAAACGGTGGCATAAGGCTATAAGCAGTAACGGCGGAGGCGGCAAAGACTCCGACGAGAGGTGAACTCCAGAGATTTGAAGAACGGCTTGCGAAATGTGAGAGAGAGACGTGGAAAGGGAAAGAGACGAAGAGAGGGTAACTTTTAGATGAAAATACGGAAACGGACAATGAAATGAAAAAATCAACAATTTTAAATTGCAACTCTGATGGGTATCTAGGTCATTACACAAACAAAAAGGTCTGAGCCATTCATCAGTTCAACTCACCAGTAATCAACGGTGGGGATTGATTAATTTTAGCAGGAACAGTGATTTAGGCTGAGGAGAATTATTAGCCATGGATAACTCCTAAGGTTAATGGCCAGGATCTTCTCTGCCCTTTTTCTCCCCATGCTTTTATAGTAATGGATATATATATATATAGAGAGAGAATGGGTAACTTGTGCACACCCCTTAGGGTGTACCTTGTGCACAAATTTCGATCATTGATCTATATGGAATGGGCGCCCAGGATCATGCCACGTCAATGGGTTTTTTTTAAAAAAAATTGGGGTAAATGAGGCCCAATTGCACTGTGAGAAGCGCGTGTGAAAAAACCAATAAAACCCTAGACCTGATTTGTGAAGCGGCAATCCTCGACCTCCTTCTCCTCTCCAGAGCGGCAATCCGCTTCCCCGATCCGACCTTCCTCCTTAATACCGGCGACCACCATGGTAGCCTCCCACCGTCGGCGATCCTCTTCCTCTGCACATCTATCAACGCCGGCGAGGAAGATGGGTGAGGCGGGATGGTGGTGAAGTCGACAGATCTGAGCGGTGGTGGCCGTCCATTCCTTTTCTCCCATGGCGACTCCCCTTCTTGCAGAAGACGGATCTGGCGTCCTCGGCTTTGGCGGATCTGAACCAGAAGACGGAGCCTCCGATGGTTGCGAATGGAGGTGCGATTGGGGCTTCGTCTTGTGCTAGACCAGCAGATCTGGTAAGCGGTGAGGGCCGCTGGGTGTTCGTCCTTGAGGCGAGGCGGCGGCGGCGAAGAGGGCCACTGGGGGTTCGTCCTTGAGGCGAGGCGGCGGCAGATTAGGGCGGTGGTGGCGACGGTTGGTGAAGGTTACTCTGCGGCGCGGCGGAATAGGCGGTTGCGAAGGGTTTTGTTCATTATCCGTCTTCAACCAAGGTGATGCCGGAGGTCAGATCCAAGGCCGAGGAGGACAGAATCGTCTTCAACCAAGGTGATGCCGGAGGTCGGTGGTGTGGACGAGGGCGAGGCTCCGACTCCCTGTTCATTCTCCGTTTTCAATTTGAGTTTTATTTTTGGGATTTGAAATATTATTCCACTAATTTGCTCATTTTTTAAAGATTATTCATTGTGTTTTGTTAGATTATTCGGAGATATAAGGGTATTTTTTTCGATACGTGTTAAGTTTTTTTGGGCGTTAGAATTCAGGTCGAGTCTCTGTAATGATTATTCGGTGGAATAAAAGGATTATTCGATGAATGTCTCAATATTATTCACAACAATTGTCAATTTTTTTATGGAAACATGAGGTAGTTAATTTTAATCGTTACCAATGAAATATTATTCGGTGAAATACAAGTATTATTCGGTGAAATACAAGTATTATTCAGTACATTATTCGGTGGAATATAAAACATTATTCGTATAAATCGTAAGCATTGGAGTTTATTTTATTTGAAATTGATGGAAAAAAATAAAATATTATTCGGTAGCATGTAACATAACATTATTCGATAGAATGTGAAACATTATTCGGTTAAATTGATAAATTTAAAAAACAGACGAAACATATTTTTCATAAAAAAAAATAAAAGCAATTACACAAAAAAAAAAAAAAAAGAATGGAATGGGGTGGGGATTTCACGCACCAAAAAGAAAGTGGGAGGGGGATTGGTTATTTTTAGGCATGTGGGTCCCACATTTTACATTTAAAAAGAAAACAAAATCCCTATTAATCTTGACCTTCCATCTCTACTCATCAACGGTCTATAATTGTGCACAAGGTACACCCTAAAGGTGTGCACTCTTGAACCACTCCCTATATATATATATTTTATTCGAAAGAGAGACGAGCCTCACACTAGCATTCGCCTAAATGAAACATCAGCTCAACTGCTCAAGCTCCCTGTCTTACCAAAAAAATTCCAGTCATATACAAATAGGGTATGTTTGATTAGGAAGCCTTCAAAATTTACCCCAAGCTTCTATCCATATTCCTATATCTTTCTTATCCTTCATCTTCTTCTATAGCACAGTCAGCTTACATTCATACCGATCGATTAAACGCATTGATTGCGATGAAAGTCTTTGTGTGATAACAATCCGTTGATCAAGCGTCTTACCCTATCAGCACCGGGGCCAGGCTTAAGCAAAATGGAGTCTGCAATGCCATATGCAGAGCTCGTCTTATTATCCGCATTTTCTTTACGAACCAACCATCCTCCAGGTACGAACCCATCAGCCTCGCGGCCTAGGAGCACAGAATCTATCTTGTCGAGCACAGAGCCAGGGCCACCGAACTTCCTGGCAAAGGGGGCATCACTCTCCAGCATCTTCTGGAAGTGTTCGACAGTGAGGAAATGCGGGTGCTGTTTTGGTGGATTGTCCCAGGATATGAAATGTAGGTCGTGGCTCACTGTTGTGTTCCTGAACTCGGGGGCGTTGCAGATCACCGTGTGGAAGTAGCCTTCGGGCGATGAAAGAAAGTTGGCATAGTACATTAGAACTACTCTGGGAAGGTTATCCCATCCCCACAGTGTGTACTCCATAAAAGGCCTAGACAGCATTACCCAAGCTGAACCTGATGATGACAATTTTATTTTATTTCAAAAAAAAAAAGTTAATTAGATGAGCAAATTTTGTTAAATTACAGTGTCATACATAGCAAGTATATACAAGTAAGATTTGGTGGTGGATCCGGTGAAGGTGTAAAGCCTTGTGTGGATCGGGTGATTCAGTGACTCGCTGATGATTACCATCCCTAGTGAACTCTAAAACAAATTGCTCAAGTAGTGAAGAGAGCAACAAGTTCTGAATCAAACCTGTGAACAACTTAAAGGCTGTAGGTGTTCTCCTTTGCTCCGGGACCCAGAAGACATCGGATTTCTGCGTGCTGTAAAACCCAGGGTCTATTATAACTGGTCTGGCTCTCTGGTATCTGTGGACAGCAAGAACGAGGAGGTGTAAATGTGGAAGACAATCTGAATGCTGACCAAGATATGGACCACAGTTGGATGGTTAATGTAGCAAAATGATCATTGGAGTTTGAATGACATACTCCTTCCAACCGATATCACTCGTATGCTCAATGAAGTTTAGATCTCTGGGTATTGTCGATAATGTGTGAAGCAAATCTGATTCAAGCGAAACGACTTGTTAACAGCTTTATATTTTGCCCTTTGTTGAGGACCATAGAAAATGATGTGTAGGACCAAATAGATGCCAGATAAAAAAGGCACAGCAACACAAGTTACATTTAGAATAATAGCATCTTGAGATCAGCAGTGCATAACTTTAGTGGAAAAGTGGGCAATTTCATGCTGGAATGCATTAAAAGTTTGGACCCTCTTTTGTTTAGCCACCCACCTTCAACCACATCAGGGGTGGTTTATGCATCTAAACATGTTATGCAAATGTCAATGAATCTTATTTCTAGAAAAGTAAAGAATATGATGTTCTGCACTAATACATTGGATTCCATCACCATTGCACTAATTATGTCTTGATTGAAATCAAATTCAAGAAGAGAAGGTAGTTATACAACCATTTGAAGATCCTAACCACTGAACATCAACTGAAAAATCAGGCCCAAAAAAGGACTTTGTTCAATAAGTAAACAAATTACTCATAAACAAATAAAAATAATCTGACCATCCACATGCCCATAAAAAGGGGACAAACAATAACAGTTTTAAAAAATAATCTAACCATCCACATACAGCTAATCTAAGCATTCACAAAAAAGCTCAATAGGGAAAAAAAGAAGAAGAAGATAACCACAAATTCAAATTCAACAAACTTGTAGGTGTAATAAATGACAGGAGATTCATTACCATCTTGGGTGACCAAAGGGTAATCAGAAGCACTCAAGTTGACAAACCAGTCCCACTCACCACCTTCCTTCAACAAAATTGCTGCACCATGGAGGGTGTTGCTAACCATAGTGGGGCCCCTGTAGGTGACCAAATTGGACCTCACAACCACCCTAACATTCCCAATCAGGGCAAAAAGAGGCTCATTTTTCACAAAATTCACCAGCTCAGCCCTCTCCTGAGGCGAGGCCTCAAGATCAAGGTGCACTGCATACTGATTCAGTGGATGGTAAAGAGCCTTAAGGGTCCTCTTCAGGCTCTCACCATCACCCATGGAGCCAGAAATCAAGTAAGCAATTCTGGGTATTGGGTTCTTGGAGGGGGGTGATATGAGAAGGTGGGACTCCACAAACTGTGGGGTTTTGGGGCTTTGCAAAGGGGTTCTGTAGAAGAGGGAAGTGGGTATGTAGGAGATGAAGAGGGAGAGGAAGATGAGGAGTGAGGAGAGGAGCAAGGAAAGGACTAATAGGAAGAACCATTTTTGCCTCCTTGGAGGAAGTGATGGCGGTGGTGGTGATGGTTTGGTGGCAGCTAGACCACCATTGCTTGAAACCCCACACTCCATGGATTGTTTTATTTGGGGATTTGGTTAATTCCTTTATGGGTATTGGGAAATGAGTTGGGTTTTTTGGTGGGGTGCTGTTAAATGGTGAGGTCTCATTTGGGTGTATTGGTGGTTTTGGGGAGTTGCTTCAGGTGGAATGTGATGTGAGGGAAACAAGAAGTGGAGGGAGGAAGTAAGGGAGTGTGGATCTGTGTGGATTGGTACTTGGTACTGGAGTGGGTGTGTTGTGAAGAGAGTGATGCCAATTTTAATGATTCATTTCACAAATTTCAAATGGATTTTTTTTACTGTTTTTTTAATGGTTGGGAGTGACAATGATAGTAGTAAGATGGTGATGGACCCGGTGGTGGGAGAGAGGAAAAGAATGTGGGCTGTATGATAAGTGCAATAAAAGCATCTGACATAATTACAAAAGTCACAGCTAAAATAGAAAAAGAGGCGTATATTAGATTCTCTTACCATCACATTAAGGGTAAATCATGTATTGGTATGTACCCAAAGAGAACCCGGAAAGACCCTAGCGGACACAGCATCGAGAGAAAGGACGTCGTTGAGGAGAAGTGGATAGCGAGCGCATGGGACAGCTCTTGCTGACACGATGTCTCGCCGCCGGAAAGACGGAAAGCAGCAATCCTTGTAAGGCAAAGGCGACACCTGGGGAAGTGTGGATCACAAGACGTTCCCCCCACCTGGATGAGAGATCTTCGGAGACCACAGACACCACCAACACGATCACGTCGATCAATCAGGGCCGCAAAACTGCTCCTCTATCGAAACTAACCACTACCAAAAGCCGGACACCAAATCACTCGAGCATACGAAGCACAACCGCAAGGAGGACGAAATAAGGGTTTAATTTGGGCTGATTATTTATTTATTTATAATTTAAGATGGTTGGGCCAACTTTGGGCCTAAGAAAGTTCCTTGGGCCCAAAGGACTAAATTCGGGCCAACTGTTCCAAGTGAAACCTAAAACCCAAGAGAGGAAAGGCGGGGAGAGCAGACGCCGCTCAGCCGACCGTTCCTCCGACACAGGCACCACCTTCCGAGACGAGAGCAAGTCGAAACCGCCCATCCCGACAACCGGCGATGGAAGGAAGTACCGAAGGGCCAACGCCGTCGATGGTCGACGGAGAGACCAGCGATGACCGGAGGGGCAGTGATGAAACCGGTGAACAGCAAAGCAACACGGCCAAGGACGAAACCGGAGGGGTAGCGTCGTCGATGGCCGACGGAGAGGCAAGCCGCGCTAGCGGAAACGGCGGAACCAAGTACATAGCGCCAACAAAGGGGAGCCGAAAAGGGACCGAATGGAAATCAATCCGAACAAGACAACCCCGGTAGAAAGAGAGATGGGGTTGCTCGAAACAGACCAATCGGTTGCAAAATTGGGGGGAGTAGATTCAGATCTACAAAAGCCCCAAATCAATTTTGGGTTTCGATCGAAATAACAAACGAATTAACGGGGCTAGGTTGAAGCAATTGTCATCCGGTGAGACACCGAGACGTTACAGTGGTGGAGCCACCGTAGCCGAGTGTAAAGGCTCCGATTTTTAAAATCCTAATTATTATTTTTTTTTTTTCGGAAAAAGAGAATTAAAAATGAGATTAAAATCGGGTTAAAACTCGTTTAGCGGATTCCGACCGGAAAGTAAAATTTGGCAAACAATTTCCGTCCTTGACCTCGAAAATTCAAAATAATTATCAGATGGCGATATCCTTGTCAATTTTAAAAACCTAATTGATCGAGAAAGTAGGATTCGGGAAAACTAACATTCGAGAACTAATTTTGGGGTTAGAGATTCACCCGTATTCGAAATTTATTTTAGGGTATTGGTTTAACCAATTTCACACTCCATCCTTACCCACTCTACCCTCACTTCACCATACCCTTCAAATTGGAACCCCACTCCCCGTCTTTTCTTCATTCACCATCATTCACCAACTCCCTCCATCACCATCCCTCTCCTCGCCATTCACTCACCATCACATCTCCATCCATCGTCACCATCATTCTTCATGATCGCCATCACCATTCCATCCCCTCCGACTTCGCTTCTTCACCATTTCATCAGCCACCTCCCCATCGTTGTCCATCCGTGGAGCCGCAACCGAAACACCACCACCGTTGCTCCCACACCCCATCCCGGCCACCTTGCTCCTTGAAGGGCAGCAGCCACAGCACCACCCCGCACCACCTCTGACGTCAACCGCCACTCCGACGCATCCCAGAAGCTGTCGGAGCCGCCACCGAGCCGCCGAAGTTCCGTCGTCCCTGTTCGAGCGCGATTACCTTCCGGTAAGCCATATTCCTTCGTTTCCAATCCAAATCACCCCCGATCTTCACTATCACGCTCACCCATCCCTGACGCAGGTCCGACAAACTATCGCGCGCCTCCGACGATGCCCAGAACTCCGATCGAGAGCTCCGAAGTCGCGAATACCTCGGTGAGCGTCGACCCTCCCTTCTCTTTTCTCCTGCGTTGTCTTCGATTCTTCCGTGGTTGTTGTGGTTGGGATAGGGTATCGGTGAGGTGGAGGGTGAGTTCGAGCTTGGGTTCCAACGATCGAGAGTGCGAGGGCGGGCTGAGAGAGGACGCTGAAGCGAGCGAGTCCGAGAGGGCGATGGCTGTGAGCGCGGGCATGGGCGAGTGCGAGGGAGCTGTGAGAGTGGGCGGGGATGCGAGTGAGTGTCCGAAGGCGAGTGATCGGAGTCGAGACTAAGAGCGCCGAGGAGCCAGGCGCAGCTGCTGGCGCAATTCGGCATCGGAGCGCAGGCGCGGGCGGGGAGTCTTCCATTTTCAAAGGAGGAAGATGAAGGCGGGCCCTCTCCTTGCCCAGTCAGCACCTATGGCCCACCTCCTTGTTTTGTTAATTGTTCAACCGGGTTTGGGTTTGTGGGTTCGGTTCGGTTCGGGTTTATCCGTTTATTTATTTAACTAATTTGCGGTATTTAAATTGTCATATAATATTATGTGAGGATTTAAAAGATATAATATTATTTTGAGAGATTTATAAAGGGTTGGTTTGTTAAATAAAAATGGGCTGGATTTTAGGGAATTTGGCGAGTATTTTAAAGGGTCGGAATACTTAACTATTTACCTAGGATTTGAAACGGTTTTAAAACTAACCTGGGAATAACACTTATTCAATGACTAACTAGCATGATAGTATGATCGTTTGATTAACAGTATGATATGTATGACTAATAGCATGACTTGTGGTGAATTATTATATGAGATTAAATGTTGGATAATTATGACGATCTAGTAGGATTTCATATCACACAAATTATGTCTTATGATTTTGATGAACCGTTGAGGTATATGTGGAAATGATATATATGAATATGCGGAATTGGTTGAATGATTTATGGAGAACGATGTGGTCTTGAGGAACGGATGATGCGATGAAATGACTTTCATAATATGTTACTTGTTCTAATGATTGAGGTGTGCTTGAGTGCTTAATAGTTGGATGTAGACTTATGTATATTCCATTATGTACTAGGTGATACTCTATGATTGTGACTACTGTGTGCTGGATTCTTCTGTTTCCGATCTGCTAGCCAGGTAAGTACCTCCGGGGCTTACTCAGTAACCAGTACCTCCTGCCTGATGTGTCATATAGTATGTAGGTGTTGCATATGCATAAGAGCATGTCATGTAGTATCATGCTTAGGAATTGCATTTACGAATGAGCATCCTTACTCTGTACGCGTTTGAATACAGAACGGCCGTTATCTGTGAGTCTTAGAGTCCTTGCTAGGGTCATAGGGCAGCCCAGTTTCATCGGGTGTTGTCCTCCTTGAGTTATATATATATATATATATATATATATATATATATATATATATATATATATATATATATATATATATATATATATATATATATATATATATATATATATATATATATATATATATCACGAGATACGATATGAGCATGAGATACGAGATGAGCATGAGATGCGATATGATGATGAGATTTGATATGCTATAGTATCGAACTGGCCAGTCTCCACCTTGTCTGGAAGAGGGGTGGTGGTAGAAGAGGGATATACCACTTGGTATTCTTTGTTAAGGCCTTACTTAATATTCCGCACATATGAGTTAGGAACATGATAGTGTGGTTAATATTCCAGTACTGCATGAATGCATCTTTATTCTAGGTATAGGCGTATTATATGTCCTCAGCGCGGTCAGAGGACCCGCGGGCGGACTCTTGGCCTGACTTGGTGGTATAGTTTCAGGTACACGATATACTGCTTGATTTTGTGCTGTTATGACGGGGTCTATTCATATGGCGGAGAGTGAGTGGTTGAAACCTGACTTCACCAGATTCACGCGTTTGGGATTTTTCCCTAATTATACTCTGTTTTGACCCGGCTCTGCCGTGGCACTGGTTGTATCACTTTCAGAACTTATGCCCTTTGCATGATAAAGGATTTCCCGCGTTATAGACTTAGGGCAGGTACAGGGGTTTACCCCGGGGTCTCCAACGGACCTTCCGGATTTGGGTGCGAAATCCCACTTTAAACTACGCATCTTCGATTTCAAACCTTCAACCTGTACTCGGGGCGCAAGATCCCAACGAGGGGTTTCATCCCTCGAAACGTAACTCGGGAATCATAATCCTGGGCCGTTACAAAGGTGGTATCAGAGCTGAGGTTTCGCAATCCGAGTACAATAGGTTGAAGAGGTTTTGAATATCGCCCAACGTTTTCAAAAGGTTTTGGAAAATATTTTATAAGGGGAAAAATGAATTTAATTGGATTTAAAAACTAAAATGAATAAAGGGGAAATAATATCGTGGGTAGAGACCCAAGCGGTAGACATCCCTTATGGATGTAGAATTCGGGGAACGGTAGTCAAAATACTAGCTTTTATTTACAGATGGGCCTAGAAGACTCCAAGGAACACCACGGAGGTTGGAGTGCTGAGTTAGGAGGCCGTGAGGTTTTGCCCCTCCGGTCAGTCGTCCCTCGAAGGACGGCATAGATCGTCTCTATGCTTACGTTTATATATGTACATATATGCAATTGAGCTCGAGGGTGATCCTCCTCGAAGAGGATCATATTAATATTGTTGATTGCTTCCGTGATGAGTGCTCTATTGTGCTTAGGATGACGAACTAATCAGTATGCCTTGACATGAATCATGTATTGAATAACTGTGCAAACGGGATAGTGGGAGAAAACCTTGTTCTTATGTAATCGGAATTCCTGTTTTGTCGAAATAGCCCTTTCATAACTCAAACCCCCTGATGGTTCTGACTCTGTCATCCGCCCACCAAACATCTAGGCATGTTAGCAAGGGTGGAGAAGCATTCGCTCCCCTGTTTAGAGTCTTGTTTTGTATCCCACCATCGATGCTTCTATCGAGTCTCGTACTTGTGATTGGGGTCTTTCACAGGAAATTTGGGTCAGTCAACTAAATACCTTCGGAAATCGTGTCAGATGTGAGGGTTACCTGAGTATGTTAGTGGGAGTGAGGATTTTAAATCATTTCGAGATAGAAGTTAGTTGTCTTATGGAGTCATCCCTTTCGATCCTCGTAATGGCCAACCATGTCTTCTTGCAACAAGAGTCTAAACACGAGTTTCACCCTCACCTCTCGGAAACGACGTGAATGTCTTTGTGTCAAGCGAGTCATACTAGCGTCCCACGGGAAAACGGGGTGGTGAGTCGGTGATTGTCCTTAGAGAATTCTGTCAAGTTATAATGATAGCCTCCTTGTGATTTAATGACATGCTATATTGGTATAATTCAGCATGACTTTCCCGGTACATTGCATGGTTGCACTTATGAGTTGATATATGTGTCGTATGTATTGAATTCCTATGATTATTGTCTCCCAATGAACTAGGTCCATGATAGTGTGACCAACTCTCGTTGCATGTCTAACACGTGAATCAGATGACTTAGCATGCCAGATTAACCTGATTAGACCTCATTGATTGTGTACATGTTTAATGAGTATTGCTAGTATCATGTAAGACATATACCTCCCAGTTATAGGCCCTCGTATGATTGTGTGACGTCCTAGTCTTACTATGCGAATATGGATATATGTGATGAGATAGTTGCTATACCAACCCTGCATGAACTGACCATACCCTTAGCATGATTTTTAGGGTACATCTTAGCATGCTTTCCGTAATATTACGACTTGCTTAATTATGTATCTAAATGAGTGATAAGTCGTGCATATGATATCCTGTGATGGTTGCTAGATCTTGCATAACTTGGGTAATATGTGTCCCATGTCAGTCTGTGCATACATGTTCTTAGTCTGCCAAGCATGATTGGTGAATGAAATGATAAGTTGCTAGCTTGTTCTGTGCACATATAAAGATGATTATATGAACATGTTATGAATGCGTAAATCGATATTCCTTGAGATAGGTGCATACTAGTGTGAAATAATGTGATGATATCTCTTGATTTTTATGTGTTGCGTGCCATAATTATAAGAGCATCGTTGTAACTCTCGGGTTGGGATCTTATCCTTGGTCTCGTCGTCCCTAGTCCTGGTCCATGTCTGAACTCTTAAGGAAGTTGTGTTGTCCGCCCTTGTCTCCCCCTATCCCCGTAACTTCTAACCCTTATGATCATTCGATGAGCGCCGACATGCAAGAAAGGACCGACGACCAAGTGGCACCGGAGTGGCGCAACGGAAGTGTGATGGGTCCATGACCCCTAGGCCCCAGGAACAACGTCACCGATGGCAAAAAGGACGAATATGCTTCAAAGATGGCAATCGTGAACAGGCTCCTCCCAGCTGACACGAGGAAGAATATTCTTAATTCAAATCGTGGATTTTTCTATACTAATCGGAATTGATATTGTGTGATAGGCCTAGAACTGACATAATTGAATGTGTGATGACGGATGTGCTGAACTGGTAGCAATGAATGCCTAACTTGTTTCTATGATGGTATGCCTCAATGCTTGATGTACTAATTTCCTGGTAAATAGATTGTGGGTTATATATATGGTAGTGCTTTCTTCTTGAGCTTGAGTCGTGAGATTCTGCGGTGAGACGAGTCGAAAAGTGCGCAGGTGGATTAAGGTCTTCGGATTGGGTCTTTGGTTGTGTGAGATGGGGTGCAGGAATGATGTGTTAGCTTGGGTAGAGCCGAGTGAGTTGGGATGTGTGAAAGATAGTGGTCTGTGAGTATAGATGAGCTTCCAGGTAGGTCTTAGGTGAGCAGTGGGGCTAGTATGGAGAGATTTTGAGGGAGATGTCCTAGTGAGAAGTGGTAGTCTAGGAAGGTAGTGTGTGCGGGTAGTATAAGAGGGTGGTTGACTGAGGTCTGGACTAGTTTCATTAGGGAGATCTAGAGATTTGGTGTGGGTAGAGGTAGTTAGAATAGTTCTAGAGGTGGATGGGCGAGCTAGGAGTTGATCCGGGGATTCTTGAGGGGAGGTTTTGTGAGACGGATTGGTGTACTAAGGAAGGTGTCTAGATAGTCTATGAGCGGATCGTGGGCGATGTCGAGGATGATCGATTAAGGAACATCTGAGGAATCGTAGAATTTGGGACTAGGTGATGTGTGCTGTGAGTGGGAGAGATTTCGATAAGGGTTGAGGTTGAGGAATTGCCAAGGAAGAGTAGTATGAGGTCGCTTGGGAAATTATCGATCAGGGATATTAGATTGTTCATATCAGGGTCGTTCGTGTGATGGGTATTTGAGGGTTGTACAGATAGGATTTGTAATGCTTGGGGAATTTATGAGTGAAGGATCTCTAAATGCATTGTTGGAGGATTTTGGCATAGGGAATGAATCGAGATTTATAAGCGGAGGTCATTGTGGCTATTGAGGTAATTGAGGATGCGAGATGAATCTTCGAGGAAAGGCTGGTAGCTATGCAATGATGTAGTTTAGATTCCTAGTAAGACTGTGAGCTTAAGGTTTAGATAGAGAGATTATGCGCATGGATTTGGCAATTAGGCAAAGCAGAAGGTATTGAGGACGCTAGGGAGATTTTTGAAGGTTGGTGAAGTTGCGGTCCTTAGGAAATTTGGATGAGGATGTCTTAGGAATTCGGTGAAAATGATGATCGGTACATAAGTGGTAGAGATTTTGAAGTTTAAGGAAGCGCGATCTGAAGCAATTTGGTGAAACATGCGGAGTTGAGGGAACTAGTCTAGGTACAGTATGCCGGGAAGATGATCTAGAGTGGGTCGGCTTGATGGTCATGGTGATTCGTGGTTGGGAGTACTACTAGTTGGGTTCTGCATTAGAATTGGTCGGGAGTGTCAGGTGTGAGATGGTCAGCATGACTTGGGTCCTTAGAGGTGGATGGTTAGTGAGAGTGGTTAGTGGCGTGGGAAGTATGATTGGGTTAGCAAGGTGATTCGAGATGTCTCTTTGGGGGATGATGTTCAGGTGGAGCCTTGGTAGTAGATCGAGTTGTTCAGCTTGTCGGAATGAGAGAATTTTGTGATTTGGGAACTCTGAGAGATAGTCTTAAATAGTCGAGTGGAAGGTAGGACTTGAGATCGGGATGTCGAAGTGGATTGGCTCTTAGATGGCTTGATGGCATAGGAGTGGAGATACCTAGTAGTTGGTTTGGGTATTCGGCCTAGATTGCGAATAGTTATGAGGCTATAAGGGTTGTATGTGAGCAGGATACAATGGTACCTAGCTAGAACTGGTAGTGGATTGAGTTGGTAGACCTCAGTGAAGTTGATCTTAGTGCGAGGGATGGTGAGTAGTGATCTAGTGTATACTTTACTTGGGGCCGAATGCTGTGCGAATTCCATGCTATAGATTATGTTGATTCTCTGATGTGTTGTCGTTGATAATAGGGAACTGTTAATACTAACATAGTTATCCCTGAACTCGATGGAATGCTACTGTACGGAAGCAGTTGTTTCCTCTAATGCGATGACGCTTGGTAGTTAGAATGAGTATGATGTACTTATTTGATTTATATAATGTGCTTATCTGATTGATATGGTGTGTAACTTCCGTGAGATGATGTGATAAATTCTATCATATATGATACGATGCTAGATATGCTATGGTATGTGACTATTCCTAAGGTGATTATGTTATGCTATTAGACGTGGGGTGCTATTGTTATTCGATATATATATACATGATGCTTGATGATGGAAATGATAGAAATTAAACTTTTGAACCTTGACTCTGACTTGGAACCTAGGAAGGGAATATGGGATTAGCCTTTAGAGGTGGATGGTATGATGAATGGAGAGGTTAGGAATGCTTTTGACTAATGCCAAACTTGAAGTTTTAACGGTGTTTTAAAGAGGACGTTGTGATGTTTTGAGTTATGATATAACCGAGGAGTCGGAGTAAGGATGTGGTAGGGGCCCATATTACATCCTTACTGCGGTCTATTTGGGGATATTATGATCACGACAATGGTACTGTGAGGACCTCATAGGGGCACTTATGAGGTGTTTACGGGATCAATGGCATGATCCATGGACTCACCGATTTCAGACTTCATCCCCTATTTTAAAAATGATTTTAGTCTCGAGGACGAGACTTGTTTTTAGAGGTGGATGATGTAAAGGCTCCGATTTTTAAAATCCTAATTATTATTTTTTTTTTTTCGGAAAAAGAGAATTAAAAATGAGATTAAAATCGGGTTAAAACTCGTTTAGCGGATTCCGACCGGAAAGTAAAATTTGGCAAACAATTTCCGTCCTTGACCTCGAAAATTCAAAATAATTATCAGATGGCGATATCCTTGTCAATTTTAAAAACCTAATTGATCGAGAAAGTAGGATTCGGGAAAACTAACATTCGAGAACTAATTTTGGGGTTAGAGATTCACCCGTATTCGAAATTTATTTTAGGGTATTGGTTTAACCAATTTCACACTCCATCCTTACCCACTCTACCCTCACTTCACCATACCCTTCAAATTGGAACCCCACTCCCCGTCTTTTCTTCATTCACCATCATTCACCAACTCCCTCCATCACCATCCCTCTCCTCGCCATTCACTCACCATCACATCTCCATCCATCGTCACCATCATTCTTCATGATCGCCATCACCATTCCATCCCCTCCGACTTCGCTTCTTCACCATTTCATCAGCCACCTCCCCATCGTTGTCCATCCGTGGAGCCGCAACCGAAACACCACCACCGTTGCTCCCACACCCCATCCCGGCCACCTTGCTCCTTGAAGGGCAGCAGCCACAGCACCACCCCGCACCACCTCTGACGTCAACCGCCACTCCGACGCATCCCAGAAGCTGTCGGAGCCGCCACCGAGCCGCCGAAGTTCCGTCGTCCCTGTTCGAGCGCGATTACCTTCCGGTAAGCCATATTCCTTCGTTTCCAATCCAAATCACCCCCGATCTTCACTATCACGCTCACCCATCCCTGACGCAGGTCCGACAAACTATCGCGCGCCTCCGACGATGCCCAGAACTCCGATCGAGAGCTCCGAAGTCGCGAATACCTCGGTGAGCGTCGACCCTCCCTTCTCTTTTCTCCTGCGTTGTCTTCGATTCTTCCGTGGTTGTTGTGGTTGGGATAGGGTATCGGTGAGGTGGAGGGTGAGTTCGAGCTTGGGTTCCAACGATCGAGAGTGCGAGGGCGGGCTGAGAGAGGACGCTGAAGCGAGCGAGTCCGAGAGGGCGATGGCTGTGAGCGCGGGCATGGGCGAGTGCGAGGGAGCTGTGAGAGTGGGCGGGGATGCGAGTGAGTGTCCGAAGGCGAGTGATCGGAGTCGAGACTAAGAGCGCCGAGGAGCCAGGCGCAGCTGCTGGCGCAATTCGGCATCGGAGCGCAGGCGCGGGCGGGGAGTCTTCCATTTTCAAAGGAGGAAGATGAAGGCGGGCCCTCTCCTTGCCCAGTCAGCACCTATGGCCCACCTCCTTGTTTTGTTAATTGTGTTCAACCGGGTTTGGGTTTGTGGGTTCGGTTCGGTTCGGGTTTATCCGTTTATTTATTTAACTAATTTGCGGTATTTAAATTGTCATATAATATTATGTGAGGATTTAAAAGATATAATATTATTTTGAGAGATTTATAAAGGGTTGGTTTGTTAAATAAAAATGGGCTGGATTTTAGGGAATTTGGCGAGTATTTTAAAGGGTCGGAATACTTAACTATTTACCTAGGATTTGAAACGGTTTTAAAACTAACCTGGGAATAACACTTATTCAATGACTAACTAGCATGATAGTATGATCGTTTGATTAACAGTATGATATGTATGACTAATAGCATGACTTGTGGTGAATTATTATATGAGATTAAATGTTGGATAATTATGACGATCTAGTAGGATTTCATATCACACAAATTATGTCTTATGATTTTGATGAACCGTTGAGGTATATGTGGAAATGATATATATGAATATGCGGAATTGGTTGAATGATTTATGGAGAACGATGTGGTCTTGAGGAACGGATGATGCGATGAAATGACTTTCATAATATGTTACTTGTTCTAATGATTGAGGTGTGCTTGAGTGCTTAATAGTTGGATGTAGACTTATGTATATTCCATTATGTACTAGGTGATACTCTATGATTGTGACTACTGTGTGCTGGATTCTTCTGTTTCCGATCTGCTAGCCAGGTAAGTACCTCCGGGGCTTACTCAGTAACCAGTACCTCCTGCCTGATGTGTCATATAGTATGTAGGTGTTGCATATGCATAAGAGCATGTCATGTAGTATCATGCTTAGGAATTGCATTTACGAATGAGCATCCTTACTCTGTACGCGTTTGAATACAGAACGGCCGTTATCTGTGAGTCTTAGAGTCCTTGCTAGGGTCATAGGGCAGCCCAGTTTCATCGGGTGTTGTCCTCCTTGAGTTATATATATATATATATATATATATATATATATATATATATATATATATATATATATATATATATATATATATATATATATATATATATATATATATATATATATATATATATATCACGAGATACGATATGAGCATGAGATACGAGATGAGCATGAGATGCGATATGATGATGAGATTTGATATGCTATAGTATCGAACTGGCCAGTCTCCACCTTGTCTGGAAGAGGGGTGGTGGTAGAAGAGGGATATACCACTTGGTATTCTTTGTTAAGGCCTTACTTAATATTCCGCACATATGAGTTAGGAACATGATAGTGTGGTTAATATTCCAGTACTGCATGAATGCATCTTTATTCTAGGTATAGGCGTATTATATGTCCTCAGCGCGGTCAGAGGACCCGCGGGCGGACTCTTGGCCTGACTTGGTGGTATAGTTTCAGGTACACGATATACTGCTTGATTTTGTGCTGTTATGACGGGGTCTATTCATATGGCGGAGAGTGAGTGGTTGAAACCTGACTTCACCAGATTCACGCGTTTGGGATTTTTCCCTAATTATACTCTGTTTTGACCCGGCTCTGCCGTGGCACTGGTTGTATCACTTTCAGAACTTATGCCCTTTGCATGATAAAGGATTTCCCGCGTTATAGACTTAGGGCAGGTACAGGGGTTTACCCCGGGGTCTCCAACGGACCTTCCGGATTTGGGTGCGAAATCCCACTTTAAACTACGCATCTTCGATTTCAAACCTTCAACCTGTACTCGGGGCGCAAGATCCCAACGAGGGGTTTCATCCCTCGAAACGTAACTCGGGAATCATAATCCTGGGCCGTTACAAAGGTGGTATCAGAGCTGAGGTTTCGCAATCCGAGTACAATAGGTTGAAGAGGTTTTGAATATCGCCCAACGTTTTCAAAAGGTTTTGGAAAATATTTTATAAGGGGAAAAATGAATTTAATTGGATTTAAAAACTAAAATGAATAAAGGGGAAATAATATCGTGGGTAGAGACCCAAGCGGTAGACATCCCTTATGGATGTAGAATTCGGGGAACGGTAGTCAAAATACTAGCTTTTATTTACAGATGGGCCTAGAAGACTCCAAGGAACACCACGGAGGTTGGAGTGCTGAGTTAGGAGGCCGTGAGGTTTTGCCCCTCCGGTCAGTCGTCCCTCGAAGGACGGCATAGATCGTCTCTATGCTTACGTTTATATATGTACATATATGCAATTGAGCTCGAGGGTGATCCTCCTCGAAGAGGATCACCCTCGAGCTCAATTGCATATATGTACATATATAAACGTAAGCATAGAGACGATCTATGCCGTCCTTCGAGGGACGACTGACCGGAGGGGCAAAACCTCACGGCCTCCTAACTCAGCACTCCAACCTCCGTGGTGTTCCTTGGAGTCTTCTAGGCCCATCTGTAAATAAAAGCTAGTATTTTGACTACCGTTCCCCGAATTCTACATCCATAAGGGATGTCTACCGCTTGGGTCTCTACCCACGATATTATTTCCCCTTTATTCATTTTAGTTTTTAAATCCAATTAAATTCATTTTTCCCCTTATAAAATATTTTCCAAAACCTTTTGAAAACGTTGGGCGATATTTCAAACCTTCAACCTGTACTCGGGGCGCAAGATCCCAACGAGGGGTTTCATCCCTCGAAACGTAACTCGGGAATCATAATCCTGGGCCGTTACACCGAGATGGCCGGTGCAGAGATGAGGGCGGCCGGAGCCGGGGTTGGGTATGGGCGGCCGAAGCCGGAGTTGAGCGGCCAAGGCCGAGACTCTCCGAAGAGAGGGGATTGGGCTCTCCGAAGAGAGATTTAGGCTCTCCGAGGAGAGATTTGGGCTCTCCGAAGAGAGATAGAGTCGGAAGTGTTGCTCGGAGCTCACCTGCGCACCTCCATAGGAGGAGGAGGGAGTTACCGAAGGAGGAGGATGATGGTGGCGGCGAGGGGGTTTTAGAAAAGCTCTGAAAAGAGAGTTTTCCTGCGAGCAAACCACTTACTACAAACACAAGGACATTTATTGTATTTTATGTTATTTTTCTATTTCGTTATTGTATGTTTAGACGGCTTGCCGTCTGCCGACTTTGTCGGCCTCTCGAGGTCCGGGCCTGTCCGGCCTCGAATTATTTCCTTATCAAAAAAAAAAATGTATTGGTGTGTACGTACAGTTCATATGTAAATGTTAATGTATCTTGAATAATCGTTGACCGGTGACGTATTAGGGGTTCGCTGACCGGTCAACGAGCCGGGGATTCAGGGTACGACTCGCCCCTGGCGGTAGGGCTGTTACTTGAGCCGAGTAGCTCGAGCTCGGCTCGGAAAAAGCTCGAATTAAATATGAGCCAAGCTTGAGCAGAATTCTGAGCTCGAGCTCGGCTTGAGTAGCTCGTATAGCTCATTTTATGGGTGAAATTACAGTTCTCCCATTATGTTTTATTTAACCCCATGTAAATATGTTTTATTTAAGCCCTTGTAAATAGGGCGTATATCTCGTTTCGTAGGTGAAATTATAGTTTTGTCCCTAGGTTTTATTTAACCTCTTCTTTTAAAGAGTCTGTCAGCCGTTTTGCCTTTTGGACTCCATTCACTTTGAATCACAGATCTACATTTTGTGAGTAGCTCGAACTCGACCCGGCTCGGCTCGAGAAAATGAGGCTCGAGCTCGAGCTCGAGCTCGACTCGTTTGTAAACGAGCCAAGCTTGAACACCCACTACTTGAGCTCGTTAGCTCGTATATCAGCCCTACCTGGCGGGGGGCTAGGAGGCAGCATCACACCGCCTTTACGATATGCAATGTTTATTGTAAACGGGTCTATCGACGTCTGTTTGTTTTGAGCTTTCAATCCATTGTCTGTTTAGGGTTTCATGAGTCTCTTCATATACTCATGAAACGTCGACCCCTTGTAACCCTAATTTGTTTTCGTCTCCTCTAATACAAAACTGGTTCTCTGCCCGTGAACGTAGGTAACACCCAGTTGCCGAACCACGTAAATCTCTGTGTTGTTCTTCGCTTTATTATTCTCGCTATAACAGTAAATAAAATATTATATAAAATATTAATTTTTTAAAATAATATTACGCTTATTAATAATAAATATAATATTATTTAAAAAATAATTAAAAATATAATATTTTATACAGTATAATTTTTTATTGTCATAAAAAATGTGCTTGACTTGAAAAAGTCACGTATTTACAAACGGAGGGGCTTATATTATGTCTCAAATGAGGGTGTGTTTGTATTCCAAATTTCCAATCCATTATGTTTATAATGCAATTATGATTATAAGCACTTAAATAGTGTTTGGTTACTCATTTTATAATGTGTTTAAAATAACGTAAATTTTAAATAAAATACCTTATAAATTGTTTCAATTAATCATATGAAACCTGCAAATCTATGACAGTAAAACCACACACACAAAAAAACTTTAGCAAAAGGTTTTCTGTAAAATGTCACTTCTCCACATGATTGATTAAGGAAACCGTCCATTACATAAGCAAACTAAGACTCAACTGCATAAACAAAGTAACTACCACTACCACCACTAACAATTCTCCTAGGTAAAAGAGTCCCCTTCCGGAGAACGCGCTTCACGCGCTTGGAAAAAAAAACCCTTTGCTTCCCCAACTGCGATGGAAAACCTAATGGGGTTTACAGCTTCTGAATCCCTAATCTATGGCCTATCTCTCTCAAATCCTCAATCCGAGCCTCCTCTGTTGTGTGCTAACAATGATTACACTACTTCTAAACCTAAACTCGCAACCGGGTGCCAAAAAGGAGCATGTGATGGCGAGTTTCAATTGGAGGATTGTATGAGTTCCATGGAAGAGATTTCGTGTGGGATTAGGTTTAACCACCTAATCTTATCTCTGGGTGCCTGGGATTGCTTAAGATTGATCCGAGGAGCAACGATCGGTGCCGAGATGTCTTATTGGCCTCCTCCTTGGCCTGATTTTGTGTGTACGGATTGCAATTTGGGGGTTTTCTGGGCACTTGCGATTGGCCGATCGTACTGTGCCGAAGAAGATAGCGGAAGGGGACTCTGCAACAGGGATGGCTCCTTAGCCTGCAAACGTGTGTGGAAGTGGAAGTGCGATCTTCCCGATCCTTGGAAGTGTGAGTGTTATAATCTTTCTCCCTCTCTCCCTCCACAGAAATCCTTCTATAAATTCCGACCTGGGGTTGTGCTTGTTCTGCACACCTCTCTTCTCCTTTCATCTTCTTCTAAATACTACAGAAAATTTGTCCTAATACAAAATCTTCTTGTGTTTTTTGTGATGGCTCCAACTATTGCCGACAAGGGCAAAATTGATCCTGCTCCAAACTTGTGTCAAACTGCCATGACAAAAGGCAAGCCGAAGGGCGTTAAACTTGCTGAGGAGACTCCCATCTCCAAGGATGGCGGTGACGGGCTGGCTATGAAGGCCAAGAAGAAATTCAGGAAGTCGACTATGAACACGGAAAAGCTGTTGGCTTTGCAGGGCAAAGTGCGGGAGAATATTATTGTGCTCCATCAATCATCCATATTTGCCACCATCATCGGGGACCCTATGGAGGCGAGGGATGTGAGAAAAAGAATGAGGTATGTTTGGAAATCCCTCTCTGGTGGTTTTCAGCTCATCCCAATTGCTAACAATTGGTTTGAGCTTAGATTTGATCTTCCTGAGGATCGGGCCTGGGTGTGGGAGAATCGTCCCTTCCATGTGTCGGGGCAACTAATCCTCCTACGCCCATGGAGGTTGGATTTTGATCCATGGTCTGAATCTGTCACTTTGCTAGATATGTGGATTCGGTTTCCTTGCTTGCTGGCTAAGTATGTTAATGATGAGTTGTTGAGGGATATTGTGAAAACTAATCATTTGGGTGAGATTATTAAGGTGTCGACTTTCAATGCAAAGGGAGCTCGTTTCAGGTATCCAAGAGTCTGTGTCGCGGTGGATATCACCAAGATTGCAGGAAGGGAGATTTTCGTGGTGAATGAACATGGTGAAGTTGAGTCCTTTCCAATGTGGTTTGAGGACTTCCCAGTGGGATGTGGTGGCTGTGGTGACATTGACCATCTATTTGATGAATGCCCTAAAAGAAACTCTTGCAATATGGTGACTGGATTGGGTGTGCAACCTCCTATGATGCCCACAGTCTATGCTGAGGAGCCTACACAGGTGCCAGGAGATGGGGAGTGGGTGCGTGTTGCTGCTAGGAGACCTATTGTGCGTCCTCCTCCTATGTTTGGTAACTCTAAGGATGAGCTCCTCAAATGCTTTGGTAAGAATGTTACCATCTCTTCTGACTCTTCCTTCTCTAGATCTCTTGGTGGATCAGCAGGTTATGCTTCCTCTGGCAACCATGCATCTGTTGCTGAGTTGGTACTTGCCCCAAAACCAATCTCTATGATGGTGCCAATACTCCCTGCTGCAACTGAGCCTACTATGCTTCCCCTATCCGAGGCTCCCCCAAATGATGAGAAACTCAACTATGAGCTTGAATTGCAACTCGGTCTTCATCCTCATGCTGCCGACGATGATGACTACCTGGAGTTTGATGAAGATGACTTTATGGAAGAGTGTTTGGTTGAGGAGGGGCTTGCTGATCCTGGGCTCACTCAAGCTGATTATGAGGTGATATTTAGGGATGTGCCACCATCCATTGAGTTCAACCTGCCCAACCTGGATGATCCTGAGCGCCTTGAGCAGTCCCTCCTGGGTGCTGCTGTGACTCCATGTGATCCAATACCTACAGCCAACCGACACTCCCCTGCTGAAGCATCAGGTACTGAGTCTGGAAAGCGGAAGATGAAGATCGAAGAAGGCGATTCGGCATGCTCCACCATGACTTTGATGGGTGGTAGCAACAAAAAGGGGAAGCATGTGTAGGATGCACGAGAATTGGCACTATGGAGGCCTCGGTGATGGCTTTGAGCTCCTCCTTGCCATGCTGCGAATAAGGCCATGGTTTGGTAAGTCTATTAGGGTCAAAATCTTTAAGTTTGTAGGCTGCTCAATTCTAGTAATTTGGTGTGAAGACTTAGCAACAATTATAATCTTTTGTATGACAATATCTAAAGAAGTATGTGTTGGGAAAACGTCTCTGTTGAAATTTTAGGATAATGAATGTTTGTATTTGATAATTTGGAGAATGTTAATTAATAGTAGCATATATTACTATGGTAAGTGCATTTTTCTGTTTGACTGTGTTCAAGGTGCAACAATAGCAAAGAGAATTCAACAGGGATTTATTTATCTAATTCTTGTATATGGAAACATGGGCAATGAGCTATGGTTGTATGAAACTGGATGTTTTTTTCTTAAGGAAAAAATCATATGTAAGCATAGGGGGGTAGTCAATATGCTGTTTGAGTATTCTTATAGGACATATGTTTGGTTTGTGATGAGTAAAACGACTCTGTCAAAGGGGTATGGTCACAGATTTATGTTGAAAGGCGCTCTCCTTTATACGGGGTATAATTAAAGCTACATGAACTGGGTTTTGCTGCCCCTGTATAACAACTACTGGAAAAATCACCAAATGTAGGAGATCTTTTATGTCAAAAAATCAAAACAGCCGAGCTATGATATGTGGAAATATGTAGTGTATGCGAGCATAAATGAAAGGTCTATATTGACTAACCCCGCAACTAATCCATCTAAGTTTCTTAGTATGGCAAAATATGAGGTTAATGATACTTCTTGGTGGAATGATCGACTTATCTACGAGATTGGTTGGCATCCTTTCTTCCTTAACAGAAGGAGGTATCAAAGACAAACTTATTCATATTGTATGTGTGTCCTTAATAAAGCATATCATGAGCATGGGTTTCAAAAGACTAGAGGGGTCATACATATAGGAGATAATTTCTGTGTAAATAAGTTTCTGTTGTTAGAAGATCCACACACTCGGCTTCTGACGGCTCAAAGAGTTATTAAATAAAAATTGGATTTTGGAACGTCAGGGGAGTGGGGAAGGGAAATATCTGGTTAGATCTAAAAGCAATGAGGGTAAATGACCATATCAATCTAATGGCAATTGCAGAAACCAGAACACGATCAATTCCTAAGGAGCGGGTATGGAAAGCTACTGGGTTTAATAACGCCATCTGGTCAATGGGGGAGGATAGAACCGGAGGAATCGGATTACTGTGGAATGAGAATGCATTTATTAACGAGACAATAGAGGCAGAGGTAATTAACCCAAGAGTAATTCGTGTCAAATATAAGTGCAGTGATAAAAACTTTGTAGGAATGATTTTCTTTGTCTACGCACCCCCGCATGAAAGAGATAAAAATACTTTCTGGTCAGAATTCTCTAATATTATCACCAATGAAACACTTCCATGCTTAGTCATCGGGGATTTGAATGAAATAAGTAGCAGTAATGAGAAAGCTGGTGGTGCGCCAAATAATGTATCTAGATTTGCTAGGTTAAATCATTTCAAAGACAAGTGTGCTCTATCTGAAATTCCATCTTCAGGAAATCAATTCACCTGGCGGAAAAAAAGGGAAGGGGACGATAATATATGGAAAAAGCTGGACCGAGTCCTAGTTCAGCATGAGTTTCTCAGCACATTTCCTGATCTAGCTACTCATAATGGGGCTTTTTCGGGATCAGATCACTGCCCAATTTCAATATGTATAGACTCTGGGAGGCAATTTATACCACCACCTTTCAAATTTGAGAATATGTGGCTACATAGGATGGACTTAAAAAATATGGTCAAGCAAATCTGGAGAATTAGATGCTCGGGGACTGCAATGTATAGATTAATCTATAAAATAAAAATCCTAAAAAATAAAACCAAAATCTGGAACAAAAACACGTTTGGGAATGTGTTCCGACAAATACAATCAGTTGAGAGTGAGTTGATTGCCATACAATCTAAAAATACTCCGAGAACAAGTAAGGAAAATTTGGTGGAGAAACAACTAATTAAGAAAAAAGAACAATTGTTAAATTTCCAAAAGGAATACTGGGGACAAAGGGCGAAATCTAAGCATATTAAATTATCAGACTCTAATACGGGTTATTTTCATAGAATAGCATCGGGAAGGCGAAATAGGAAGATCATCTGATGCATTACATTGGCTTCAGGGACACAAATAATGGGTGAAGAGAATATCAAGAAAGAAGTTAAAAATGATTTCGACAAGCGGTATGCTAAAGAGCAGATAAATCAAAACCTACTAAACGAGTATCTTGAGTTATTACCCACTTCTATTACTGAAGAGGAAAATAACAGTCTCAAACAACAACCGACCAATTGCGAAATCAAGAACGTTGTCTGGGCCCTTGGTAGAAATAAATCCCCCGGACCAGATGGTATGACTGCGGAATTCTACAGAGCATATTGGGAAATAGTCGGAAGTGATGTCATTAAAGCAGTCAAAGCGTTTTTCCATTCTGGTAAAATACTTAGGCAGATAAACCACACATTCATAACACTACTTCCCAAATGTGACAACCCTTCTAAGACTACAGACTATAGGCCCATCAGCCTGTGCTCGACGGTATACAAAATAATATCAAGGATACTTACTGAGAGACTTAAAAGAGTGATAGGGAAACTAATCCACCCATTTCAAGGCGCTTTTGTATCTGATAGAGCCATACAGGATAATATTCTTATTGCTCATGAGATTTTCCATTCTTTCAAAACGCGGAAAGGAGCAGAAGGTTGGCTAGCTATCAAACTAGATATGGAAAAGGCATATGATAGAGTTGACTGGACATTCACAGAGGCAGTTCTGAGGAAATTTGGGTTCTGTGATCAAGTTACCAAGCTAATCATGGAATGCGTTACAACAGTGTCCTTCTCGGTTCTCGTCAACAATGGGCCCACTGAAGTGTTCAAACCTTCACGAGGGCTAAGACAAGGCGGCCCGTTGTCCCCTTTTTTGTTTATTCTTGGTGCGGAAATCCTAGCCAGGAAGCTCAATGTGGAATCCAATTCTACTCAATCTGGGATTGGTTTCAAGTTTGGGCATTCAGGTCCAAAAATCCCCTTTCTTGCCTTTGCTGACGATATTATTATCTTCGCTAAAGGAAACCTAACAAGCTGCGAAAGAGTAACTAAGATCATCAACGATTACTGTAATTTGTCTGGTCAAAAAGTAAATTATAATAAATCAGCTTTCCAGGCTTCGCCAGGGATACCTTTTGCGCGAATTGTTGCCATTGAAGGATGTCTCAATATTGCAAAACAAGTGAAATTGGACAAGTATCTTGGTTGTCCGATTGTAAATGGGAGAGTGAATAAGGACACATTCGAAGATTTAATTGGAAAAACTGTAGGTCAACTATCAAAATGGAAGGCAGATTCCCTGTCACAACATGGTAGGTCAGTGCTAATAAATTCGAATCTAGCGGCCAAACCACTATTCGCAATGCAAAGTTTCATGCTTCCTGTGTCAATACACTCAACACTTGATAAGGTTAATAGAACATTCTTCTGGAATAAAGATTTACAATATAAGCCGTTAATTGGATGGGACAGAGTGTGTAGACCCAAAGCAAAAGGAGGAATGGGGTTACGCAAAGCCAAGGAAATGAACGAGGCCCTTCAAATGAAACTCATTTGGAAAATCTTGGCAGAACCAGACAATGTTTGGGTTAAAATTATTAACCACAAATATTTAAAATCAATGTTCATTCTCAACTATAACAGGAGAGGAAATGCCTCATGGCAATGGACACAACTCAGGAAACTCATTGAGCCTTTCAAGGAAGGGTTAGCTTGGTCAGTAGGGGATGGAAAAACAATTAAGTTCTGGAAGGATAACTGGGCGCCCATTTAGGATATAAATTCAGCTTGCCTAGACCGAACAAGTATTAATGAAGATGAAGTTGTGGAACAATATATTTCGAATGGGGGGTTGGAACAGGACGAAATTAGAATCAATTCTAGAATATGAGGTGGCACAACAAATTGCAGATATCCCTCTACCGATAACTCCAATCCAAGACAGAATGTATTGGTGGCCGGATAAAAAAGGATGGTTCACAACGTCAAGTGCATATAAACTAAATACGAAATCAATTGATTCAACAAATGACATCAATGCGTGGATTTGGAAACTTAACGTCCCACCAAAGATCAAGAATTTCATGTGGAAAGTCTGCCACAATGGATTGCCAACCGCTGCGCGACTAACTAGAAGAGGAATTGGAATCCCACCTTACTTTGCCATCTGTGACCACCATGAAGAAGACACTGCTCATCTTCTTTTCGAATGTAAATACTCTCTGTGCTGCCCCAATGTGCCCAATGACGTAAGATTAAAGATTAGAAACAAAATTAGAGAATCAAGGAACATTGAATCATTAATGGCTTTCACGGCTGCATTACTTGATGGCCAACAAAAAACTAGGCTGGCATTTCACTGGTGGACTAATTGGTTATGTAGAAATAGGTTAGTCTTTCAACAGCAACAACTTCCAAATATGGATGGATTCCTACAAATGGTTAAAGCTTTTATCAAAGAATGGGAAAAGGCAAACAGACTTTCAGAAGACGAAAACACAGATATCAGGAACAATGACAGAAGACCACCAAACAATAGCAGAGCGACTAAAAAAGGCAAGTGGAAAATGCCACCTCCGGGCAAATGGAAACTGAATTTCGACGGGTCAGCATCTGGTCACAGACAAAGCTCGATAGGATATATTATACGTAACAATAAAGGGGAGACTACTTCCCTAGGAGGAAAAATCATTGGGCTACACAAACCACTAATGGCGGAAGCACTAGCACTAAGAGAAGGAATCCTTAGGGCACGTGATATGAGGATACCCAGTCTCATTATTGAAGGTGACTGTCTAATAATCATAGACCACCTAAGATCCAAAACGAAATGTCCATGGAAAATCGAGCTAGTTATGTCTGATATTAGCTCTCTCATCTCTGGGTTTTGCGAAGTGTCGTTCTCTCACGTCCTTCATAGCGGCAACACTGTAGCAGATAAGGTTGCACACCTTGCTCTGGTTGCCCCCAACAACTCTTTTCACAATGATCCAGGTCTTAATGACCTCATCCGCAAGGATGCTATCGGGTAGTAGTTTGCTCCCGAATTGTTTACCCAATCAAAAAAAAAAAAAAAAAAATTCTCCTAGGTAGTGCCTTGATTGAAATCGAAAACTGACTAAACACATAACTGCTGCTATGAACAATGACTCTAACTAACATAACTAACTCGAAACCATCTCAACCTTTGACATGAAGTTTGAATCATATAAACTAAATCTTAACAAATTATCTGAATTTGGTAGTAGATGTGGATGAGATCGAGTGTGCATCCACTGAATGTATCCGTCTCCAACGACAAATGCATAGGTAGGTCTGGTGGCTTACAACTCTCTCATTGCAAATAGGTGATGTGATGGTCGCAATCTTCTTAGTAGTTGTCTGCGGGGATGAAGGTCACCTCATATTTTCCTTTTAGGGAGTTGCGGCTAAAGATGCACGTTGGAGGTATAGGATTTGCTGAAATTTGTTAAATGCAATCGAAGTGTCGAAGGACACGATCTGCTGATCTGGCATGTACGATTCCTCCTTCGAATGGTAGCTTTGTACCAAGAAAGACAAAACCTGTTATTGAATTCTAGGCCTCATCCAAAAGACATAAATTGGACCTACATGGACACAAGTTCATCACATTTGCACATAATATGAGTTCAATATAATTTATTTATCAATTACTATTTTACATACCTCTTCAGTCGTCGAATCATTCGATGACTTAAATGGAGGTGAAAGAAAATATAAGAGTGCCATTTTATTGGTCTTATCACTAAGGTAAGGGCCAAATGTTTCTCTAGTATTTTCAATCTAATTATTATACTTGAAAAAATAATATTTATTTGAATAGCCAAAATGAAACCCTAAAACCACTAGGATATGTCGGTCACATGCACTGAGCAAAGATAGAGGTGGCGACTGGTTTTTTTTTTTACGCAAGATAAGAATTAGGTCGGGTCAGCCGCAGCAGAGGCCCTTCCTAGCGCATCCTTCCGGACGAGAACTAGCAGTTCTAGATCATCCTCACAGCAAACGTCGGCAGGGGAGACATGGCACTATGAGCAAGGTAGTCAGCCACATCATTCGATTCCCTGAAAATATGACGAATAGCAACATAAGTAAAGGACGAGATATCAGACAGTATATCAGCTTGTAGCATCTCTATTGTCCAGGGGCATTTCCAATCCCCCAGTAGAGCTTTTATCACTAGTAGGTTGTCTCATTCGATCAGAAGTGTAGATAGTTGCAACTCCTTTGCCCTTAACAAACCCATTCCGAGTCCGAGATTTTCGGCATAAATCACCGAGATATTTGTGCAAACAGATCTGTCAGCAGAGACAACTAAACCAGCAGAGTCTCGGATGAAAAAATCATAAGACGAGTTGCCACTCGGTAGTACCGAAACATCAAAATTGAGCTTATAACAATTCGGCGGGGGTTTATCCCACTTCCCGGACTGATCCTAAGCCCTGGCTTTCGTAGCACTACCCATAATAGCCTGGTTGTGCGGACTGCTATGAATGCGATGTTTGGGGATCAACGGTCCAGTCGGATCATCGTCTAAAAGCTTTGATTGTTTCCAACAATGACTAGTAGTGCTGTGAAACAACAAAATTTCATTGATAGTTACCTTGTTAGTATGATCGAAAACGAGTTAGTTTTTGAAGAACCGCAAGGCCCACCAAGCTGAGGCTAGAACGGCAAAAGTGTTGGTCCCAATTGCACATTTTATAGCAGTAAGTGGAAACACATTTCCCATGCCGACAGAAGCAGTGATAAACCCCGGAATGTGGATACGTAAAGCTTTACGCAAAGCAGTAGCCATGGGACATCGAAGGAGAAGGTGATCATTCGATTCATTTGTATTGCCACAGAAAACACAACCAGCCGGTACAGCCACGTGCGACTTCTGTAATCTGGTTTTAGTCGGGAGTCCATCACGGGAGATTTTCCAGAGAAAGTGTCGAACCTTAGGGGGCACATCGAGACTCCAGATCCACTCGTAATCGAAATCTGGCGACCCGGTGTGTACAGATAGGAAGGAGTTGGCAGAGGCGGAGCCATTTTTGCTAGGGCCCCAATATAGGCGATTCGTGATTGGGTTACTTGGCAAAGTTAAACCCATGATGTGGTCGATATCATCTTGTTTCAGAATATTTGTTAATGAGTCATTTATAAATGTTTTGTTCCACTAGCGGTTGGTGATGAAGTGAGCCACCGAAACGCCCTTGAGATTATCCGGGATGGGTCTCAGTGTTTTGGAACTCAGCGGCTTCTCGAAGGCCCAGTTATGGGACCAGAAATCAATGGTTTCCCCATTTCCGACCCTCCACTGTAGAGCTAGGAGAAACTGAGGTCTGATGGACATAAGTCGGGACCATTGCCACGAGGTATTACCTTTTTTGTTATAACTGGAAAGGTCGTGGCCTTTAAGGTATTTTTGTGTGATGACATGAACCCAGATGTTGTCTGGTTCAGAAATTATTTTCCAAAGAAGCTTCATCTGAAGAGCTATATTCATAGACTCCACTTTATGAATCCCCAAACCACATTTCATTGTGTCCGAACAGATTTTGTCCCAACTAATCAGCGGTGGAGCTTTAGAGGTTTTGTTCCAAAAAAATTGTCTATATACTTTGTCAAGTTCATAAAGAACATGAGAAGGTAGCAGGAAAGCTTGCATAAGAAAAATCGGTTTGGCACTCAGATTTGCTTTGATAAGCACCCGTTGCCCTTCGGCAGAAAGATTCGAGGCTTTCCATTTTGTGAGTTGGTTTTTGGTCTTGAGAACCACATCAGCGAATGTGTCCCTATTGGTCCTACCGTTAACGACAGGGCAGCCCAAATATTTGTCAAAATTGTTAGCCTGGGGAATGCCAAGTACTGCAATAGTAGACGCTATGGCGGTAGCAGTCGTGTTAGGAGAAGCTTGGAAGCTAGACTTATGCATATTCACCTTTTGTCCCGAAATTAAACAGTATCTGTCTAAAATGGACAGTACAGAAGTACATGCCGAATGAGAGGCTTTGCAGAAAATAAGAATATCGTTAGCAAACGCTAGAAAAGGAACCTTGATACCCGGATGACCAAAAGAGATACCCAGGTCCTTACTAACTAGCCCTTTCTTATGCAGTGTATGTGCCAATACCTCATAGGCTAGGATACAGAGAAAAGGGGAGAGGGGGTCTCCTTGTCTTAAACCTCTAGTTGGTTGAAATACTGTGGTTGGTTCATCATTAACGAGGACCGAGTAGGATACAGTTGAAATACATTCTTTTATTCTGTTAATAAAGAGGTCATTGAAAGCATACTTAGATAAAACTTGGAACAGAAACTACCATTCGATGCGATTGTATGCTTTTTCCATATCTAACTTAAGAGCAACCATGCCCATTTTGCCTTTCTTCATCCGAAACGAATGCAAAGCTTCATGAGCAATCAGAATATTGTCCTGGATAGATATCCCTTTAGTGAAAGCTCCCTGGAGGGGGTGTATAAGCTTGTCAAAAATCTTGGTTAACCGTGCTGAAATTACTTTAGCTAAGATTTTATAGATTGTAGAGCATAAACTGATAGGTCTGTAGTGGTTTAAATTCTTCCCCTGAATGACAATTAAAAGTATTGCTTGAGGACAAGTAAGCTTAAGTATGTGGTGTTTGATGTGAGCCTAATTTTCCATGTTTTATAGTTACTTTTATATCGATTTCTGTATGCATTTCATGCATTTGGGTTAGATTAATACAAAATATGTGTAGTATATGTTTATTTGCCAATTATGGAGGTCTACACAAGTTTTTGTTATATTTCGCAGAAATCGGACGCACTTTGGAGCTTAAAGGAAAGTCATGAAGAAGCTAAGGATGGTGCAGCGGGAGAAAATCCCTCTTTCCACCTTTTAACATTCTGAATCAAGCTTTGATGTCTTCATGAGAGTTGTAGCCATCGAAAAGAGCTTTCCAACGCATGGTCATATGCGTCAATCCGACGAACGAGGACTCGGGAAAGTGCATTTCAAGAACAGAGCAGAAAGCTGAGAGCTGTCACATTTGCTCGACATCGACCAAATTGGTCAAAATCGACCAAGCCCAAATCGAGTTGGAGTTCTAGAAATCGACAATGAAGCTGGGAGCTGAACATGCAAGTCGATATCGAGGAATTCTACTCGATATCGAGAAAATTCCAGAAGCCGACGTCGAGTAGTCCGAGATCTTGTTAAGTTTCTATCCCGAGTCCAATGGAGATATTTTCGAGATGAAATTCTATCAAGATCTATCAAGTGCTATCAAGTCAAGAGAGAAGATATTTTATCCACATTAGATATAGTCCTATTTGATTTAATTATTTATTTCCATGTTTTATCTTTAGATAAAAGATAGATAGAATTAGATATAGATATAGTTTTCTTTCCTAGAATAGCTAGGGAATGAAGCCTATAAATAAAGCCATAGGGGGCTGATTTTCATTTAGTCAAGTCAAGTCGTCTTCGGGCGCAAGGAGAGAGAGAGAGGAGGCGAGAGAGGAGAGGGAGAGAGGATGAGGAGGAGGCGAGAGAGAAGGAGAAGGAAGGAGACGAACGGTTGTAAGTTTTATTTTATTTTATGTTAAAGTTAATTTCTTTCATTATGGTTTGTTTCTAATTTCTTTCTTCTAGGGTTGGGGTGATCCCAACAATAGATATGTGTGTTTAATTTATAAATTTATGAATTTGTATGTCTTTATTATCATCTACCTATGTGCTTAATCCTTTGCGAGAGTTGAGGAAATTCCTTATTCATGATATTGAAGCGAAAGTGATCTTATTATGAATTTGGATAGTAATTAGAGGTTATTTGCGAGAGCCAACTAATCCTGATTAAGAAAAGGCAGTAACACTTAGGGTTTATGCGAAAACCTCTATATTCCTATTTCTTAATAACGAAAGTTATTTGATATAAAGCATGCATCTTTATGTGATTTATAATCTACACATATGTTTATTGTTGTGGTGATCCCTAACCTTGGAAGTTTGCATCTTTATTTGTTTTATTTTATTATTTTTATTTGGCACATATTCTACTCGATATCAAACCACCATTCTCTCTCCATCCATCGACATCGACTCCTCTATTCTTTGTCGACAACCACCCCCATCACCTCTTCCCGCTATCCCTGAACCCCAAAACACACTAAACCTAGAACCGCCGACTTCTCTCCTAAGGACGAACCTGACTCCCGTATACTATAGCAGAGGTCTTGACTATAAATTTATTTTGTCGAGAAACCCTCTCGTCAATTTCTCATGCCAACGAATCCTAATTAACCTCATAAGATGATTGATCTCCGTCCAACATAATTGTACTATTCCGCTTTTAAATGGACATTATGATTGATGATATTTAGTGATAGGCAACCCTTTTATCGTACAGACTCTAGAAAAGAAAAAAAAAAGTTAACATCTTTGTCACTTTATGTAAAGACTAGATTTAATCAATGATTTATGTTTTCATAACCTGGTCCGAAAGAATGTTATCGAGTAGAATTTTTATCTCCCCGAATTTTTTCCTAATAAAAAAATAGGTGTTCGGCTATTCTAGTGCTTTGATGTAATTTTTTATATCTTAATGTAATCTAATAACGTACTACTCCTGTGAGAATCCGAGAAATCGGTCGGGTTGTTTGAAAACGGGAGTCGTACGCGTGTCGGGTTTTAATTTTGTTTTTGGTTATAAGGTCGGGATCCGCCACCTTACACAAAAGCTTAAGTCATTGTGTAGAAGCTCTCTCATTATATTTTGTTGTTATTTTTAGTTCACCGCCGATATGGGACGTTTATAATCCCAACACGTCCCTCAAGTACAACCCACCTGGATTCTCACAACTCATTGCATCTAACTAATAACTACACATTGCATATAACCAACTAACTGATCACTACAATTGAATAACTCGTTGAACAAAACGAGACACACAAAAAAAAAATCAATGGGGCTGCATATTACACTGTAAAAGCTAGCCGTACCAAATCTAACATCTTAGTGATATTTGATATGGTGGTTTAACTAATTAAACTCCGTATGTTTTGAACCAACACATTCTACTATCGGACTATGCTATGCAAAATCTATTAGATGTTCATAGGGCTTATATATGAGACGAGTAGCTCGAGTTCGGCTCGGACTTGACTTGAATATCCGTTCGCTTTGAGTATATCACATTTATAAGCTTACGTCCAAATTTAGGCTTGATTCAACCTCGACTCGTACGAGATGAACAATAATAAGCTCGTCCACCTCAAATAAAAGTGATAGACGTTCCTTTTTAACTTTAGTTTTACATGATAGATTTAATAATTTTAGCACTTTGACGGGATAATAGATTGATATTAAGAGCCTGTTTGGTTGAACAATAGAAAAAGAAACGAATCTGGTTCACTTTAAGGATATATAAACCTTAGGGAAGTTTGCATTACACTAGCTTGTAAATCAGCTCCAATGCTTTATACACAACTCCAATGTTGTACTTCCCATCATCATGTAGACTTGTCAATCGAGTCGAGCATGTTGAACCACTTCCACTTACAGTAACTTGGGTTGGATCAAGTACATATGAGCTGACCAAGAACTTAGCCAGATCACGGTATTAAGTTGGTGTCAGGTTATTTTGCGATTGTGTTTTATCGACGGTTGCAATGATGCACTAGAATAAAAATGGGTGGACGCGAGTATAAAAGAGGTTCTCTCTATATAAAAAAAACCTCGTCAAAACACGTAGTGCGGCTAAATAATGAGAAAAGGAGTCAAAGTTAGCATAGTCAGACGTACCTATAAAAACAAGCTGACGCAAGTCAAGATTCAGACAAAAACATTCGCGAATGAGAAACCGTCCGCGGTCCACAAAGTGATCAAACGTGGAAACACTGACTAACTCATCAACATGGACACTTGTCCCAATCCACATGACATGTGTCGCCACCCGCGCGACAAGTGTTGGGTAGGTGTTTGATGAGCTTGTTATAAATAAGGCTATAAAACCTCATTTCGAGGGTTGGTTCTTGGAATCTCTAACGCTTAGGCCGGGTTTCATGGCTTTGAGATCCCTTTTTGGAGCAGGAATGGTCTCGGCTAGTGAGGACCGACACTTGATGTAGTCCAAGGAAAGTGGTCCAGCACAGATAGCTCAAATTCGGACCAGCCTAGGTTTTGGTACGCGGATGGTAATCTCGTCGCTCATCTCATGTAAGTCCGATCACTCAAGGTCATCTACGTTCTACTTGGAACAGGATTTTAAAATCAGGCTTCGTCAGGTTGGGGCATCGGGTGCTGTTGAGGTGGCTTATTCTGCTCAATGGTATTCATTTACTTGAACGGTTCTTTGAATTCACTCTAGCACGCACAGTAGTACTATAAGAAGATTTGTACAGCTTAAATAAACGGTAAAATTAAGCTATGAGTAAATCACTAAATCCAACAGATAGCAAATACAAAAAATGGAACATAATAACAAGTAGCACTGCACAAATAGATCACATGGTGATCTATGTATAACATAAAACAGACCATGGAAAAGGACATTAGATGGAAAGGGGATGAATAGAAGGAAAATATCAGACTGAATAACCAAGTAGATCAAAGCTTCATCCCTTCAAGCTATGGTTTTGGCTTCGTCGAGAGTATTTAACCATTTGAACCCAAGATCACAACCTGCTTTTGCTGCAATCTGGAACTGCTTTCTTGCCAGGTCCATTGGGTTGGTAGCCGTGCTTTCTTCTTCATTCCTTTTCCCTCCTTTGGCACGTTTGTTTGCATTGAACTTGGTCAGATGTTCTGGCACGTGAGCTCCTGAAGTATAGGGCGTGAAGTAGCACGGGGTTAAGAGAATGGAAATCCACCG
Organism: Persicaria tinctoria; assembly: GCA_037127255.1. NCBI lineage: Eukaryota > Viridiplantae > Streptophyta > Magnoliopsida > Caryophyllales > Polygonaceae > Persicaria > Persicaria tinctoria. Next base: position 55,669,908 of record JBANSL010000018.1, read on the forward strand.
GGTATAAGGTTCATAAACCTCAAAGAAATATAGTTCACATGGTTATCCATCAAATGCGGTGCATTATACTTTCTAGGCTCGTACACATTAAGAACAGAAAATTATCAGAAACATGCCCGAAAAGGAAGGATCGCTACAAGAATATATGAAGATAAAGTATTTATATCCATATTTGTCTCTGTGTGTGCGCACGCACGTGCGCGCGTGTTTGTGTGTGTGTGTGTCAAGAATATATGAAGATAAAGTATTTATATCCATATCTGTGCGTGTGTCAAGTAAACAACATCGGTAAATTGCACATTGTCCTGAAACATAATGGTTTCTTTATGTTGGGCCCTTGTCTTTTGTTTTGCCTCATAAATTCCAAAACCTTCAGAAAATTTAGCGACACTAGTCTGGTCAATTTCTCGTCCACGACCAAACAAATGTCCTTCATGTCAATGTTTGGATCAATGTGTAAATTGCACAGTTGGTCCTCAAGCTCTAGGGAATGTCTCATGGAGTCATGATGGTCCTCAACATTTATTCTCATAATGAAGCAATTTTGCATCAGTTCTTATAATAACTTCACTAGAAGAAATTATAGGTCAACAAACATCACAACACAACTCATAAAAGTTGAGGATAGAACATGTACTTTACCCTAACCATAAATGAGCACACTAAGAAAACTTCTCAGTTAGCAGGTTCCGAATTTCCAATACCATCGTAGATGCAAAAGTATAGAAAATTGACAAGTCTGCCTTTTAAAGATCCAGCAGAAAGAGTAAAAGGAAAATGGTTGGCAAAAGTCAGGAATCAGGATTATAATGACTAGAAGAGCAAGTTTTTGCCATATTTTGTCCAGAATGAAGAGTCTTGAACCAAAGAGAGAAAGAATGCCAAGTTGAACAAGAAGCATATAAGGCTCACCTTTAACAAGGAGAGATCCATATGCAATGGCAGCACCAGCATGTCCCTGCAAACATTTTAAAAATAAATACCATCTTTAGCTTTGAATATCCTAACAGACGCATTCCTGATTAAGGGACATGCTATGACATCAATGATCTATATCAGCTAACGGAGTTCAGTACCTTCTCGGCTGCTCTATGGAAACACCATAGTGCGGAGGCAATGTCTTGTTTGACACAGTCCCCAGTCAGATAAACAGCACCTAAAAGATACAGAGCCCCTGGATGAAGCTGGTGATATGGAGAATAATCAGCTAACGACGAAAGGTACATTGTAGTGTTCTAATTAACAGTCATCCAGTCAAAGGTCAAAGTACCTGTTCAACAGCCTTCTCGATATAATAAAATGCTTGTTGAGCTGATTCAACATAGTCATTCTGTTGAAGGAAAATAAGGAAAGCAGACTTCAAAAGATAGGTGGTATCAAACATAAGGAAGTGGCTCGGAATATCAGGGACTAGGAATGCATAATAGGTTATTTTAATTCCCACACAAAGAAAGATGGATATGACCTTCCAGGATCAGGAAAGGAAATGAATATATATTATCATCTTGTAACTTGTAAGATGTCAAAACCCTAAGTGTGCATACCATTCAGCAGACAAAGTAATAAATTCAAGCTTAAGGATGCTACCTCAACTCTTAGGCGGCAACCTAATTCATATAATGCGTCTGGATTGCCCATTTCTGCAGCTTCTACCAACAAAGCAGCACCTCTGTTTACATCATGTGCAGGCAGACTTAATACAATAAAGTATGTGTTTTTTTAGAACAAGTTGGCACACAAGAAGAAGGAAGTAGAGTAATTTTTCAAGCACAAACAAGAGTTCGATGCTAAAACAAACTTTGATCATGGCAAAAGTTACATTATATGTTTCAATTGCATAGCACAATTCCTACAACTCTGACATAGATTATTCAAGTGTTTCCCATTCTCCTCTCTTTTTTGTTCAAGAAAAACCATGAAGAATTAATAGAGATGCACTAACTTACACTGCTTTGCACTTTCCTGGAACATGGTACTTGAGGTGTAATTTGGACAACCAGTACCTAGCATGTGTGTTGGAATTATCGGTTTCCAAGGCCATCTCAAAATTTTCCTTAGCAGTCTGCCATAAAGCTCAGATCAATGGTAGATTGATATAAGTGAATCAGTAACTATAAGGCAAGTGTGCGAAGGAGATTCAAACACATAAGTATAACTTTGAAGAGCAAAGGAGACTCAAACATTATCGTTGGGAGAATTCAGACTTGAAAGCATCTAAATATTGTAAATTTTGCTCTTTTCTATCTGCATAAAGTCTTACCCTCAGAAAAGGAATAAGACGGCGGTCATTTAGTTCACAATAATCTATCATTCTGTCAACTTCTTTCAAAGCACTCCACCCTTTTGCTATAAGTTCCATAGCTTGCTTGTTCCTACTGTGCATTTCTCTCTGCATCACCCGCAAAGAGATTAAGAAGAAATTCAAACAAACAAGCCCAAAACACCACCAAGGAAGGAGCCTTACCAGTTGATTGACTTGGTGAAAGCTGATTCTGGGTCTCATTAGGATCTTTGCCAAAAATGAATTCATCTTCTTTGGAAAATGGAAATAAACCTTATATATATATTCTACATGAAGGATATATCCAGATCATTAAGAATGAAAAAAGCTCAGCCTACATAGTACACGCACTAGAGGAAGGTAAAACTAGTCACTACAATCATTAGTATTGCATACCATAGTAATTAAACTGGACAGGGCAGCAAAAAGTTAATGTACCCGGATCGATTCTTCAGACTAGCAGAAATAATTGTTGGGTGCAAGCATAACAACAATGTTGAATTCTTAAATGCTTGGAAAGCGATCATGTCCAGACTTCAAATGATATCAATGCAAAGCTGATCTCACAATATATGTAGTAAATAAACAGAACCCAGTACAAAAGAATACGAATGGTTCGACAAAAGCGTATTTGATTTTGATCAATGCAGCACAACATCTTTTCTCTCCTAAGCATTTCAACAAACACCTTGTGAGCAAACAAAATAACATAAAAAAACGACATCAGCGAACAGTGGACTGGATCATTAAGCTTCGTTTACCCATTTAAAATTCCTAAATCACTCAAAATCCCATATTCTAACACAAACGCGCGAAAGCAAAAGGACATCAATCGAAAACCTAGTTAGAACAAAAGAAATTGAAGCAAATTGAACAAGGAGAAGGAAGAACGTACCTTGGGTGACGGCCGTGGACGAGAGATTGCCGAATCACACTTTCCCAAGTCCTAACTCTTACCAGTGATATTTTCCGTTGACGAGAGATGTGTATGTGAATTAGCCTCTTCTAGCAATTAATCACTCGTGTGTGGGGTAATTTTCTAATCACTTCTAAATTCTGATTGTCTTTATAAATAGTTGTAAAAGTAAATTACTCAAACCAACCTAATCCGTTAGGCTACGTTTTGCATTTTGACTGGCTATTCAAGACAATGTCTTAATAGCCTATGAAATCTTCCATTCATTTAAAAGTAGATGCGAAAAAAAATGATGGATTGCGTCTCCTTCTCAGTACTGGTTAATGATAGTCCCACGGACCCCTTCATACCAGGGAGAAATGATGGATTGCGTCTCCTTCTCAGTACTGGTTAATGATAGTCCCACGGACCCCTTCATACCAGGGAGAAGGACCAGGCAAGGAGACTCCCTCTCACCCTATCTATTCATCATAGGAGGAGAAATTCTTGCTAGGAAATTACAAGCCGCTTCAAACCAGTCAGACAAAACTATCGGATTCAAAATATCTAGATCAGGCATGAAAATCATCTTCCTATCCTTTGCGCATGATATGATGATATTCGCCAAGGCAAACCAAGACTCGTGTCGAGTAGTGAAGAATATTATTGATGACTACTGTGCCATATTGGGACAAAAGGTCAATTTCCACATATCGGCCTTTCAAACTACCCCAAAAGTCCCGAACAGTACAAAACAACCGATCCAAAGTACGATCCATATCACAAATCAGATAACACTTGATAAATACCTCGGTTGTCCCATCACCAATGGTCGAGTCAACCGAATCACATTTGAAGAAACAGTAACCAAAACCAGGCAACAACTCTCGAAATGGAAAGCAAACTCTCTTTCACAAGAAGGAAGAGTGACCCTAATAAGATCAAACCTGGCAACTAAGTCAAATTATATTATGCAAAATTTTATGCTCCCCACAACAATCCATAAAGAACTTGACCAAATAAACAAATATTTCTTTTGGAACAAAGGTCAATCCTTCTCCCCCCTTATTGGTTGGGTCAAGGTGTGCAAGCAGAAGCAACTGGGATGCGCAAGAATACATAAAACAAAAGATATGAACCAAGCATTACAAATGAAATTGCTTTGGAAAATCTTAGTAGAGCCATGTAAACCATGGGTCCAAGTGATTAAAGGAAAATATTTGAAAGAAATCTCCGTCCTTGAATACCAGCGAAAAGGTAATTCATCTTGGCAATGAACCAAATTAATGGAACTAAAAAAAGAATTCTGTAAATGACTAATATGGCAAATAGGAAATGAAAAGACGATCAATTTTTGGAAAGACATCTGGCTAGACGGAAAATCACTACAAGGTCGACAACATCCAAACATCACAATCAACGAAAATGACAAGGCAGAAAAATATATTGACATTAACAAGAAATGGAATATTGATGAACTATCCAACATCCTTCCAATTGATGTGGTCAACAAGATTGTTGACATCTACATACCGGAACACGAAATAGAAGACAGACTATATCGGAAACCAAGTAAAAATGGTTGGTTCTGCACGGCAAGTGCCCTAGCACACATCACAAAGCAAAACACAGAAGAAACATGTGACACGACATGGATATGGAACCTAGACACATTCTCGAAAGTCAAAAACTTCATCTGGAAACTTACACTAGATGGAATCCTGACGAGAACCAAACTAGCAAACAAAGGCATTCATGTTCCACTATCTTGCGCTTTGTGTGACCGGAAAGATGAAAGCCTAATTCATCTCTTTACCGAATGCCACAACACCCTACAATTGATTCACAAAATTGACCCAAAAACTGAAAAAGTGATTCAAGAAATTGACACCAGAAACAAATCAATAAAAAAACATTGTTTTTTTATGAAATTTTTACTAAACTCAACCATGAACAAAAAGGAAGACTTGCAACGACATGGTGGAGCCTATGGACAAGCAGGAATCGGCAAGTATTTGAAAACCTCAACACAACATCCATCCATACTATGGAGAATTATACCAAACAACAAATACAGAACTGGGTTGCCTCTAAATTGACCTTTGAAGAGGAGGCCACATGCCACCACCAGAAAACTCGGACAACTCAACCACGGAGAAGAAGAAATTTGAGATGGAGTAAACCAGATGAGGGATCTTTCAAAATTAATTTCGATGGATCCAAACTACCTTCGGGTGATGCTTTTAAAGGTTTCATCATTAGGGACCACAATGGGGCAGTCATCGAGTGTGGCGGCTTCAAATGTGGACACATCTCAGCATTAGCTGCGGAGGCTCTAGCAATCAGAGGAGGCATCACCAAGGCAAATGAGCTTCGACTTCCGAGCATCATGATTGATGGCAATAGCCTGACCGTCATCAATTGTTTGCAAGGCCTATGGTGCTGCCCGTGGGAGATCGAGATGCTGATTTCTGACACCCTGCTCCTACTCCAACACTTTGCTAGGGTGCAATTCGGCCATGTCTTCCGGGAGGTCAACTCGTCCGCCGACAGGATCGCACGTCTAATCCACACAACGCCCACGCGGGACCTCCTTGTTGACCCTGCTCTACGCGTACTCATCCGCAATGATGCCCTTGGGTGGTGGTCCAGTAGGGCCTGACCTCACCCAAATTGGTACCTTATCAAAAAAAAAATTGTGTTTCATTCCTTTATTTTGGACTTGTGTTTGGGCCGAGGTTTCTTATCTTTGTTATTGGGCCTTGTATATAAATACTCAGAATTGAGATAGAAATCACAATTGAGAGACTTACAATGATTTTCTTTTGTTCCTTCCCTCCTTCTGTTCATCCTTTGCTAGGTTCTTCGTTACGAAGCAGCACCACAAAATCCCAGATCTCAGATGGATTATTAATCCAACATGGTATCAGAGCAAAGATCCGACGATTTAAACTGATTCCGACCATCCTTCCTCTTTCTCTCTTTTTAATTGCTGTGCATTTACCTTTTCCCCAAATTTGAGTTCGTTAGCCATGGCGGATGAACAACTTAGAGTTGACCCGAGTGACTCGTTTTACATACATCCCAACGATCACCCTGGAATGGTTTTGGTTACTCCCCCTTTCGACGACAAGGGCTTTGGTGAGTGGAAGTGCTCCGTTCGAATTGCTCTCTCGGCTAAGAACAAAATAGGCTTCGTCAATGGCGCTATTGAGAAACCTGCTTCTTCTTCCCCGAAACTCAGGAGCTGGGAGCGCTGTAATGACATGGTCATCTCATGGATCATTAACAGCCTCAGCCCCGAGCTTCGTCGGAGTGTTATATACAACGATACTGCACAGGGCATCTGGAAATAACCTGACTCCATGTTCAGCAAAATCGGGGGTAATCAGTTATACATTATCCAACAGGAGTTCTCCGCAACCGTTCAAGGTACGAGTTCCTTCTCAACTTACTTTACAAAGATCAAGTCATTGTAGGATGAACTTGATAGCATAAAATTTTTGCCGTCGTGCAAGTGTGGTTTTGTTGGTGATTTCTCTAAATATGAAGAGAATCAAAGGATAATCAAGTTGTTAATGGGGCTCAACGAGTCCTACACCACTGTTAGGGGTTCGATCTTGCTGATGGATCCTTTACCCGATGTCGATCGCGTATACTTCTTACTCTCTCAGGAAGAAAATCAGAGATAGGGCAAGCCAAGTTTTGGGTCTTCTAATACTGAGGGTGTGTCAATGCACGTCAAAACTCAAGGATCTTACAATGGTCCCAAGGGAAGCAGCTCTAGCTCTAATTCTGGTGCTGGTTTTGGTGCTTCGCATCCAGGAAATGTCAAAAGAAATTTTGACAAAAGCAGTTTTGAGAAAGGAAAAGGGGACCGAAAACCTCTCTTCTGCACCAATTGCAAGAAAACTAACCACACTGTAGACCGATGTTTCTTTCTCATAGGCTTTCCTCTAGGATATGCTGAGAATTGAGACAAGAGGGATGGGGCTGAGCGAAAATTTGCAAGCTATGTTTCGCAGGCTCCGAAGCCAGATTTCACAAGTAATCATATTTCTCAGTTAGTAGCTCTATTGCAGTCCACTGGTTCGTCTTCACAAAGAAATGAACCAATTGCAGATGATTTTGCGGGCTTCTCAGGTATTACTCTCTTCAATCAGATTCTTGATGGTCGAGTATGGATTATTGATAGCGGGGCAACCGACCATATGTACAATGATTTAAGTTTATTCAAAAGCACCTTTGCTTTATCTAAACCCTTTACAATTGTTGTGAGCCTAATTTGCCATATTTTACACTTACTTTTATATTGATTTTTGCATGCATTTCATATATTTGGGTTAGAACAGTACAGAATCTATGGAGTTCACACTTATTTTCCAAATTATGGAGTCTACACTAGTTTCTGTTTAATTTCGCAGAAATCGGACGCACTTTGGAGCTTAAAGGAAAGTCATGAAGAAGCTAAGGATGGTGCAGCCGGAGAAAACGCCATTTTCACCATTTATCGTTCTGAATCAAGCTTTGATGTCTTCATGAAATTTGTATCCCTCAAAAAGAACTTTCAAACACATGCTAATATGCGTCAATCGAACAAACGAGGACTCAGGAAAGTGCGTTTCAAGAACGGAGCAGAATGCTGAAAGCACACAGAACTAGTCGACATCGACCAAACTAGTCGACGTCGAGTAACTTTTTGGTCTACTTGCCTCCCAGAAGCCGAGAACGAGCACCAGACAACTCGAGAGCAAAGTTTTAGTCGACATCGAGAAGTTTTGGTCGACGTCCAGTACACCCGACGAGTCCAGAACCTGCTCGAGCTCGAGTGCAACCCCGGAAGAAAAATCCTACTCGACGTCGAGAAAAATTCCCGGTTTGCAAATGATAGTCGGGTTATTTGGGAAACCCTTCCTAGAAGGTGTGCTCAAATAATTCGAGTGATGCATAAAATAAAGAGGACTTGAAATTAGTCCAAAAATCAAATAACCCAGAAGCATAAGAAAAATGGGTTCACAAAGAACTACGAGCGGCTTGATCCCTCACAAAGGGGGTACGTAGGCAGTCTAGCTAATCAAAGTGCTAGGTGCAGCCACAAAAACAAACAAAACATTTTCTTTTCTCAACAAAAAAAAGAAAGAAGTCAAATCCTCTACTTTTGTAGTCATATGAGCATTATCTCAACTACAAGGAGAAAAATCAAGTGTGGTCCAAAGATTTTCACCTTTTTAAAAATGAGGCAAAGGGAAAAGCGAGAGAGAAAATTTTCGTCTTTCAAAGACATTCTCACAAAGAGAAACAAACAAAAGGTATTTGCCAAAATTTTCGGACTTTGATTATCAAGTCAAAGACGTTCTCATAAAGAGAAACAAACAAAAAGGCTCCTGTCTAAAATTTCCGACTTTGATCATCACGTCCAAATGTGGTAGTCAATTCAAGTCTCTCAAATCAAATCTTAATTCCAAGGAACCCTAAACCAAATTGCTTCAAAACTTGACTAATCGAATAGTCAATGTTTTCATTTCTCTCAAAGCCAAAAAGACCGGCCTAAGCCTCTCAAAACTCCTCAAACCCTCCCAAACAAAAATTAGCCTACATTTTGCATATGTATGGTCATTCAAAGCCCCCAAAACTCAAAACAAAAACTCAAAGAAAAAGCCACCAAATATCTTAACTTCAAATGGTATGGGTATCATTTTTCAAAATCATCTCATATGAGATTTTGATCACAAAGCTTCAACCACAAAGGTTACCAAAGTCCAAATAGATGACTTCAAGTTGTCAAAACCAAATTTAGTCTAAGACCGAAAATCAAAATGAAATCGGTCAAAAGACAAAAAGCTTAAGCCCACGACACCAAGTCGTCAATGCCAAATTCTTGTCCCTCACAAGAAAACACTCAAATCCAAATTCAAGCTTAAAGTCGAAAATCTCCGACCAAAAGCCAAATCCAAAATCCAAATTCAAGCTTAAAGTCGAAAATCTCCGACCAAAAGCCAAATCCAAAATCCAAATTCGAGCTTAACGTCAAAAATATCCGACCCAAAACAAAAAAAAAAAACCAAAAGAATCAAATCGGCAAAAAGTCAAAATCGAAATTGATTCAAAGCCAAAAATCTAGTCAGTTTGAAAGCTCAAAAGCCAAACTGGTTGAAAAACCAAAAAGGAAGAAATCAAATTTAGAGACGGGGAATTTTTCCGACTCTCACTTACCCATACCAGATTGTATCGTCTTGGTCATAAGCAAGTTCTAAGTAGAACTGCTTTTCTTATTTGATCAATTTTAATCGGTACAATTCAAGTTCAAATTTTCTTCGGACTACAAATCAAACAAAAAGCTTTCTTAAGCAAAGTCCACTTGAAGCATAAATTGTGCATAAATAGCGCATATATCGAACTTTGAACGCGTTCAATATTTCACACGCACAAAGTTCGAGGGGCAACTCTTGGAGGGTAAATTTTCGCAACTTTGAAATAATGATGATTTCATATTAAATTAATCATGTATCAAATTTTGATTAATTTAATTGAGATTCATTATTAAAATAGAAGAATGGCCAACAAATGAATTAGATTAAAATTTGTCAAAAAAAATATAAATGCAAGTTTTCTTCCAAAGGCCCAAGAAACCAAGTGAAGCCCAATCCACATATAAGTAGTTATAAAAACTGTTGTAATGGGGTTAGAGGTTACACGTGAAAGGAGAAAAAAACTGTACATGAGAGAGTGGGTTAGTGGACAGGCTAGATAACTGCTATTATAATCCCTTATAAGAAGCAAAAAAAAAAACTGCAAAACCAGAGGGGAGGGGTGGTCCTCTCCTTCCTGGCTGTCCTTCTCGGTTGGCTTCCTCTGCACTTAAAGGGCGTCCATTTCTTCCCAACTTCAGCAAAACAGCAAGCATTATATTCTTCCTCGTTCTCTGTTGGCTGGAGAAAACATAAAGCACAAAACTGTTATCTCTCTCCTGACTTTCCCTGCTTTTGGAGAATCCTGTAAACACAAACAACAAAAACAGGCATCAGTAAACAAAAAAATACAAACAAATCCAGAAGCAAAATACAGCAGCAAGCAAGAAGCAGCAGCAGCAGAACGAAAGGAACATCTTCTTCTTTTCTTTGTTTGCAGGTACAAAAGCAAGCAAAACCGGACATACAAACTCTCACCTAGGGGATGATCTCATCGTAGGCTAAAGGTTTTCACCTTCGCCTAGGGATCACCTCATAGTAGGTCGAGAATCGCTCGTAGTCGGCTCGAGAGTTTTCAACTCTCTCCACTACACCCCCGATCCCGGCGTGGATCGACCTTTTCAGGACGGAGTGCTGCCGAATTTTACCCAGAGTTCATAAGCAACGAAATGCCGAATTCTATAGACTGTCAAATGAAAGTCGATATGGGACAACAACACAAAATCAAAACCAAGCCATTGAAAGGCAAAAAATTTTGGAACAAATGTCGTCTGCAGAAACAAACAAGATGGCATCCCAAAGATTACAAAAAATGTTGCAAGGAACACTAAAAAGTGGGTCTCTTAATAGACAAAACCTGAACCAATCTCCTAATGGAAAAACATGGACACTGGTTTCTGTAGGGGTTCTGTTATATGAGCATCTGCCATCCAAGTTAATAACAAAAACGATTAGATGAATCCTCTGAGTGTTCAACTGCACATAAGTTGATACAATTTCTAAACATGGGGCAATCAAATTCCCTGTGTCAAAATCAGTCGGTTCAAAATTGAACGGGAATTGAAGCCCAAAATCAAGAGGTTCAACAAAATCAACCTCAAGATTATACTGGGTGATACGGGGTTAGCCGTAGGTTGGTCCGATCTTCGACAACAAGCAAGAATAATCAAGAACTAATAAAGAAACTCAAGAACTTAATCAAGAACGATCAAGAACTCAAAGAACGCAGCAAGAAATAACAAGAAAGATGCAAGATTTATGCAAGACTCAACAAGAAAGCAAAGAAACGCAGCAAGACTCTCAAGAATCGATCAAGATAGGACAAAATCGACCAAGAAACACCAAGAACAGAGGCTGTCCTCAATGTCGACTCAAAGAAGTTGAACAAGACTCGATAAAGACTCGAAATTGCAACAAAGAATGAAAAGACACGACCGATAAGGACTGAGTCGATCTATGCAGAACAAGATAAAGACCCCAGGCCTCCTCAGAGGGTAGGAACCAATACCAATGACTACACAACCCGCCTCTACAACCCTACACAATCAAGCGGACAACTTGAAGGCACAAGGAGGGGGCTTGTGGATACTAGATTCACCAAGTCTTACGAAGTTGATGAACACAAAGCAAACCAAGCTAGATCAATACCAATAGTTTCAATTGAAGAGCACAACTCTATTCAATCGACAAACACTCATTGTGTTTCACACAAAAAGAGAGCTTTTCTCATAAAATTCAACGTGTCTGATTACAAAGAAGGCATTCGGCTTATATAGACCTAACTAGGGCCGAATGGGCTGATTTTAATAAAACTAACAACGATAAGAATTAATTAAAATAACCTTAAAGTTTCCTAAAATAACTTAAGTAAAAGAAATACTAAATAGGAAATAAATATAATGTTCCAAAACTAACAAAATCCCGTCAAAACCAGCAGCAGCTCAAAGAATGTGGATTTCGGCCAAGCTATTGGACGAATCTGGAAAAACCTTCAACAGCAAAGTTGTAGATCTCTTCGCCCTCGTTCCAACAAGGTATGGCACGCCTCAATCCGATCAATATTGAATCCGTACGACCCATTTTACAGAGACGTCGAAAAGCTGTTAAGTTGCTAGTTCTTGTTGAGTCTTTATTCGTTCTTGCTTCCGTTTTTTAACTTCTTGATTGATCTTGCAGATTTCGTGATCGATTCTTGAAGCATCCTTGCTGCGTCGGTTTGATTCTTGTTATTTCTTTGAGTCTTTCTTTAGTTTCTTGCTTGTTGTCGAAGATCGGACCAACCTACGGCTAACCCCGTATCACTGGGCAAACAAGCCTAAATCAAGAGGGCTAAATCAATTCAGAAGAAGAAAAATGATGAGCCGACATACCGATCTTGAGACACCGAGGCGGTGGCCATTCCAAAGTCGCGGCAACGTGTCTACAGATTTAGATGAGTTCTTGCCACTCCACCCTCCTCTGGTTGCTCAAAGTCGGAAGTCCTTGCGGTGCTTTTCAAGTCGCACATGCCCTATGCTTCTGTTGAGTTTTCTCGGCTGACCCAAACCAAAAATCCCTAAATTACAAAGTATCAAAATCAGCCCTAATTTTCTCAAAATCTTAATCATCCAAATTAGAGGCAAATTGCAAGGGAAAGGAGAAAAAACAAACCTGTTGCACCGTTTCCTCACACAAACCCTCAACATCTTTGATTGGCAGAGGCTCGTTCCGGGTTGTTGAAATTCACCCCGCTCCGCCCTCGCTTCGCCCCAATTCGACCTGCTCCGCCCTTATTTGGCCCAAGCCCTGCCCTCCTGTGTTGCAGTTGCCCAAGACGGAGCCTCAGGTGGTTGCGTCAAGGTCCCGTTACTATCGGAGGATGCAAAAGTGGTGACTTTTTAATTTGTCGCTTGGAGGAAGCTGAGTGAATATGACAGAGGTGTATGAGAAGGGTTGATGAAGGAAATGAAATGGGGCTGGGCTCGGTTCCCTTCAGAAAACAAAACAAATGACGTGGGCTGGGCTTAAAAAATTTTGATCGGGTAAGCCCGGTTGTTTGCAAGGTTGAATCATTCAGCTTGTATTAAAAAAATTTGAAAGAAAAAGCATACGTACATCGGTACTTGGAAGATTTTGAGGAAATTTTATTCAATTACAAAATTGACCCACTAAAATATAAGAATTATTTTTGGCATAAATTAAGAATTCGAGTTTGATTGAAACCTAAAATTAAACTCGTCAAATATTCTTTGCCGATTAATTCTAGTGGGTCAGTCTCAAATCGGCTTCAACAAAAAAAAAACGGAGTCAAAACCTCAAATCAAGTTTCACCAAATATAAACTTGGTTTTAGACAGAACTACGCCTGATTTGATTCTGAGTTATCGGATACGTAGGCCACCGGACATAAAGCTAAAGCTCGTCTGGTTCAATCGTCAAACCAAACAAATTAAATTGGTTCTTTTTAGGTAGAACTTCGTAAAGACTTGACATCGTAAAATCGGTTACGTAGGTAGCCCGATATTAAATCTCAAAAATATATCGGGTACAGTCGTCCGCCTCTAAATTCACTTCTAAATGAATATGAGGTCAAATCCAAACTAAATTGGTTCCTTCAGAACTACGTATAGACTTGATTCTCTTTTACGAGTTACGTAGGAAATTCGATATAAAATTTTAAATACGCCGAATTCAGTCACCGTTTACAAATTAAATCAAATTTGTTCCCAAAACGAACTACGCGTGATTTGATTCTCTTCCAAGAGATACGTAGGAAACCCAGTACAAAGCTATAGCTCATCGGGTTCAATCACACGGTCCTCAAACGATCAAAATTGGTTCTCTTAAGAACTACATAAGATTTGATTCCGCTTCGTCGGATATGTAGGAAACTCGATGTCAAGTCAAATCCTTTAGAGCTCAATCCCAAATTCCCAGAAAAATACTTGCTTCTTTTCACAAATGAAGTTAAGTCGGTCAAGCAAAATCTGCTTCTTTCTAAAAGAACTACGTAAAGACTTGATGCCTCCTATCGGCTACGTAGGTAACCCGATATTAAATCCTAAAAATATATCGGGTACAGTCGTCCACCTCTAAATTCACCTTTAAATGAATATGAGGTCAAAACAAAACAAATTAAATTGGTTCGTTCAGAACTACGTATAGACTTGATACTCTTTTACGAGTTACGTAGGAAATTCGGTATTAAATTTTAAATACGCCGAATTCAGTCACCGGTTACAAAAAAAATATTCAAATTTGTTCTCAAAAAGAACTACGTAAAGACTTGACGCCTCCTATCGGCTACGTAGGTAACCCGATATTAAATTCTAAAAATATATCGGGTACAGTCGTCAACCTCTAAATTTTCTTTAAATGAATATGAGGTCAAAATGAAACAAATTCAAATTGTCCATGCTGACTCGATACAAAGCTTCTGCTCATCGAGTTCGGTCACGACCAAAACCTCAAAAACCCACATACCAAATTCAAATTTATCATTTTCAAGAACTACGCGTGATTTGATCCATTCTAAAATGGTACGTAGGAAACTCACAAACGAGTTCAATTACAACCCTCAAATTGACCCTTAAGTCAAATCTCAAATCAAATCAAATCAGCCTCCACATTAAAATCAAATCGTTTTCTATGCAAATGATAGGCTGGTTACTTGAGTTACCCTTCCGAGAAGGTGGGCTCAGGTTACTCGGGTGGAGTGTTGTTCGAGCTACCCTTCGTAGAAGGTGGGTTTGAATTTCATCCTCTGATGCATACAAGAAAACGAAATCAAATCCAAATCCAAAACAAACACAAAAAATCCAAAACACTCGGAACTACGTGAGGCTTGATTCTCTTCTAAGAGATACGTAGGCAACCCGCTAAAATTCGGGTGCAGCCCAAATCACCAAAACCACTCAAATCTTGGTATCGATACGACTTCGAATCAAGAGAATAACCAAAAGGGGTCGAACTTAAATATTAAAAATCAAATAAAATGTGTTGTACGATTATTGCGCATTTTTGTCCAACAGGTAGATACAATTAGGGTTACTTGAAAGGGTTATCTAATTGTTGGAAAAGGCGAAAGCTTTCTCCTTTGATGTGATTACATAACTATTCTATCTTGTCTTTTGTGTGTTTGATTATCGTTGCGGTGATCCCTTACCTTGGAAGTTTGCACCTTTATTACTTTATTTCATTATTTACATTCTACACAAATTTTACCCGACACCAACCACCATTCCCTATCCATCCCTCGACATCGACCCATCCTTAGCCGACGTCGACAAAAATCCTCATCACCTTTTCCCGCTATTCCCGAACCCCTAAACCAACTAAACCTAGAACCGTTGACTTCTCTCATGAGGACGAACCTGACTCCACTATCCTATAGTGGGGTCTTGACTATAAATTTATTTGGTCGAGAAACCCTCTCGTCAAATTGGCGCCGTTGCCGAGGAGATATCAATCACGCCTAGCTTAGTTGTTTTTAAAGTTTAGGAATAGCCCATCCCTTTTTCTTACTATCACATACCCTACCACCACCCGCCTCACCGGTACCAACTAGGTGCCAAGCGTTTGCTACTAATTTGTGTTTTATTGATTTTGATTTCAAAGCTTAGGTACAAAGATGGAAGACTTTGTCGAAGGGATCCCGAATGGGAAGAATGGTTCCAAGATTTGAGATGGAGAAATAGGCTTGCAATGGAGGAGGCACTATTAAGGGAAATAGCCCGACTAGAAGACGAAATCCGAAGGCTTGAGGCTTCCATTCAGTCTAAAGGACCCTGCCTTCCTCCCGACGAGCTAATTGATCCAGTCGATGTTGACAACCAGGTATGTCCTTCCTTGAATTTCATTCCTACTTTGCTACGTACCTATTGTTGATGAATCATATGAAGGATCCCAAGACGAAATAGCACTAGAAGAGAAGAAAGTAGACATTGTTACCCAGGGTGTTCCAAGGTCACTTTTACCTTACTAGGTGAAGGCCATCCACGACGATTTTGAGCAACCGATGTTCGTATTCAAGTATGAGGTCCTAGTAAAGTGGCATGAGGCTTCGCAGGATGAGGATGAAATATCTCTTCCCGCTCCACCGTTCTACTGTGGTGGAGATACACAACTAAGTCAACATATGAAGCGGATGAGAGACAATTATGAGGTATGTGAATTTTCTTTATATCTTCCTTTATATATACTAGCTAGGGCTAGGGAAGATGAATGGGTGAAGCCATGGAGCGTTCACTCGGTGAGATTCAAGCTTCTTCATACGATGCCCCCGGATGACAACCCACGCTTCCCACCACCGGAAGAACCACCAGATCCACCTATACTCTTCCTCGACGTCGACCACTTCTGCGCATACATCACCACTCGATTCCGACGTTCTGCACACCTGTCTAGTGAGTTTCTTTCTTCACCTTTGTTTTTATACAGTGAAGACACTGTAATGTTTAAGTATGGGGCGGGGGAAGGGCTTACTTTGTGCATATTTGATTGTATTTGACATTATGTGTGCATATTTTTAAGTTTATTTTTTGAATTGCTTATGCATGGCTACTTTGGATCTCATATTTGATTTATGTGCTTATATGCATGTTTTCCAAAGTTTGAAAAAATCACCCCCATAAAAAATTTTGATTAGTGTCATGGAAGTGATATTGAACTCGACGATGCAAAATTGGATTCATTAGAGATATAGCATGAAATTGCCTAGTAAAGGGAAGTCACAATGAAGTGCATATTTTTATTGAAAACCCTAAAATGAGGTAAAATTTGAGGTTGTTTTTGACATGTTGCATGATAAGAGGACGGAGGACTTTATATTTTCCATATATGCTCATATTGTTATATCCTAGACGTTACCTATGCTTATGCATCACAAAAGCCATATTGAGCCTTATTTCAATTATTGCTCCACATGATCTAAAAATTGCCCATTCTTTACCTTGTTTCCTATCCGGGAATTATGTTGAGAATGGTGTCACATTATGGAGATTATTATATGGTGTTTGTGTTGTTATTATCATTTTATGGAGTTTGGCAGGAATGTTTGAAATATATGGAAAATTTAATGAGTGAGAAAAAAAATCCGATCACCTCGGGAGATAAAGGTAGATCGACCTTGCATGCATTGAGATAATAGTTACGCAGGATGGGACACCAATGTGAGGAGTCCAAAGCACTAAGTATCCGGGGTCATTCATGACACCCATGTTTGCGACTCGCGAGAAGGCAGTGCTGAGGTTAGAGAGGTAAAAGCATAATATTGGAAAAAGCATTGAGCGATGAGAGAAAAGTGAGAAATCAAAAAGAAGAAGGAACGTGGTATGAAAATTTGGAAATTACTCAATTTTCCCGGATCATTAGCACCACATGGCCAAAAATTGCCCACCTTTAGCCTTTTTACCAATTGACAAGAGGAAAAACCTGTCGTTGTTCTTGCCAAAGAATACTCAAACTCACAACTAGTATAGTGTGTAAGCAAGAGATCGATCCACATGGAAATCTATTTAATTCAAGTATAATTCTAATCGCTAAGAGAGAATATGGGGGGTTTTTGGTGTGAAAAAGATCCGTTTTTTTTATCAAAGCGGAAGCAGGCAAACAAAGTAAATTGATTTTAGAATGCAGTGGAGAGAAATAGGGTCACCTACAATTTATCACTTCGATTGATGAATTCAATCCTTGTTTCAGCCTCTAGTTCTTGTCTTTTCCTATCAATGTCCTTGTCCAGATCTTAGGTAAATTACTAGTCCTACGAGTCGTAGCAACTCTTATCTCTAAATAACCCTAACACGGTTAAGATTCAACCTAGAGATAGCATTAAGATTATGAATTAACCAAGGTACACATAATATCAAGCTACGTGTCGATATTCAACATGTATTCAACTTCCTACACATCCAATTAGTCCTACGAGTCCTAAAGGGATATGATTGCCACTTGGGTTAAGGTTCGCTACGAGGAATCTGCAAAACCCTAGCAATTGAATGAATCTACTCTAACTAGTTGATCAGGCCAGAGAGAATAAAACACATTCAAGCAATTAAGCACAAAGAAGTCAAAACATTGGAATAGGAATAAGAACTAGATTAAGAAACTCACAATTCAACAATCAAAGATCCAAACTGTAGGCGAAACCTCAAGAGTTTAGTTGCTCATGCTCAACAACGCTCTCAACAATGGAATAATGTGCATAAGGTGAATGAAAGAATAACTAGAAAAGCCTTAAATAGTCTTATGAAAGTCGGCCCAAAATAACTTAATGAAAACCCTAAGTAAAATCCGGAATTGAAGATCGGTCTCTGCACGGGCCGCGGGGCGGCCAGGCCAGGCCGCGGGGCGGCCTGCGATCAGCGAAGTGCTCTGTTTCTCTCTTCGAGCCGCGGGGCGGCCAGCGATGCTGCGGGGCGGCCTGCGATTCTTCCGAACTGCTTCTTCTTTGTTTCCAACAACTCCTAAGTATTCTTTAACTTGTTTCCACTCTCCAATCTACTTTTCCTGAAATAAACCATAAACTCATGTAGATTCTGCCTCTTCAATCTCAACAAATGAAAATGCAAATTCAACTAAATAAATGCAATATTCACAACTAAACTATGCTAAATGCAATCTATTATGCAATACTAAATATGCTCTATCAAATTCCCCCACACTTGAACCTTTGCTTGTCCTCAAGCAATAGAAAACTTAACTCTGCAGCCCCACAGAATAGCAATTCATGTATCCACACCTCAATATTCTTTAAGTGCATGAAAACTAGCAAACACAAAAGATTGATAACATCATAGCACATAATTGGAATAATCAATGAAATCAGGCAACCATATTCATTCTAGACCTCACAAAGGAGATGTGTTTCACTCTCGCTCAAGTGTTTAGGTTTAAATGTTTACGCTCAAAACTCAATCTTCAAAAACTTAGCTACAAGAGCCTTGCACCAGTGTTCTAAATCTCCACCGCTGGTGACTCTACACATAACAAAAATCATGAGGTCTTTCAATTGGGTTGTAATGGGGCCAAGGTAGCACATATAAGGTATGGAACAATTTTGGTCATGCGGTGCTCATAATCCGGGAACTAAGGAAACTACCAAATCATAAAACCACTCATAAACTCCTCATACCAAATCTCTATAATGCCAAACAACACCAATCTCAAGCACAAAACTTTACAAACCATACTCAACTCATTCCTTTATTTTTTTTTCTTTTTTTTTCTTCTTTCTTTTCTTCTTTTTTTCTTTTTTTTTTCAATCATTCATGCTATATCAAATGATTTTCCTTGACTTTTGCCCCTAAATGAATTTTATCCTCCTTAGGTCCCAAGTAATAAATATACTAGCAAGAATCAAACATCTCATAAATACACCTCCAACATACATTCCACCACTACAAACCATCATCCACACTATAGATATTCACCAACTATTCCTAAATTCCCGGATGGGGTCAGGCTATCATTGGCTATGGAAAATTCTTGTGGAGCTGTAAAAGAATAGGCAATTAGGCTCAAACTGGCTTCAAGCAGAGGATAATATGTAAGGTGGGAATAGAGTCAAATAGGGCTAATAAAAGTGCCTCAATCATGTTTAAGTCATGTGCAGAAATCATAATATGCAGCCTTGAACAAGATATCTCCACGCAAGTCAAAGAGGAAGTAACTGAAGAGAGTACACACAACAAGCAAGATGACTCAATAAAGTATAGTCCTGAATAGGCCAAAATAAGCTCACCAGGACATGTCTAGAACTTCAAGATCACCCAAAAATTCAAGATTTTATGTGCTCAATTATTAATCAATCATGCCCACCAAATAGTATAGAAAACATATATCAAAGGCTTCAACAATCCAAGCACATCATGGGGCATAAATCTCAATAGAAAATATAGAGGACAAACGGCATCCACATGGGGAAATAAGACCTATTCCTAATAATGCAAGAACAAAAACTTTTTTTTTTTTTCATTTTTTTTAGAATAAGAAATAATGGTAGAAACTAAATATGCATACAACCAATAGAAATAAACATGCAACCTTAAAACTTAAAATCTAGTGCAAATTAGAACCAAAATACAGAGAGTTTGACGTCTTCTCCCCCATACTTAGTTCTGACATTGTCCTCAATGTAAAACAGAGAACAAAAACATCAAAATAAAAATAATAAGGAAAAGAAAAGAAACAACTGACATGCTCACGGCTGAGGTGGTGGAGGCGGCGGATATGGTGGGAACTGTGGATAGGCAAATCGGTAGAAGTCCTCTTGCCTCTGCCATATCTGCTCCTGCATCCGTCGGATCGCTGCTTGGCTCTCAGAGACCTTCTCCAGGTGGGAAGTCAAGCCACGTACATCTCGACGAATGTCGCCGACCTCCACGTACAACTGCTGATTGTGGTCCCACATCGCGTCTTGGCACTGGTGCATCTGCTGCTGGTTCTCCCACATTGCGTCTTGACGACGCGACATCATCTGCTGATGCTCCCACATAGTGTTCTGCTGGAGACACATATCAGCCATATGTTGTGCCAGCGAGTAGTTATCTGGACCAGTACCTCCAGCTGTGCCAGAAGGTCCAGCTCCTCCAAAATTCGTCTGAACTCTAGGAACATCTTCAACATCTTCCTGCTCAGCATCAGGAACCTCCTCCTCCTCATCATCATCATCCTGATCCATCTCATCTCCCATATAAAAATCAGCAGCTGTAGGGCCAAAAGGGAGATGACGGGGCAATCTCAACTGGATCCTCCCCTGATGACCTGCCCTCCAGATCCACATCGGTGCTCTACCCTCCAGGTGGCCAGTTTTCCTCAGCTGGGCTTCATCATACAGAAATGAGCCATGCTAAATTTCATGGACAACGCTCATATCGATGCATGCGCGAGCAATGAGGGTGATAAGACCCCCAAAGCTGATGGTTGCCTTGTTGCGCTTATCCAGGATATCCTTACAGTTCATCAGAAATAGATCCACCCAACCTGGCACTATAGGGCTCTTTGGCGTCAGACACCATAGGAATGACATATCCTTCAGCCAGATCTTGTTGACCTCCGCCTGAGCAAAGAAAGTGTTCGCCAAAACCTTGTGAATAAGTCGTAGGGCAGGATGGCGAATGCTGGAGTTGTACTGGCCCTTCTTGGCCTCAAAAGGCACCCTAGTAGATGCCATCCAGAAAGCCACAGGGACCTCTCCCTTGCAGACATCAAGACAACCAGTGGTCGGCGCAGCAGTAACACCCAGAATCTCTGCCAATCTTTCCTTTGATAGCTCATGACCCCTTCCCAATAATCGAAACTCAATATATGTACGTCCCACCCTTAAAGTGGCTAGAAACTCCTTACATAAACTCAGGAAAGTAGGAGCATTCTTCTCTAAAAACCCTCCTAGGCCCCCATGCTCTAATAGCTGCCTAGTGCAGGTATCCATCTGTAATAATCTCAAGGTAGGCTCATGAAAGAATTTCGTTACAAAGAAGTTTCTAGTGTTCAACGCAGTCCATCTCTCCTTCTGATTTCTATTTATTCCATGTGGCCTCGACATAGTGAATCGGAGCTAAGAAATATTACCCAAAAGAATTGAAATCAAAGAAGAACTCACGGACAACAACCTCTGCAGTGGCGGGGCAGCCGAAGGTGGTGACGGGGCGGCCGACGACGAGGATGGCCGCGGGGCGGCTTCACGGGCGACGGGGCGGCCGACGATTTTCTGGATCTGAACTCTCCGACGTCGGATCTGCTCTCCGACGTCCCAAATCGTCTCACTCCGGCGTGGATCCGAAAGAACGTCCTTGAAAAACCTTAGGAGTGCGGGTTTGTGTGGAGATCTTAGGAGAATGGGGTGGTGGTGTGGAGTGTTTTATGTGGAAGGAAGAGGGGAATGTGAGAAAAGAGTAGTTTTGTGGAGATTTTGGTGAAAGTAGAGAGCTTGGAGGGGTTGTAATGGAGGTTTTCTTTGTTTAAGAGGGAGCTTGAAGGAGGAAGAAGATAGAGGGTTGGTGAGGGGGCGGCGGCTGGATGATAGAATGGGAAGAAAAAGAGTGGTTAGGGTTTATTGTGTTTGGCAAGTTGGGGCCCACATGGGCCCCTTTAAATTTTTCTATCCGGAAGGGGCCGCGGGGCGGCCAGGGTGAGCGACGAGGCGGCCGGCGATTCCGCGAAGGATTTCGCTGGTCGCCCTAGCTGCGGGGCGGCTTCACAGGCGATGGAGCGGCCCGTCCTTTTTTTGCCCTATTCCTTCTTCTTTTCCTTCCTGCAACGTTAGTACTCCAGACCAAACCAAAATAAACTAAAAAAACGTAATGCAAAAAGAAAATAACTAAACTATTACCTTGGGTTGCCTCCCAAGCAGCGCCTTTAGTTAACGCCGTTGGCTCGACGTTATGACACCCTATTGATTCTCAGCATTTGGTTCAGTGAGAACCAACTCATCACCGTCCTGTTTGACAAAATTCTCATAATAGGGTTTAACTCGATGACCATTTACCTTGAAGATGTCTCCATTCCTCTCATTTAGTAACTCTACTGCACCATGAGAAAATACATTAGTAATCACATATGGTCATGTCCATCTAGAACGATGCCGGAGAGGGCGATGTTGATCGATCGGGGGCGTAGGGGAGGGGATTGAGAGCTATCTTTGATACCGCCTCCCTTCGCCCTTCGCCGCTATTACCGCCGGTACCTCACCATGTGCTATCGGGGTTGTCGCTTGTCTCTGCACGCCTCCGCCGATGCTCTTTGCAATTCCAGACGAAGAAGATGACAGTTAGGCTAATTAGAGCATCGGCTTCTCAGTGATTTGATAGCCTCAATCGCCTCGTCCGCTCGGTTTGCTGCTTCATCATGATGGCCATGTCTTTGAGGGCGCTATCGATTCTGTTGCCGGCGTTAATGGCCGCCCAGAACAAAGGAATTGCCTTCACTGGGTCCTTATCTACCAGTTGTTCATACATCAAATGGTTGCCCCCAATTTAGTTATTTCAAAGTAAGGTCACACTAAAAGATTCAAACATTAATTCTATATAATCTCATTAAGTGATGAGTTCAAATTGATCATAAGGGTAGCCATATTATCACGAGGAGATGAAGTTTCTATGCTTGTATTTAGCTACACTCGGTCACCACCTCTTGATGAAGAAGAATTCGAGGGACTTGGAACTTGTGATTCTCAGTGTCAAAATCATTATTCTACATTTGATTTGGATTTATGTCTCCATTAGAATCTTTAATGAAAATTATCCATTTCATCTTTAATGAAAATTATTCATTTCATAACAATCACAAGGGGATGTTAGGATTTAATACCGGAAAATCCGGATGGTTATGGGTTTTTTTTATGCCAATGGTTCAGGATTTTATACTAAATAGTTCAGGGTTTAATATTAAGTGGTTCAGGGTTTTCAATATCAAATGAAATGATTCAGCGATTTTATACTAAATGGTTCAAGGTTTTAGTACCAAATGGTTCAGGGTCTTTATACCAAGTGGTTCAGAGTTTTATACCAAGTGGTTCAGGGGTTTAAACCAAGGGGTTTATGGTTTTATTACCAAGTGGTTCAGCGTTTTAAACTATAAGTGGTTCAGCACATATAAAATAAATAAACCCTTTTATTATAAAAATAAATAATTAATTAATTAAAAAATAAACATTAAAAGTAAATCAAAGAAGAATGAAAATTCTAGTGGTTTATGAAATAAAGAGTGGTGGTTCATCAAATAAAGAATAGTGGTTTATCAAATAAATATGATTGATGTATATTTTGAACCAATTTATTTTAAAAATTAAATAAATATATAAATAAATAACATTAAAAGAAAATAAAAGAAGAATGAAAATGTTACGATTATTAAATAGTAGTGGTTCATTAAATAAATTTTAGTGGTTCATGAAATAAAGAGTAGTGGTTCATGAAATAAAGAGTATTGGTTCATAAAATAAATAGTAGTGGTTCATGAAATAAAGAGTGGTGATTAATCAAATAAAGAGTAGTGATTCATCAAATAAAGAGTAGCGGTTCATGAAATAAATAGTATTGGTTCATTAACCATTTTATTTAAAAATAAATAAATAATAAATGTTAAAAGAAAATGAAAGAAGAATGAAAATTTTACAATTATTAAATAGTATTGATTCGTGAAATAAATTCTAGTGGTTCATGAAATAAATAGTAGAGTGGTTCATCAAATAAATAATACCAAGTGGTTCAGAGTTTTTAATACCAAGTGGTTCGGGGTTTTAATACCAAGTGGTTCAGGGTTTTATACCAAGTGGTTCAGGGTTTTTTAAACCAAGTGGTTCACATTTTTTATATCAAGTGGTTCAGAGTTTTAATAGGGTGGTTCACCAAATAAATAATACCAAGTGGTTCAGAGTTTTTAATACCAAGTGGTTCAGGGTTTTTATACCCAGTGGTT
Organism: Persicaria tinctoria; assembly: GCA_037127255.1. Classification (NCBI taxonomy): domain Eukaryota; kingdom Viridiplantae; phylum Streptophyta; class Magnoliopsida; order Caryophyllales; family Polygonaceae; genus Persicaria; species Persicaria tinctoria. Next base: position 55,694,166 of record JBANSL010000018.1, read on the forward strand.
CAGGGTTTTTAAACCAAGTGATTCACGTTTTTCATACCAAGTGGTTCAGGGTTTTAAACCAAGTGGTTCAGCACATATAAATTTTTTACTTTAATATTTTTAAATAAAAATTTCAATTATAAAAATGTGAAATTTTTTACGGAGAAATATATATTAATATATCGATTAATGTGTAATTAATAAATTTATTTGAGAATATTTTACTTTAATATATTAATGAAGTTGAAAAAAAACGATTTAAAATAAAAGAAACAAGGAATAAATTAAATTAGAGTCCTATTAGTTCTAATAAGTTGTAATGGCTCAATGGTAATTGGTGGGAAGCAGAAGGTCCGGGTTCAAAGCCGATTGTCCGCATAATTAATTTCATTTTTGGAAGTTAATGTTGTTGGGTAGGGAAAGGGCGCGTGTGCGCCACGCGGACAGAGGTGCGAATGGGGGACATGCGATGCGTGTGGGGCCTGGGGTACGCGCGTAATTTTCTGAACGGGATTTAAATTATTTTAACCCTTATGGACCAATCAAATTGCTTCTTTTCTTCTCACTTTTAGAGTTGTGTGTACCCGAACCCAACCCTATATATATATATATATATATATATATATATATATATATATATATATATATAAACCATTTACATGATTTCATAAAGTGTACTGGATTGTTGGTTGGGAAAAAAATGGATGAATGGCTTGAACCGTTTTCTCAGTTGCATACGTATCCTCTCGGATAAAGGGAATCAAAGCTCACGTAGTTCTTTACTTTTGAGACGCTAAGCTGCTAACCCTCTGATTCGCTGTCAACTATAAGTCCAGTCCCTTCCCCATCCACTCAGCTCCACATCAATGTAGCCTTCAACTTGAATCCATCCTTCGATTCTGACTCGGTCGACATAATGTTTTTCTGAAGGGTAAACTGTAGTAAACCACCCTTTAAATATAGCACTTTGCTCATAACCACCCTTTAAATGTAAAATTGCAACAAACCACCCCTTATATGTAGTTTGTTAGCAAAACACCACCCACTCCGTATATTACGTTTACTTATTGTTAAAATTCTTTAAAATTACCATTTTACCCCCAAGCTTTTATTATATTTTCATTTAACATCCCACCCTAACACTATTAATCATCTTCTTCCTATGCAACCCACCATGATAAATTGATACCATTGTAACTTTTATTCTTCGGGCTCTTCGTGTTCATGCTAATTAAAGTTATTGTTCCCTTCAATCTCCCTTGTATGTTTCCTCCTCCATATCCCATTCTATCTATTGTGCGGTTATTGTGGATTTCAAAAGCAAAGATCGTTGTTTCTTTTGTTCTAGTGCTAAGTTCACACGAGTTGGACTCGATGACGACGAAAGTTGATGAGTGGTGTACAGAATTGAGGTTAATTTCACCAAACTTTTGAATTCGGACCTTGGAGTTTTTAATCGTTGTCTTTTGTGAAAACCCTAAAATTTGGGGCTTTTATTTTTTTGCTTTTCTTCTAGAATTTTAATTGAGGAATTCGTTGCATGAGCAATGGTATTGATGTCAGTAGAGAACGAATGTGGGTTTGAAATCTGGAATTGCCAAGGGGAAGAGGAAGGTGAAAAGGTAGAGCTGTAACGGCCCGAGATTATGATTCCCGAGTTACGTTTCGAGGGATGAAACCCCTCGTTGGGATCTTGCGCCCCGAGTACAGGTTGAAGGTTTGAAATCGAAGATGCGCAGTTTTAAGTGGGATTTTTCACCCAAACCCGGAAGGTCCGTTGGAGACCCCGGGGTAAACCCCTGTACCTGTCCTAAGTCTACAACGCGCGAAAACCTTTATCATGCAAAGGGCGAAAGTTCTGAAAACGATACAATCAGTGCCACGGCAGAGCCGGGTCAAAACGGAGTATAGTAGAAAAAAAATCCAAAAAGCATGAGTTTGGTGAAGTCAGGGTTCATACACTCACTCTCCGCCATATGAATGGACCCCGTCATATCAGCACAAAATCAAGTAGTAGATCGGCTACCTGAAACTATACCACCAAGTTAGGCCAAGAGTCCGCCTGCGGGTCCTCTGACCGCGCTGAGGACATATAACACGCCTAGACCTAGAATAAAGGATGCCTTCATGCAATACTGAAATAAAACCACACTATCATGCTCCTAATTCATATGTGCAGAATATTGAGGAAGGCCTTAACAAAGAATACCAAGCGGTATATCCCTCTTTTACCACCACCCCTCTTCCAGACAAGGTGGAGACTGGCCAGTTCGATGCTATAATCATATCAAATCTCATCATCATATCATATCTCATCCCCATCTCGTATCTTGATATATATATATATATAATGACTCGAGGAGGACAACACCCGATGAAGCTGGGCTGCCCTATGACCCTAGCAAGGACTCTAGGACTCACAAGTAACGGCCGTTCTGTAATCAAACGCATACAGAATAAGGATGCTCATTTGTAAATGCAATTCCTAAGCATGATACTACATGATATGCTCTTATGCATATGCAGCACCTACATACTATATGACACATCAGGCAGGAGGTACTGGTTACTGAGTAAGCCCCGGAGGTACTTACCTGGAGAGAAGATCAGCAAAAGAATAATCCAGCACACAGTAGTCACGATCACAGAATATCACCTAATCACATAACGAGAATATACTAAGTATACTTCTATAGCCTTTCTGAACACATATATTACTCACTCAAATTAGCAGATAGATAAGTAAGCTTGCATCAATCATACCTTCAATTTATCACGATTAACCATCTCTTATCTCATACCATCATCATAACTTGTCAACTTATCAGTTTAAAAAATATACTCCATATATATCATCATCATAAATATCGAACATTTAATCTCTTGTAATAATTCACCAGTCACACATATCCCACCGTTAGTCAAACGATCATATCATCATGCTAGTTAGTCACCGAACAAGTGTAATTCCCATGTTAGTTCCAAAACCGTTTCAAAATCCAAGTCAAATAGTTAATAATTCCGACCCTTAAAATACTCCAAAAAATTCCTTTTTCAATTTATTTATTAAATCACTTTTCAACCTTGAAATTCTTTTCCAAATTCTTTTTAAATCTTCAAGTCCAAATAATGTTATATTTTAAACCCCCAATAATATTGTATTTTATTTTAAATATCATTAATTTATTAATTAAATACGGATAAACCCGAACCGAACCGATATAAATAATTCCACCCGGTCTAATTACTAAACAAAATGCAATTTGGAAAAGTGGGGGCCACACGAGCCAAGTCAGCTCATCTCCTTCCCGATTCAAATAAAGGAGCTGCTCTCGCCTGCGCTTCCTCGCTCGCGACCATGGCGCCCGACGGAGCTCGACCCACCTCCGGCTTCCTCCGCCTGCTCGACGGCGCCTCGGAATCACAGCCTCCTCGAGCTCACACTCCCACACAGGCCCCAGCTCCCTCGCTCGCCTCGTCCTCGCTCTGCTCGCGCTGCTCTCGACGCTCTCGACGTTGCTCGCTCGTACCTCTCTCGAGCTCGCCGGAGATCTCGAGCCCACCCGAACGTCCCACACTCAGCCCACGCTCCCTCCCGACTAGCCTAAGCACCGAAACAGACTAAAAACGAATTGAAACGAGGATAAATTCGGAGCTCACCGAGATGGATTTTTCGCGACTTTGGAGCTCTCGATCGGAGTTCTGGGCTTCGCCGGTGGCTTGCGATGGCTCGTCGGATCTGTACCGGACATGGGTGAGTGTATTGGTAAAGACCGAAGGCGATTTCGATCGGAAACGAAGGAGAACGGCTTACCGGAACGAGGCTTTGCGAAACCGAGCAAGGAGGCTGTTCGGTAGCCCGTCAACGGCGCTGGTGGCTCCGGGGCTGCTGGTGGTGCCTTGGCAGATGCTGGCGATGGTGGTGGTTGTCCGGCAACAATGGAACGGCGGCTAGAGGTGGTGATCGGCGGTGGTTGATGGAGCAACGGGGAGCGAGAGGTGGCGTTTGTAATGGTGAAGAAGAACGAGAAAATGGTGATGGTGCAGATGATTGTGAAAGGTAATGGTGAACCGATGGGGAAGGAGGAAAGTGATGGTGAATGGAATGGTGAAGGGTAGGAGTGGTTGATGATGGTGAATGAAGAATGACGGGGGGTAAGGGGGTGATTTGAAGGAGGTATGGGCGAGGGATTAAGTGTGAAATTGGGTAAACAAATACCCGGATATAAATCCCGAATACGCGAATTTCGAATCCCGCAATTAGTTCCCGAATGTTAGATCTCCCGACTCTCGCTTTCTTGATCAATTAGATTTTTAAAATTGAAAAGGATATCGCCATCCGATAATTATTTTGAATTTTCGAGGTCAAGGACGGAAATTGTTTGCCAAATTTTACTTTTCGGTCGGAATCCGCTAAACGAGTTTTAAAAACCGATTTTAATTTCATTTTTAATTCTCTTTTTCCGAAAAAATTTAGGATTTAAAAATCCGAGCCTTTACAAGAGCTATGTGGGAACTGGGAAGGGAAATGGGGGATAGTTTATGATTTTGTATTTTCTTTTTTTTTTTCCATCCAAATATGGATCTTTGTTTTAATTTAATGGGCACTATAAAATAAAAAATGTATAAAATAATAGTAAATCTCCAAGGGTGAACTCTATTAAAAAAAGTTAACAGTTTGTTTAACGGAAAGTGGAGTCGGGTGTGACTTTGCTAACGGAATGCTTTTAGTGGGTGGTGACTTTGCTAACGGAATGTTGTTAGTGGGTGGGTTTCTGCAATTTCGATTTAAAAAGGTGGTTTGAGCATAAACAGCATATTTAAGAGCATCTTCCACCGTAAGCCATAATGGCTAGGGAAAATAGCATACCAAAAGAGAATATTAGAATATTCTCTTTTGGCCTATTATAAAGTTTTGTTGCTCCCATTGTAGGCCAATTTTTGCAGGCTAAATTTTCTATAAATACTACAGTAATATAATTTAGAACTTTAACATCTCACTTCTGTCACTCGATTCTATCTTAGTACATTAAGCAACATAATATTTATTTTTTATTATAATTTTGATGAATCTATAATAAAAAAAGATTAATGTCATTTTCTAAAAATATTATTTATGCAATGATAATTTAAATATGTCAAATATTATATTCATATCGAATAACTCTTGAATATCTTTACAATACTACAACTTTTAATTTTAATTAAAAATCATAACTATATAATGTATATTTATAGTTGTATTATTTATAGATTTACATAAATATTAAACACTTAAAAATAAATAAATAAATAAATAGCATTTGGCCTTCCAAAAGAGGAGGTCAAATTTAGCCTTTGTTTTGGAAATAGGACAAAAACAAAAAGGCTAAAATGAGTTTTGGTCTTGGGTGGGTGCAAAATTAGGCCAAAGCCATTTTTTTGGCTTACCATGGGAGATGCTCTAAGAGGTGGTTTTCTGCAATTTACCCTTTTCTGAATTCTCATCTCCATCTTCTTCCAACCGGCAAGACAAAACTTGGCTTTGAGGCTCTCGTGTTAGCGATTAACGACGAGTTGAATGTGGCCTTCATCTCCGAGGCCATTTTTTAGATGCGTCAGAAGTGGTTGCTCTACCAAAACAACCGACTCGATCAATGGGAACACATCGGCGGGCTCGTCTTAAGTAGTGGCGGACGTCGATCCTCCAGATATCGATTTTCTTTGTTTTCTTCGTATTTTTTTCATTCTTTTCTTGTGTAGCTTTAATATGAATGAACACGAGCACAAACACAAACTTCTCTTCCAACAAACTGGAGTCTTATTAGTGCAAACTTGAAATTGAAATAGAAATTTGAATTAAAATTGAAATAAAATGTGAGGATTGAATGATGAATAAAACTTAATTAGCTCGGATTGCCTCCCGAGAAGCGCGTTTGGTTAAACGTCCTTGGCTCGACGTTTCGACCCTTTACTGGGTCTCTTCGGCCTTCTCTTTTGGATTCACTACCACTTGTGATAGTAGCTTCCCTACAGCACGTGCCATTAATTCTCCTATTTCCTCTGCCATCTGTCCTATGACTTTTTCTGTAGCCGTGAACTTATCCAGAATGAATCGCTGGGTTTCATCCTATTAGGGCTGAACTACTAGCATCGGATTTCGAGGTCTAGTGTTGAACCGATTCCTTCCTTGGTACTGAGCTTGAGCATCTGACTTGTTTCTGAACCCTTGATAAAAAAAAATAGAATTGAAAATTGTGTTAAAGGAGTTGCTACCGTATGGTCGAGGACCTTAATCCTTATTGAACTTGAGAACAGAGATCGTTTGGATGTGACGGATCTCCGCATACTCCACAGGGTCTGACTGGTGGTTGAGTAACATGAGTCGCTAAGCTTTTCACCAGTTTTGTCAGCTTACCGATCTCATCCTACTGGATAGGACTACAGTTTGCATTCTTGACATGGTGTATTCCTCGAACTCCTTGTGTCCTTCCATATTGATGCGAGGCATTAGCAAGATCTTCACAAAATTTCATCGCCTCGTCTAGTTGCGTTGATTACTCGGGGATTTGTATCCAACAAACTTTCATATAGGTAGAGAACGAGGTCGTCCTTTGTGATCCCATGATGCAGACAACTAGCGATATCATGCGTTTATAGTGTCATAATAGGTTTCATTTGGCTTAGTTAAGATGCATATCATGCATGGTTTAAGTACAATTTTCATATTCGCTCTCTATGTTGGTGGAGTCGGAATCTACACACTTTTATTGATTATTTCAGGTAATCACGGATCCGATGACGAGACATGGATTGATAACGCATTGGATGAGGATGTTTAATCGATCGGAGAAGATTACATGAAGATCTAAAGAGTTCCTGAGAAGGAGAAGAGAGCCTAAACGAAGACCAAGTTTGCAGAAGTTGTCGTCAGACATGCTGAACTTGTTTTGCACTTTCTGGAAGCCTCGGTTGTCCGATTGACTATTATCACAATGTGTTGGAAATCTCTTTCAGAGAGCTACAACTTTCTTGTTGAAGTCGAGAGCTGATTCAAGGTGGTTGTTTCGTACAAGACCGATGCAGTGTTCGCCTCCATATGCTACGGTCGCCGCATTAGTGCAGCGACCGCCGCATGTTCCAGAAGCGATGCGTTTTGCGCAACGACATTTTATCTATCCAAATCCTATTTATCTATCAATATGTCTTTTGGCTGGGTGTGGACGAGTTTAGAGAGGGCTTAGCCCTAGGTTTTCATTCATTCATTAGATTAGGATTCGAGACAATTTTAGTTGGAGATTGAGAGCGATGTCCGCCATGGGCGGCTAAACTCTCTTCGTTCTGCCTATGATTTGTAGCTTTATTTGGATTGATTATGAGTTTCTAATTCAGGTTCCTTAATTCCTTTATTGAGTGCTTCAACTTCTTTGCGCTTATTGATTGATTGTTTTGTTCTATCTTGTCTGGCCAACTTGTTAGATCAATTCAATTGCTAGGGTTTTGTAGATTCCTGATTGCGAACCTTAACCCAAGTAGCAAACTTTTCCCTTTAGGGCTGGTTGAACTAATTGGATAGGTAAGAAGTTGGATGTGTTGTTAAATTTCTTTCCGATGAACTGCAAATACCTTGGTTAATCTATGAACTTAAAGCTATCAATTGGGTTAAATCCTTTTCTGAGGGACTGTTCAATTGATAAGGGTTTCTAGGACTGGTTGGACTAGTAACTATATTAGGTTGGGACAAGGGCATTCATAGGAAATCTAAAAGGACGAGAAAAAAGATACAAGGATCATTTCAACCAAATAAAGTGAATAATTGTAGGTAGAGCGATCTTCTTTACATTGTTTTGCATCAACTTGTTTATATATTTTATTTTCTTTCTATTTTGATCAACCAAAACCCCTTCTCTACTAATTGATAAATACACATTGCTCAGAAATACTTGATTCTATGTGGGAACGACCTCTTACCTACTTGATATACTTGTTTGTAGGTTTGAGTTTTACTTTTGATAGGAGACACAACGATTTCCTCCCATCAAATTTTGGCGCCGTTGCCGGGGAATCAAGTTTATTTCTTTGTTTTGTGTATTTATTAATTTTTGTGCATATATCTAACCTGTTGTGAACCTATCTTACGGTTCACAACACCCTTGCAACTAACTTCTTAAGATTTTGAGATTGTTGCAGTTTGAAGGTGAGAACTTTCACCAATATTTCACTAGATTGCATGAGTATGTTAACAACCTTGGTTCATGGGCTTATCAATATGGTGTGCGGGAGGTGTATTTGCATATTTGATGGGATGAATGCTGAAACACGGAGTCTTGCTGAGTCCATGAGTAATGGAGGCCTATTGGATATGGGACTCTTTGAGATTTGGGATTTTTTATGCAATATGAGTCGCCAGATTGAGCGAAAAGTATCAATCCGAACTCTCACACAAGTGCTGCAGCAATTGGAGGAAGAAAAAATGAGTCGACTTGGAAAATTGGAGAATTAGATGAGCCAACTCATTCAAATTTTAAGTGCAAAAGGTTATAAAGAAGGGAGCTTCAAAGAAGAAGAGGAAAATCTGACGAAGGTTAAAGAATCTGAGGAGCGACGACCAACGCAGGAGGGCGGCGACCGCCACACTGTTGCTGACGAACCCCCGAAGTCTTCTTCCTCAAATTTTGAGGAACCCATCCCACCAACCCTTGAGGCTTTAAAGAATGGAAGGGTGGAAGAGCCTATCGATGTCATTACGCTCAATTCAGTCCCCCCTATATGGTTTCGATATGACAATGATGTAGTGAATAAGGAGGAATTGTTTGCAGACAATGATAGTTTCTTGGATGATGGAGGAGAGGGTATATAGTGCTTTCTGACTTCGAATCTCATGAGTCGACGCATGAGGTTACATGTGATGTGTCTTCTACTCCATCTGCAACATCCATTATGAGCTCGCCCATTGATGAACCAGGTCTAGAGCCATTTGCGGAGGCTCAAGAGGTAACAAAGGTAAACTTTTACAATTTGGAAGATAATGGTGATTATGTTGATCCTTTTGAATGCTATTTTGAAAAGCCACCAGCGGAACTGTGTTGGTGGTATCATATTTCTTCAGGAGAGAGTCATGCTTGACTCTTTGATAGATTGAAAGGGTTTTTGAATTCCATATTTTATGCTTTCAATTTATTGTGCTATGATGTTCTTTGTAAGATGTGTGCACATGAATATGATAGGTTACTGAGGTCCTTGATGTCTGATGGATAAGATCTTGAGATTGAGAATAAAGTCAAGCCAATAACATTAAAGAAATGCGCTTTTCGAGAGGCAACCCGAGGTAAGTTTGCTAAATTAATTATTTCAATTCCTTGTTAGCTAGTTTGCTTTTCAATAAATTAGGTTTTCCATTAGACATTAGATAGTTGCTTTAGTTTTGGATTGACAAAGTTTTCAGGAAAGGTCATGACGGAATGGGAAGCTACTGCATAGTACGGCGGGCGTCGCAAGAGGCCACTGCCGCCGCCTCCAACACGCAGCAAAATATATACAGTGACTGCGGCTGAAAGGCAGCGGCCGCCGCAATGCTTAGATCTAACTTATTTGTCGGCGATGTCATGAGCCTACTCTTCCACCACATTGTGAGTACTTCATTCACCTCTTCCTCTATGTTTTTATTTTTTGTTGTCTTTTATGTTTCATTGAGGACAATGAAAGGTTTAAGTGTGGGGGAATGATTGCATTGCATATAGATAGAGTTTGCATATCATGTTTATTTATGTTTTCATATTTATTTTTACTCATATATCACATAAAAAAATTATCATGCATTGCATTTAGGTGCTATTAATGATACCCATCTTGGTTTAGTTTTTCCTCTAATTCATTTTTATGATCTTAATTGCATAAATTCCATGAATTGATTGAATTGCGTGAAAATGATTTTTAGAGCATGATTTATGAATAAAATTGAGCAAGTATGGTTCATAGTTGAGGTTAAATTGAAATCTAGCAAAAACATAACCCTTTGTGAGTTTGATTTTGGTCTTATAGGGACTATTCATAATTATTTCCCTTTTGCTTTTATTTTGTGTTTATACTCTTCATATGCTTGTTTTTCATGACCGTATTGCACATGTTTGTTACTTGTGAATTTCAAACGATTGAGGCATATTTTCTTTATCCATATTATACCTTATCTACCCTTTGCATTATCCTTTGCTTGAAGCTCATCTGAGCCGTAAAGCCTATTCTTTTTTATATCTCCACAAAAATATATCATAGCCAATGATTAGTTTGACCCTATCCGGGAATTAGAAGGAGAATTGGTGAAAAATCTTTATGTTGGAGTTGCTTTGAGTGGATATGATGTATGTATGGTTGTGCGTTGCGAGAGGCATAGCCGAAATAAGGTAACCCTTCTTGCATACTAGAGATGGCTTATTACTAGGGGCCTAATGAGGATAAAATTCACTTATGAGTAAAAGTCTAGTAAGCTTGGACCTAGGAAGGATAAAATTCATCATGGGGCAAAAGTAAGAATAAAAGAAAAGAAAAGAACTCATCATCCAAATGGAAAAATTGGATGAGTTGTATAGCTATTGAAGTCAAAGAGTGCTTATTGATGTGTATTGGAATTTATGTTATTGGAATGGTTTGCGAAGTATGAAAGTTTTGGTGTTGTTCTGGTTGGTTGTTGTTCCTTTTTATCGGATTTTTAGCACCACAAGCCTAAATATTTCTCATGTCTTATGTTCCTATCAAAGCCCCATTACAACCCTATAAAAGTCCTCATGATGTTGTTTGCAAGTGATGACTTTCACGGTGTATAGAGCATTTTTTATTGAGTTGAGAGTTGGACTTTAAAGCCTAAACACATGAGAGCTTGAGTGAAACACATTATCTCGGTGAGGTTAGATTAAATTTGCCTTTACTATTGGATCGCTCATATATTTTCTAGGATTTGTTCTCTTATTCATGGCTCTTGTTGCTTGATGTTGCTTTTCTAAAACTATAGCATGAAGATCTTATTTGTGGGATGATTGTTTTTCATTGCTTGAGGACAAGCAGAAGCTTAAGTGTGTGGGATTTTGATAGCATGCATTTAGGTAGGCATAATAGGTTGCATTTAGCTTAGTTAAGATGCATATATATCATGCATGATTTAAGTACAATTTGCATATTTGCTCTTTATGTTGGTGGAGTCGGAATCTACACACTTTTATTGATTATTTAAGGTAACTGTGGATCCGAGGATGAGACATGAGTTGATGACGCGTTTGATGAGATTATATAGTTGATCGAAGAAGCTTACATGAAGATCTAAAGAGGTCATGAGAAGAAGAAGCGAGTCTAAACAAAGAACAAGTTTGCAGAAGTTGTCACCAGACATGCTGAACTTGTTTTGCACTTTCTAGAGGCATCGGTTGTCCGATTGACTATTATGATCATGCGTTGGAAAGCTTTTTTTTTTTGAAGAGATACGACTTTCCTGTTGATGACGAGGGCTGAATCGAACTGCATTTTACGGAAAAGACAGATGCAGCGGCCGTCGCATTAGTGCAGCAGCCGCCGCATGTCCAGTAGCGACGCGTTTAGAATTCATCGACAGTTTGTCTATCAAAACCTTATTTATATTTGTCTTTTGGCCGAGGCTTGAGGACACTAAAGAACACCCATTAGAGAGGGCTTATCCCTAGATTTCATTCATTCATTAGATTAGGATTCAAGACGATTTTAGTTGGAGATTGAGAGCGATGTTCACCATGGGCGACTAAACTCTCTTCGTTCTGCCTACGATTTGAAGCTTTATTTGGATTTGTTGTGAGTTTCTAATTCAGGTTCCTTAATTCCTTTATTGAATGTTTCAACTTCTTTGCGCTTATTGATTGATTGTTTTGTTCTATCTTGTCTGGCCAACTTGTTAGATCAATTCAATTGCTAGAGTTTTGTAGATTCTTGATTGCGAACCTTAACTCAAGTAGCAAACTTGTCCCTTTAGGGCTGGTTGAACTAATTGGATAGGTAGGAAGTTGGATGTGTTGTTAAATTCCTTTATGAGGAACTGTAAATACCTTGGTTAATCTCTGAACTTAAAGCTATCAGTTGGGTTAAATCATTTTCTGAGAGACTGTTTAATTGATAGGGGTTTCTAGGACCGGTTGGACTAGTAACTATATTAAGTTGGGACAAGGGCATTCATAGGAAACCTAAAAGGACAAGAAGAAGTTACAAAGATCGTTTCAACCAAATAAAGTGGATAAATGTAGGTAGAGCGATCTTCTCTACATTGTTTTGCATCAACTTTTTTTATAGTTTATTTTGTTTTCTTTCTATTTTGATCAATCAAAACCCCCTTTCTACTAATTGATAAATACATATTGCTCAGAAATACTTGATTCTCCGTGGGATCGACCTCTTACTTACTTGTTATACTAGTTTGTAGATTTGAGTTTTACTTTTGATATGAGATATAACGATTTCCTCCCGTCAGCTAGCTTTGAGCTTGTTGAAGCGTTCAACGTACTCATACAATGATTCTGCTGGAGACTGCTTGATACTAGATATCTCCTTCTTGACTTTGCCGCGTCGGGAGCTGGAAAGTACTTGTCTAGAAATGTTTTCTTCAATTCCACCCATGTCTTGATACTTTCCGTTGGTAGATAGTAGAGCCATTCATTTGCAACGTTTTTTTTTGGGTGAACAGTCAAGATCGTCAGTTCATCAATTTTGGGGCGATCAGGTTTTCAACGGTTGAGTTTCTGATATTTGATGGAAAGATACAACGAAGTTGGGTGCGTAAGTGAGAGAGATACTTCTCCATTTTCAGCATTCAAGAAAATCAGAAAGTAGAGTTGGCGATGATGTACATGTGTTGATAGGAGGAAATCGAGAATGCAAATAAAATATAAAGAATGCAAAGCAAACCAGATTCCGTCCCTTGCAAATAATTACAAGACCTCCTCCTGATGCAGTAGTGAGAAGTCAGGATCGATCCACGAGGAAGCGTGTCAGCGGATCCTAGGTAGCGATGGAATCTCACGAACAGAAGTCGACAACAGTGGTACTCGACCTCGACTAAGGGTTAGTCGACAGGGGTCAGGCACAGTCGAACACAGCGCAGCAGCAGTTACAGGGGCTCGTCGACGTCGACAAGGCCCACTCAATATCGAGTAGAGTCTTGGTCGACTTCGCTTCGTCTTGTCGAGTACCTGCACAGGAGAAGCTACAGCGATGCTAAATCGAAAATCAGTACTCGATATCGACGAGTGCTATTCGATATCGAGGAGGCAGAGCATAAAACGAAAGTAAAAGAAAGTAAAAACAATTGCTTTGGGATTTCGAACTAAACTTAATGTAAAAAGGACTTCCAAGATTGGGGTTTGCAACAACGATAACCAAGCATGCATAAGGCAGAACCAAACAAATCATCATGTAAATCGCATCAAAGGACTAAGCTTTCGCCTTTTCCAACAATTAGACAACTCTTTCAAGAAACCCTAATTGTCTCTACTAATTTTATGTTTATAATCCAAGTTGTTAGCATGGATCTCCATTAGACGGGTAATAAACACATAAACAAGTAGGAAAATGCTCAAAACATGATAAAGGTCGGATCTTTACCTCAAGCGCGCATGGCTATCGTTGGGCTCGCCCCAACCCTAGAAGTGGGTGGACTACTCACGCCTCATCGCAAACTCAAACATTGATTGATGAAAATAACAACTTGCATTAACTGAATTCAATGCCTTTACAATCCCGGCGATCCAACTCTCGTTGAACGCCAAAACCCTAAAACCTCTGAACTCCCTAAACCGTCTCTGTGGAACTACTTCTCTAACTGAAATTGAATCCATAAAACTGAGCCCCATGGGCTTTATTTATAGCCTTCTAACCCTTGCTAATCAAGGATAGAAGATATCTATCTATATCTACTTCTATATCTAAAACTTAAAGATAAATAAAAGTAATAAGGAATTTAAATCTAAATAGGAAATTATATCTAAAGTGTCTTAAGTGGATAAAAATTCTCTTCTTCATGATAGACGTAGATAATTCGGATAGACTAGGCTATCCTCGGCTCCAAGGACTCCAACTCCGAGTAGGATTGCATCAATGCGTCACGCGGCTTCGGAAATCTTCGTCGATCTCGAGTAGGACGTACTCGATGTCGAGTAGGAAAGTCGTCGACTGGGCGTGGCTCGTCATCTCGGCTAGCAGGTCCTCGACGTGGCTCGGTCATGGCTCCTGGCCCTAGTCGATCTCGACTAGGGCTCGTCGACATCGACTAGGGTACTTCCTTTCCGCTTCCGCGAGCCGCTTCTTCCGCTGCAGCGAGTTCGTCGATCCGCAGGTGCGAGAGACCCCTTCCGCTGGAGCGAATCAGCGAGCTCCGTCGTCTTGGTGCTTCCCGCTGGCAGCGAGTGGCTCGCTGCAGCGAGTCTAGTCGCTGGCAGCGAACGCTTCCTGGTCGTCTTCGTCCTCGGCTTGTCGATCAGCTCCTCTTCTCGTCGACTCCGGGTGTGGCGCTGAGGTGTCGTTGATCTCGACTAGTGGTCCTCGAGATTGAGTAAGGCTCCGGAGCTGGGTTGGTCTGGCTCTCGACACTGCCCCTAGTCGACAAGGTCTGGCTCGGACATGTTCGTCTAGATCGAGTAAGGCTTACTCGAGATCGAGTAGCATGGGCTCTCAGCTTGATTCGACTGGTTCTGTACTCTCGGATTCTGGACTTCTGTAGTTGTTTTCCGAGCTTTTCTGACCTTCCTTAGAATTGTTGTAAAACGTCTCGAATTCTGCGATTTTAAACAGAAACTGGTGTAGATTCCATAATTTGGCAAATAAACATAAACTACATAGGCTCTGTACTATCTAACCCAAATGTATGCAAAGTATGCAGAAAACGATATTAAAGTTACTGTAAAATATGGTAGATTTAGCTCACAACAACATGTTCGATAGGGCTGGTGTTTGCCTGGGTACAAGGTTACCTGATGCAGAAGAAGCACGTGAGCTGGAGAGAGATGAGCGAAGTTGCGGTCATCAGATTCAGGGAGAAACTAGGAATAGAGATCATGGAAGAGTTCAACAAGCTAAGCCAAAAAGATGAACTCGAGGACTACAACGAAACGTTCGAATAACTGAGGGCAGGTATGCTATCATACAACCCACACCTTCCTGCAAGCTACTTCGTCGGGAGATATATCAGCGGATTGAAGGCCGAGATCAAGTCCCTGGTGAAATTAGCTAGGAAGACCGAAGGAGTTGGCGGATGCAATAGAACTTGCGAGGTTACATAGCGATGCGGTCCAAGCGATCATCAAAGTTAGCAAGAATCCATGGAAGGTGGGTGCAAGTTCCACCAAGATCCAAGAAGAAAACCAATTTACGGGTTTGAAGTCGGAAAGTATATACACGAGGAGTAGTTTTCCGATCAAGGATTCGGGTAGAACGAGTGAACCGCGTCACACTTTGTGCCTGTGTTACCGTTGTGGGGACAAGTACTTCATGTCATGGGCCATAGGTGCAATGTCGAAAAGGTGAAGATGGTGTCAGTTTCAAATAAGGGGTACAATGAAGAAACAAAGGCACTAGACTCAAGGCATTTGTCCAGGTATTGATAGGGAGTTGTCCTGAGAATTCAATAAGGGTGCGTGGAAAAATCAATAATAAACCTTTAATGATTTTAATTGATAGCGGAAGCACGCAAAGCTTCGTTGATCCAGAGATTGCAAAAGAGGTCGGATTTTAGTTACAACAAGCGGGAATAATGACAGTGGAAGGCATTGGAGGAGAAAAGTTGAGATGCCAACAGGAGTGTGGGAGTTTTACATGGGAAATGCAAAGAGGTTCATACTCTTTCGATGTAAGAGCGCTGAGAATTGGTGACATCGACATGTTGCTCGGGGGCAATTGGATGAGGAGGTTCAGTTCTGTCGTGTTTGATTTTGATAAAATGCAAATTTCGTCCTTAAAAAATGGGAACAAAGTGGAGCTGAAGGGAATTATTGAGAATGATTCCAACAAGACAGGAGCTAAGACAATTACAGGGAAGAAGTTGCAGCAACTTGTTCATTATGGAGCCCCGACGTTGTTGGCACCAATTGCTCAGATTCACCATGTTCAAATTACTGAGGAATGGGTACCGGAAGACATTGTCCAAATTTTGTAGGAGTTTGATGGTGTCTTTGCTGTTGCAGCTAGGAGGGGATCGTGAAAATAAAATTCCTCTCAAGCCACACTTCCAAAAATCCAAGTCAATTTCTCCTTTGGGGGGGGGGGGGGTATTTGTATGACCTTGACTCACCCTGATTAACTATGGGGCATGAATTTTGCAAGTGGTAATCCGTAACCCATTGAGACAAATAGACAATATCAATTTCCCTCTCTTGTTCTATCTTTCTCTTCTTCTCTTCCGCGCAAAACAATTAGGTAGGAGCCTAACAATACCTTACTTGCTATACCTAGTAGTTAGGAATTTATTTTTAATAGGCACGATGACTTTAACCCTATTAGACAGTCATTAATGAAAGGGTCAATTTGCCGACTATACAAATACAAAGGCCAAATTAGCCAAATATACAAGATTTTGGGAATTTTGCAAAACTATACACAACACTACCACAAAGCCTTATGCCCCTCCTATGTGCCCCCTCCCCCTCCAGCGTGCCCCCCCCCCACCTCAACAGTTTTTTTTTTCCGCGCGTCAGTGCTGACGTCATCGTCGGGAATACTGACGTCAACAATGCTAACACCGTTTACAATGAAGTTTTTTTTTTGGCGCGCGTCAGTGCTGACGTCATCGTCGGGAATGCTGACGTCAGCAATGCTGACACCGTTTACAAGGATGCTGACGCCAACTTTTTTTTTTCTGTTTTCCCACGCATCGGTGCTGACGCCAACGTCGAGAATGTTGACGTCCGCATTGCTGACACCGCAGACTCCGACAACGCTGACGCGGAGGATGTCGACGATGCTAACACCGGAGATGTCGACGATGCTGACACCGTTTGAGGGATGTTGACACCGACGTCGGGAATGCTGACGCCGTCTACGAGGATGCTACGCAGCCGACGATGACGTCGGGAATGCTGACGTCAGCATTGCGGACGCCCTCTACGAGAATGCTGATGCCGACGGTGATGACATCAAAGATCAATACTCCCTCCGTTCAAATATGTAAGATCATTTACTTTTCGGCACGTAGTTTAAGGAGCTAAATACTATATAAAATATTGATTTTTTTAAAATTATTTTTTTACATTTGAATACTTATTAATAAAAAGTGTTATATTGTAAAAAATTAATTTTAAAAAAATTAATATTTTATATAGTATTTAGCTCCTTAACCTACGTGCCAAAAAGTAAAAGATCTTATATTTCCGAACGGAGGGAGTATATTTTTATATAAAATATAAAAGGGGGAGATCAAAGAGACAAAGGAATGTTTAAAAAAAAACGAATATTTTTTTTTTGTAGTGAGAAACAAAGAATTTTTCGACGCTGACGATGCTGACCTCCTTCCTCATCCATCTCTTATATTGCAAAAACGATGTCAGCAAATATATACCTACACAAAAATACGCATAAAATGATGTCAGCGCTAAAAAATACACATGTATACCTACATAAAAAACAACCCAATTTCTAAGGAGTCAAGCATACATATATACTTACATATATAATATCAAATTAAAAACGATGTCAGCACTAAAAAATACGCATAAAAGCTATGTCAACATTAAAAAATAACTCAATTTTTAAGGATCCCAACATACATATATACCTACATGTATAATATCAAACTAAAAACGATGTCAGCACTAAAAATTATGCTATAAAAACGATGTCATTACTAAAAACGATTAAAAAGGATGATCAGTAGAATGTAATATTGAAATGTTATCATACGACATAAATTTAACATAGCGATTATGATTTCAAATTGAAAATTGATCTTACATCTACCTAATATCTACCTAATCATGGCCAAAAAATAAATAAAAAATATGACATCAACATTTGCTTTCCAAGGAAACCAACAGTACTAATGAAACACACCCTTCAAACAATGACAACACACACAAATGACTAATGAAATTAACTAATAATGAGTGTCTTCAACCTCATGGAAGCCACTGCAACATTTGCTTTCCAAGGAAACCAACAGTACAAATGACTAATGAAATTAACTAATAACGAGTGTCTTCAACACAAATATGCAAATCTGCAATAGGAGAACTTGAAACTGAAATAAAAGAAACAAAGTGGAGGCTTCAACGTACCAAAGTCGGTAGCAGTGCGCCAGTGCCCATGAAAGGTTCAAAAATTAATCTAATCAGGATTCAGAACACCATGTCAGCAATCCCACTCCCACGATCGACTGCGAGATTCAATTGAACGAAACAACTAATCAATTAACAAGTCTGAAACACAATCGCACAGCTCCAATTTCAAATCTGAGATCCATGGCTAATTTGGAAGCCAAGGAGAAGCTTCGCACACAGTCCAAATCGCACAGAGAGATTGTAAAACTACGAAGACAGATTTTGGAAGTAAATCAAAAGTTACACACAGAGAGAGTTGATATAGACATGTACGTTATTCTTCAATGGTGTTAACAGAGGGAGAAAGGGGAAATTGGGCTCGAAGGCGTCGCCAGAGGCGTCGGCAGGTGTCCGTCGCCTAGAAGCTGTTTGTGAAGCACCTCCGGTGGCCATGGTGAGCACCGCCGAAACTGTCGCAACGCCGATATGGAGAACGCCGGATCTGAAGCAATAGCAAGAGGAAACCAGCGGCAATCGTGAGAGGCGGCGAGAGCAACAGGAGAGAACGCCGGATCTGTGCACCGAGGTGCAGACGATGGAGGTGATATCGTGCGCGGGAGGGGAATCGCCGGAAGATCTGGTGGTTGGGAGGGAGACGATACCGAGAACAGACGAACACCGAGCATCCTCCATAGCCGTCCGGGAATCAATACTCCATTCATCAATTGCGAATCTGTCAGCCTTGCGAAATCAAGAGCGCTCCGCCTCCAAATCCGGCGTCGTCAGTCCGAAACGGAGGAGTAGGAAATCTGCAAACGAACGAGGAAGGGCATCCATGGAAGCCGAGGAGGGGGAGCGAGAGCGAGGAGAAGAGGATTTTTGGATCTGAGATTTGGGGTGGATTGAATCTGATTAGGGTTAAAATTAAATTTGTATAGTTTTGCAATTTTTACACAAACGTGTATATTTGGCTAATTTGGCCGAAAATTTGCGCCGAAGGCGCAAATTTTCTCTCAATTAAATGTGATATATAATGCGAGATAAAAAGGTTTTGTTTTCTCCTAAGTACAGGTTTGTATGATTTAACTCTTGATAAATTCCTATTTATACAGGCTTGTATGATTCACTCTTATTTAAACTTCTATTTGTTTAATTTTTTGAGAAAAAACTTCTATTTGTTACTTGTAAGAAAAAATGGTTTATATAATTAAGCTAATCTATGCATTAAAGACAGCTTCCAAGCAAATTACCACGTACTGGAGAAACAATCCTCTTTAGAGGGATGAAGAAATCAGTGACTAACATCATCGCCTAAATCATGCATCTACATAATTTTACCAAAATGACAGACATTCTTTCATGCATCTACATAATTAACATAACTTTCACGCAAATTATCCAGCCAAAATCATCCTGCCAAGGCCAACCAGATGTCGCGAATTGAAACACTTTCACACAACAGTTTGCTTTGCCACATTTTCATTCGCTTTTCGAGAATCATCACCGTCTTGTGCTTCCTGGATGATCAGACTTGTCAGTAACATTGTTGATGCAAAAAAGAAAAGAAAAAAATAAAGGAAGAGATATTACCTCCATTCCCCAGTTGATATAGTCTGGGGACTCACATGCCTTGTACTCTTCTACCAAGCTTTCAATTATATCTCTTGATTCATCAAATTCATATAAATCATTGTCCTGTGCATGTTTTGCATTAGCTTTCAATTAATCAAATTCAGATAAAAAGAGCACCCATCCCAATCCTGATCTTTTTAACTGTGTTCATAACAAACACATATTGAGCCATTCATTCTGTTCAAACTTTATATACTACTCTAGCAAGAACTTACCAAATCTCTCTAATGACTTAATAGTTCCACTTCACTTCCAAGGAATTAAAGTTAAGAAAAAGATATTTCTACTAAAGCCAAGATGGTACTTACCGCGAACATTGCAAACTTGCGATAGTTATCTAGGAAAGCTTGCTTTTTCCTCAGCTTCTCATACTGACTCAAACACTTGCTAAAGAGATGTCTTATACCTATAGTTAGCTAACATGAGTCCACTAACCTACAGCAGAGAATACATATCATCACAGCAAAAAGTCATATTATATGAAACCTACACAATAAGTTATCCCTAAAAGTAAAGAGAAGAAGCCCAAAATTTCAGCTTGGAAACTATCAAATTCAGTAGAACAAGATGTCAACAAATGAAATACAGCAAGGAATTTTTGAACCTTATGGGATGTCTCAACATATGGAGACTTTCTCGACAAAGCCAGCTGCATTATAAAACCAGAGTAACAAAAATTTCAACCACATTGCATTAGGAAAAAGCGACGGAAGAGAAACATAAGCCACTGCCTTGAACAAAACCTGAATATTAGCAGGCCCCCATTCAATGAAATTAACTCGTTTCCTTTCTCGGATGCTTTGAAGACTCTTGTGAACCTGGCAATAAGAAAAAGGTATCCAGCAGTTTTAATACCAAAATTTAGAGGATGGAAGTCAATACCATAATCAACTGCAAGTATGTTTTGAAGCAGTCTCTCTTGACAACTAGGGGAAACAAGTAATGAAGAAGTTCTGCCAAAGTGCCAAATACTTCAATATTCTGTCTGGTGCAAATGGCTTATGCTTACCATACGAGTTAGCTTTATAGGCCACATAAATTACCATGGGATATGTATGAGCGCCAAACAGACGCAATATTAGCAATTTTTTTACCGACAAAACAATAATTTTTATTTTATTTTGATACAAGGCAATATTTCGGGCTTGGTCATCCGTGGATAGACCAGAGCCCGAGAACCGACAAAACAATAATGTTTCAGAAAACCACCAAGGTATCAGCACTCACAAACCACTTTATATTTCCAGATTAAACAACCTTGGGAAACTATATTTGAGCAAAGCATGGGTAAGTCTGAATAGTATATTTGAGTAAACATGGGTGCTGCGAGATATTAATGAACACTGGTGAACTTCTGTTCTGAAATATCAAATGAGCCTGCTTCAGGCCGTGATAACGAGCATAAGAAGAAGCATCAACTAAAGGCTAAATAAAAAATTCAGGATCACTCATGTGTTATTTTTGTGTATCCACAAACAACCAACAGACTGTATCCCATTCAGAAGTTTAGAATTTATTGGCTTCTGTTCATAAAGTTGTAAGGTAAGAACAACTCCAAAAAAAAAAAGGACGAAACCTATTACAGTGATGAACAAGTTAAAATAAAGGAACAGTTTAATTGAATAACATATGAAATACAACTAACTATATTACCTCACTTGGATCCACATCTCCTTGAATAATGTTTAAGATTGATATATACTTATAAGCTTGACTAGCTATCTTTTTCCGAGAATTAAAAGACACCATTATATTCTTGGGCTGCAAAACAACTCTCGCTCAGAATAATGGCTTGTTGAGGATTAAAATTTTCAGAGCCATGGAAAAAGGAGAAAAAAACCTAACCTCCAGGAGTCTATTCATGACACTCAGTAGAGTGGTTTTGCAAACAACATTAGCCTGCCAAGTTAAACAGATGTATCAAACAACAGAATTCAGAAGCTAATGTGTTCCACAGTTGGTCAGAATTCAACAATCAAATACCAGACTGCCATTCATATCATACCTGACGCTCAATTGTCAATGGAGTATATCCTGTGATCAGAAAATGGCATCTAGGAGTAGGAATCAAAGATGAAAGGAGGCCAACCAAGTCATTGTTCATATAGCCTGGATATCGCAATGTGGTCGTGCTGGCAGACATTAATGTCGAAACCAGTGAATTTGTTTGAGCAAAAGTGGGATTTGTAACACCAAGCTGCTCAATTGTTCTATCCAAAGCCGTATTGTCAAGAACAACAACACAATCAGCATTTAAGGTGAGCCGCTTGAGTGTCAATACAGAGTTATAAGGCTGTACTACCACATCACTTGTTTCCATCTGATTAGGAAACACACTATATGTCTGAACAAGCTTCTTGCTATAGCGATCACTGAGGGTCTCAAGGAGATATGAACCCATGCCTGCGACAATGACCAAAACGTTTGTCCTTGGTAAAATTGTTACATGTTAGATGCAAGCACAAGATCTATGAAAGACCGCATAGAGTATCAGCCTTTCCATAACCCAAACATGCTATCACGGTAGTGTACGAAGCCTATAGGAAGGCTTTTGCTCCTTTTTACGGAAAAAAAAAAGGAGCAGGCTAGATGAGAAGTATGTGTTCTTTGCATCACTCAGAATCTATCATAAAATGTTTACAAACCTGATCCAGTTCCCCCAGCTATGGAGTGGCATAGAACAAAACCTTCAAGACTATCACTTCCATCAGCTTCTCTGTCAATCGTGTCCAAGATATCCTCCTCCACTTCCTTTCCCTGTTTATAAGAAAAACAGGCAGATGGTGTCAGGATGATGGAGTACAAGTGTTCGTGTGGTTGAGTAAATACGGAAAGGGAAAAGGGATTTGAGTTAGTATAATCAGGATAAAAGCTCAATAGATTCTTGTCTAGTGCAAACTTTTAGTGAACCACACAACCCTCATTTTGAAACCCATGCCTAATAGGAAGAATGAAATGGAGAGAATAAAAACAAATTTATTTATGGAAGAAGAGAAAAGGTAAGTTGAGATGAAAATTATGATGAATGACTATTAAATTAAAAGTAGAATAGATTCAATTCATTTCCCTTTCTGTTTTCATTGATTTCAAAGAGCATTTGCACAGGAAAAAGAAGTAAAAACTGAGAGTTAGTACGTTGCCCAGAAAGAAGGCTATAATTCCTCAGTGAGCAAAATTGGCAATCCAAAAACAAATAAAATCTGAGATGATTCCTCACAGCCAACATCAAATTAGACAAAATAGCTTTCTTGAACATACATAATATTGAGCCGAGCAACTGCATAAGATTAATTCTGGTCATGGTAATATAGACTGAGTGAGTGTCTTTAATGCACTAGGTGGCCTGATGCCAAGTTAGTAGTTACCAACCTATCGATCAAGTGATTTTCATAACAACTTAGCCCGATCATAGATAACACATAAAAAATAAAAAAATCAGTACCTAATCTAAGATATATACATGTTCAGTGGAATCATACGCATACGCTCACCCTGTGCATAGCCGATAGGAACAGCAAAAAATGAGGTTAGGCAATAGGAAAGCAAACCTGATGATAGCCACTGGCCCAATTATTTCCAGCTCCCCCTCCGTGATCGGACACAAATATGTTTTCATGATTGTAAAGTTTCCGATATTCACTGTTTTGAATCCCATTTATAACTCTTGGCTCCAGGTCAATGAGTAACGCCCGTGGTATGTAATGCTGGTCATCAGCTTGGTAAAAGAAAACATCTTTCCTGTCACCTCCCTGAGAGTCACAGCAACAAAATGTCAGATTAAAAGAGCAGCTAAAAGTAAGTTAACTCAGATGTTAGAACGAACTTGAACACGAAAACCTTTAGATATGCCTAAAACAACACGACGAAAGTAACTAAGGCATTGTTTGTTAAAGCAGCAGGGAATAGAAGGGCAATGAATCAAATTTGAAGTGTTAAATTTGTATGATCATCACTTTTTTTGTGAGTCTAGAGAAGGGAGGAGGGAAATGGTTAGAGATACCCTATGCTCAAGCGAAGAAGTTCATTTCAAACAACAGTTGAAATTTCTTAGAGGGATTTGCTGATTAGCAAGTTCATTTCAAGTGGGTAACTTGTTTTTAAGGTTTGAAACATAACAATTGAAATGAAGGTAATAAAAACTTCGGAATTTTCGCCTGGTGCCCCTAAGGTAAGGTTAAATTCACGAGGTGTATAAAAGTTTGACTTATTTCGCATAATACCCCTGAGTTTTGGGATATTTTCGCCCCGTGCCCTCTTCCGTTATTTTTAACCTTTTTTGCTTTCTTTGTTAGAAAAAAAAGGAAATTAAATTAATTGAATAGAAAAGCAAAACACGCATCAAATCTTCAAAAGCAACCGAGAAGAGACGGAGACTCGGAGCTTAATCGGTGAGGGCGACTTGCGAAGACGTAACAGACGCCGACGATGACTGTAGACAAAGGCGGAGACCAACATGGGGATTCCAGTGATGGTGGGCGGCGATCTCGGTGGTGGGAAATAACAGGTATGTCTTCTCTAAATTTTCCCCCTTATTCAAAAATTAGGGTTTATTTGGCATGCGAATTTGTGCTCTCTACTCAATTTCTTTGAAATTTGTTGTTTTCTTTACTCAGTTGTGTATTAATTATGTGGAATTAGGTGGCATTGTTTTGTTACCTTAAAAATTTGGGAATCTAAAATTTTCTTGTCATGTGAATTTGGGGTTTTTTTTAATTATGGGTGAGTTTGGGGTTTTCATGATCATGCGAATTTGGGGTTTCGAATTTTCCTTTGTTAAACATGTTCTAAATATGTCTTTTACAATGCTAATGCTTCTAAATAGGTTGGTTATTCTACTGATTTTTAAAAGAAACTCACTATGATTAGCGAGATTGGAAATGCGGATCATTTTGATGAGCTTGTCCCATAGATTGAAAATTCGATTATGAAATTTAGTGTTAGGATCCTATTTTGGGGCAACAATAATGGAATGGAACTCAATATGGATAGAGTCATTTCATGGGTTAAGGCTAAAAATGAAGAGGAATTTTCATGACTTTTATACAAGTTTGTGTACAATCTCTGCTTATCTAGGGGTGTTTGATTTTGCATATATGTCCAATATCATATGGCTTTTATAGCTCATGGTTCAAGCCTTTGCATATATGTCCAATATCTCAATAGCCATCCCAATCAGAAAAATAATATGAGAATCGTAAACCTTTATTCTTGGATGAGATACTAAAATGCTATTGAATTTTCATTTTTATAAAGCCTATTAGCTCAATTGGAAGAGCAATGTGTTCATGCACAAAGTGTGGGTTCGACTCCCACATAGGCTAAACAAAAATTTCATTTTACCATTAAAATGATAATAGTGCTTATACGAACCATGATCTAAACATAATTCTGTCAGTAACTCGGAAAAATCAATTGCTGAAACATGTTGCAACATGCTGCAAGCTGAAAATCAGTTTATGTAAACTGATATATTCTGTAAAGTGCATTAAGTTTCTGTAAATTTATAAGCTGTATAAATCAGATTTTGTAAATTTGCATTCAAATTGGAAACATGCTGTATAAATCAGTTTCTGTAAATTTAAAGGTTTGGTTTGTAAACTGCATTCAGTTTCTGCATTTTAATTTTCAGCATAAATCAGTTTATGGAAAATTGGAAATTGCATTTAGTTTTGCTGTCATCAGCTGCTATCATGTTTTGCTATCATAACTCCTTACAAAACCATATTTAATTCAACTGCGAAAAATCTTTACAAAGAAAGGAGGCTTGTCATATATGAGAACATTGAAACCATATTCAATTCAATAACGAAATTTTTTTACAAACTAATCGACCTTGTCATAAGCTAATCGAGCTTTAAAAGCTCTACAAAAACTACTACCAATACAACAACTAGAAACCAAGAATATAGAACAAGTCTAATAACATATTTTCCCTTACAATTATATCACAATTCAAGCTTAGTCGTAAGCAACAACTTCCTCATACTGAGTGAGTGGCTCTTGCCAGAAAAGGGGTTTATGTCTGACCATCACTAGCACAAACTCACTAAATCAAATAGCTTAACATTAAGATCTTGCATACTACACAAGTCTGTAATTGCAAAATTTGCACATCACACAGCCAAGAGCATACAACCACAGCAATACCCATTGCAACCGAGCCTTCACATAAGGATCTGATGGATATCTGGCTCCATGAGCATCATCAGCTTGTGTCAGATTTGTCAAGAGCTGTGCAAGAAGAAAAACAAATCACATATCATATGATGTTAAGGCTTCAAGTAAAGGTTAAAAATACCAAGGCAGACCCTGTCCAAACCGCAAACCTTACACCACAAACCAGAGAAACTGCAAGGAGATTTACCTTGCCACAAGTGAAACAGCGAAAAGGGATAAACATCTTCTTCTCCTTCCTGTTCCAACGATCACATTATAAACATTCATTAGAACAATACTTCATCAAACACCAAGCTTTTTGCACACAAAAAAAAAATCATCCCAATGATTCAAATTCAGCAGTTTGAAAACCCTAAATCCTGAAATTTGAAGATCATATCTTGATATCGAAATCATATCCATCCAACCGTCCACCAAACCATAATTTGAAGATCCTACAATGATAATCCCCAAAAATCTCAAATCGAAAACCCTAAATCCTGAAATTTGTAAATCTCTAAAGTTCAAATAAAGAGGAGAGACTTACCTAAACAAGAATGGTATCGAAGCTCAATCTCTGAGCCCTCTCTCTCCCTTCGGTTCAATGGTGTTGAATCTCTCTCACAGCACTGCTATCGAGCGTTCTGATCTCCTCCTTCATGTTCCTCTTTAATTTTAACGTCGTTTTAACGGTTGTGGTAGGAGGGGCACGGTGCGAAAAAATCACAAACCTCAGGGGCATTTCGCGAATTATGTAAAACTTTCGTACACCCGGCGAATTTAACCTTACCTCAGGGACACCGGGCGAAAATTCCGTAAAAACTTGCACAACCTATATACTTATTGCAGTACTCAATCACCTTAGTTAGAATCTTGCTGGTGATATTGGGAAAATACTACATTGGGGATAATAAAACTATATAATTTCTTTATATTAATGTCAAATATATGAACTTATATGCATACGGAAAGGCAAATACAAAAATCCGTTGAAGAAAGATACAATCTTTAGCTTGCGAAAATCGATCAACAACAAAGAGAGAGGTGTACCTGAGTGGCGAAATCTTCAAGGATGCCATCTTTACTAATACCATGCTCGTGACAGAGCTTCTTCCAAAATTCCATACCGATCTGGTTCCCGCATTGTCCCACCTGTAGCGTGATGATCTCCCGCGGCATTCTCGATCTCTTCAAATTCCTCAACTTCTCCCCTCTTGTGTTGTCTTTTAGGGCTTTAAGTTTTCAACCCAGTCTTTTAGGACTTTAATTAAGTTTAAAATAAAATCTTTTTAAGGTAAGATGAGATTACAATCAAATCTGAGAATATTTTCAATCCTTAATTAAACGGTTTTAGAGATCTTCTTTTACGTTTCTTTCATTTTCCACCGGTTTCCCCTGGATAATGTTATAGTGTACCTTTGCTAATTTGCAATACCAGCAAAAATCTCTTTATGTTAATTTTAGCTGGCAATTTCCCGTAGCTTTTGCTTCTATTGAATTAGTATGCAAAATCTCTTTGTGTTTTATAGAATTAGAGTTGTACTATAGGATATGATAATAGGTGAGGGAAATTGCTCATTAATTACAACACTTCAAAAATCACGTAATAAATTACAATAAGCAATGTTGAATTTTATATTGAAAAATGAAGGTTACACTATTACCATTATTCTATATTCTATTATTATAGAAACGTTACACTATTACTATTCTTGTATTATATTCTAAAACATAGGATATTACGGGATTTGGCTACCTTCAAATACTATACTCAAATAGTATACTCAAATAGTATACGGTGAAGTTAAAAAAATCGTAACCCCAAAAGATTAATGGCAGTGTTACGCATCTAGTTAGTATCACAAGAATAATCCACTGTGGGGCCCGCTGTGGGCCCATTATTGGACCGTTTTTTTTTTTTTTTTTTTCTGGTCTGTGAAAAGCTTAAACCCGCGGAAACCTGACCGGCCCGGAGATTCTCCGTTCGTTCCCATCTCTCTCTCCAAAGAAAACACAAAAAAATCAGGAAAACAATAGAAATGGTGGCTGCGGGGATCTGGGACGCCATGGAAGTAGGTGGAGAAGCTGGGTGCTCTGAAATCTTGTCTTCTCACCTCGTCGTGGACACTTCCCTCTCTCTACCTGACATGGAGCCTCGAATCATGTTCGTCTTGAACAATCTCTCTTGAACCTCCTCCTACCAATCACGAATTTGCTTTATTGCGTTTCCTTCTTACCGATTCCAGTCTTTACCAATTGCCTCTCGCCTTCTCCAATTCAGATTCTGTTTAATTTCGGTGTTTGCTTGTAATGTTAGCTTACTCCGTTGAACATTGAAATGGTCAATTTCTCTGTTACGGTAGCAACAAATGGGCGTTTTGAGTAATTGTGTGAGATTTTGGAAGTAACGATGTTAACTGAAATAGGATTAGGTCTTTCTGTTCTGAAATATGTCCGTTTGAATCTTGTTTTGAGATAGTTTGGGAGATTTTGATTGATTTGGATCGATCTTGCCATGGCAGCCATTTGTGTAAGGATTTATTCAAGAAATGGTCGGGTTTCGATGATTCAAGGTTTTCGGTGGAGACTGTTTCTGGTGGAATCACAAACTTGTGTGAGTAATTTTTTCTCCTTGTTGGATTTTAAACTGCTCTTTACTTTTGTTGGTTTATCCTTTCCGGTGAAATTGAACATTTCATGTTCTATTTTTCATGTGCATTCTCATATATGATTATTTTATAGTTGAAAAAGAAAATGATAAATTGAGAAAAACTACCAAATTTCTTTGTAGTGCTGAAGGTCACTGTGAAGGAGGAAAACGAACATGATGTTTCTGTAACTGTCAGGCTATATGGACCGAACACAGATTATGTTATCAATAGGGAGCGGGAACTACAGGTTTGTTTCTGATGGATTAATCTTCACGCTTTCCACGTTAGGCTTTATGTGGCTTCTTTTCTGCTCAGTTTTAATCTTTGCTTAATCATTAAGCCCTATGTTTAGTGTTGCTTTATCATTTTTTCCCCCCCATTGCATTACATGCTCTTTTATCAGGAGTGCAAATTTACTGCTATCCTTGATAATTTTTTAGAAACCCACTGTTCGAGTAGGCAATAAATGGTTGGTTTGCTTCTACAAGAAAGGATTGCTTGTGGATTTTATTTCATTTTAGTTTGGCTATCATGTTCATTTGTTTATTCAATGGCTGGGATAGGAAGGTTTTAATAGGAAAACTGCTGAATTAAGCCTTCAACATCATGAGTTTCTTCATGATGCTGGTCTGGATTACCTAAATGTGCTATTTCTCTTTAGGCTTATGTTGCAAATCTGCAATTTTTTTTCCTATTTCTATATATTATTCTCATCAATCTTTTAATTCCCTGCGTTTTTTTTTGTCCAATTAAAGTACCCGAGACGACTTTCCTAATTAGCATGTTCTCATTTGCTTCATCTCTGATGAAAAACTTCCACGTTCTCATGTT
Organism: Persicaria tinctoria; assembly: GCA_037127255.1. NCBI lineage: Eukaryota > Viridiplantae > Streptophyta > Magnoliopsida > Caryophyllales > Polygonaceae > Persicaria > Persicaria tinctoria. The sequence continues at coordinate 55,723,645 of JBANSL010000018.1, forward strand.
GACCAAGCTGCGTGTCTTTCATTGTCTGTATCATTAATTTGCATTCTCCACATGGTAATCCTTTTTATATTGGTTATAGTCTATTAGATACCTGTCAGCTGCAGGATTTGGTGCCAAACTTCTGGCAACTTTTGGAAATGGCATGGTACAGTCTTTCCTCAATGCTCGAACTCTAACTCCAGAAGGTAAGCATCTAAAATGTTTGGCTGCCAATGGGTGGTTTCTCTTTGACTATGTAACCCTGTGTAGCTTGCATTTGCACACTTTCCGTTAACTGCTTTAAAACTAGCAACATGCCAGCCAAAATATCGTTAGTGTGTTTGAATGAGTTGATATCTTCTAGAAGAACAGCCATTAAGGTTTTTGAAGATCATGAAGCATGCATGCATATGAAATTTGTAGACTGTATTCTATTCATGTCAGAATTTTGACTGCTTGTAATATGCTGATTAATGTGCATCCTTTTCTGTTTAAAACCCTAACAGATATGAGGAATCCGAGGTTGGCTGCAGAAATAGCTAAGCAGCTTCAGAAGTTTCATCAAGTAGAAATCCCGGGCTCCAAGGAACCTCAGTTGTGGAATGACTTGGATAAATTTTTTGAGAAAGGTTGCCCTTTTCGCTATCTAGTTAGTGTTTGTTTGGATTTGAACTTTTTGTACACAATGTTCCTTGACCAAATTGAACATGGAATTATTTTCTTGTTTAAAACTCTAGAATTTGTTTCTTTGTCATTGCCAATACTTTTTGAATTGTTAATAATAATATGATTTCAAGTTGAAAATTATGGATAAAGATCTTTATGAGGTACAGACATGAAAACTGAAAAAATATTATGTCCTTTAATTTGCAAAAATAGTGAACTTGTAGATAGAAGGTTAATATGCGTTCAATTGTTCCTCTGTGGAAGGTAGTATGTCGGCCGCTCCCTGTGTATGCCAGGTCATTGAATAAGGTTTTTTTTTAATTGCAGCCTCTAATCTCAGCTTTGATGATGCTGAGAAGCAGATTACGTATCAGTCCATCTCATTTGAAGAAATTCATGGTGAAATTGATGAACTGAAGGTGATTTTTTTTTTCACTATTTCACTTCTCTGGTATTCTTTTACAGTTACTGGTCAGCTGAAATTCTCACCATTTTAAAAGCACCCAGTGTATTATATTTTACACAGTAAAATCTTAGATTCTTAGGCAGTGTTTAAATTATTTCTTTCTTTATTGGTCATTGTTTCTCTTATTTGACTGATATACATATATGCCTATACAGAAAAGAAAGTAATTTGATAGCCAACTCATGGATGATACAGGGAAGGAACAAAAAGAATGACATGATCATTGATTTATTGGTAACCTAGGTTAATAGGTTATGTATGAATTTCACAAAACTCACGGAAAGGAAAAAGGACATGCATGTACCTTGACATGCCGATGGAAATGTCCTCTGGACCAGGCAAGAAATTTATATTGAAATTTGATGAATGACAATGAATAGTCCAATTATCTTCATTGGTCTTTGTTGGGCGCTGAAAGTTATTTGGCTACATTATTAATTTATTAGGACTTAACGAGTTTCTTCTTAACAGTATTTTGCCTTTGTGTATCAGGAAATAACAGGTCAAGTTAATGCCCAAGTGGTTTTTGCACACAATGATTTGCTCTCTGGCAACCTAATGCTTAATGAAGAACATGGTAAGCAGGCTTTTTAAAAAAAATAAAAATTATTAATACAAACACAATTTTTTCAGTTGGAAACATATTTTTTTTCCTATTCATTCCAGACTTTCTCTTAAAAGTTCACATTTGATAATGGATATCTGCAGTAAAAATGTTTCATGCTTTCCCTCTCTTGTAGAATTATTGAAAGTGAACAAATTTTTGTGCGCTGCCTTTCTCTAGCCAATTTGCTTTTTGCGATAGTAGGGTGTAAACGCTAGCTTTATCGACTTGTTCTGTCTTGATATCTGTTATTCAGATTTTGACTTCTGTCTATCTTTTTGGTGGAATTTTCAGAGAAATTGTACTTGATAGATTTTGAGTATGGTTCGTATAATTATAGAGGCTTCGATATTGGAAACCACTTCAACGAATATGCAGGATACGACTGTGACTACAGCTTGTGTGTGCCCTTCTTTCTCCAATTCTTTGATTGTTTTATGATGATGGTCATCGTAGTTGATTGATCATAGTTGATTTTATCATTCTGCAGATATCCAACTAAGGAGGACCAGTACCATTTCTTTAGACACTACTTGCATCCTGATAGTCCACATGAGGTATGTGGCTAGCTTTATTTAGACATGGCCACGGGTTCGGGTCACCCGCCGAGTCGGAGTACTGGATCGGCCACGTGGCATTGAATGGTGGAAATAGGACGACCCGTTGACCTGGCAGGTCACATTATTTTTTAAATTTTTTTTTAACAAAAATTAACTATTAAAAATAAATAAATAATATGTGAAAATAAAATCTTCACAACACATTTTATCACTTTGGATGTAAAAGGAAAAAAATATGAGGATATATTTTTTCTCAAACTTCATTTCCAATGTAGAAGAAAATGTAGGAAACAAGTAAAGTGAGAGAAATGGGATAGTGGAATACGTATATATATATAGCCTCGTAACTTCTCATTCTAACTCCATATTTTCGATGTGGGATGTAGTGTTTGTCCCACATTGTAAATGAGGGGATGGAAGGAAGACTTCCAAGTCTATAAAAGGAGAAGAATGGGGATCATTTGTCCCACATTGCCATTGCATATTAGTTTATATAGTATTATGAATTTTTCAAATTTTTTTTTTTTAAAATGGAGGGTTGACCTGCCGGGTCACGGGTTCTATTTCTCTCGACCCTCAACCCGAGTCAACCCTTCGACCCTGACCCGACGGGTCACAGGTCGACCCGTCCGACCCATAGGTCGGGCGGGTCGGGTCGTCTCGGGTTCGGGTCCATTCCGGGTCGGGTTACGGGTCATGAAATGCTCAACCCAGACCCATATTTAACGGGTTTGGGTCGACCCAACGGGTCAAGAGCGCTACTCATCTATAATTTTTTAAATGTTATTTACTATTTATACATGTTATTGAAATGATAAAATTATGTAAAATATCAATAAAAATTTATTACTTGTTATAATTTCATTCTTTTTAGTTTTTTGAAGTATGAAATTATATATAATATATAAATTGATATTTTATATAATTATTATCATCCTTAAAACCATACATGAATAGTAAACGACATTTAAAAGTAAAAAGATGGAGTATTTTTAATGACTATTTACATAGTTAATAAATCTAAAATTGTTATATTATCCTAATAATAGTTATATTATTGAAAAATAATAATTAATGTTGCTACAATAGTAATATGTAATTTTATATACATAACAAATTGTAATGTTAAATTATAAAGTAAAGTTGATGATGAAAAATATGATATTCAATCTTAATTATTATTATTAGTAATAAATTTCAATATTAGGTTAAATTGTAATTTATTTATGTTTTTATTATCTTAAAGCTTGACCCAACGGGTGACCCACGGGTCGACCCAACCCGACTCAGTAATTTGCGGGTTGAACGGGTTCGGGTTGCTTCGGGTTTCGGGTTGAAATATTTGCGCCAAAACCCACGTTTTACGGGTCGGGTCGGGTCCTCGGGTCGGGTCTCGTTTTGCCAGGTCTACCCGTGGCCATGTATTATTTATGTCTATTCATAGTTAAAACTAACTTGTGACCTGTTGTATATCCAAATACATGATATTGTAAGAATTTTGTCAACAATGAACTTCACCGGCTTCATTCAACCTTTATGCTTACATGTTGCATCCGTTTTATTGTTCCATCTGTTCTAATTCAGGCTGTAAAATCTTGTAGCAGTATTTGCATACTCTCGACTTGTAACATTGATTCATTGAGAAGACTTTGTTGAATGTCTGTTTCACTGAATCATATGTCCCCCAAGCTAGAATGTGAAAAGCTTGCTTCTTTTTTGTACATAACGACAAAAAGAAAACCATGAACATAAAAGATGGACTGAACATACACATTAAAGTTAATTGGCTTTGAGTTTTCAAATTTCAGCACTAGTCAGTATCATGTAGAAGTTGCAAATGCTCTTCCGTTCCCAAGAGCATATAGAACAGATTCTCTTGAAGTTGAAGTTCTACCAGTAGGAATGATTTTATTTTCAGAGATCAGAAGCCATTTCTTTAGTGTGCTCATTTGATACAAAGTCAAATGATGATGTCTGCTATCTAGTTTTTACTGTAGAACCCTTGAAAAGATAGGTCTCTAATGCAATTCATGGTTGATCCTCAAGCTCTCTTGCTAATTTAGTGTGTTGAATCAACCCCTTTGTCACACACATGGGTCTTCTTGTTGCATGAAACAGGAAGGATTTATTAGTTTTTATATTACAAGGGTGAATGTGGGTACCTTACATATTGATATTTTGTATTCGCAGCCAATGTGTGATGATGCATCATCTAACACTCTCCATGTCTTGATTAATGTTGCAAACCGTAAAACCCAATGTAAAATGGCTGAATGATTGGTTTACAAGCTTGATTAATCATAATTACTGTTGCTAAAGCAACTTGCAATAAATTTGTTTTCACTGCAGGTACCAGACAATGAACTGGAAGCACTTTATGTCGAAACAAACACGTATATGTTAGCTTCACATTTGTATTGGGCACTGTGGGCTCTTATTCAGGTATTGTTAATCATCCATGTTGTAGGAGTCTTAAGGAATAACTCTCATCATATGCCACAACGCCAATAAAGCTCACCTGCTTCTATCATGCCTTTCAGGCAAAGATGTCTCCAATTGCTTTCGATTACTTGGGCTATTTCTTCCTGCGTTATGGGGAATACAAGAGAAGGAAGGGGGACACCCTCTCCATAGCAAAAACATACCTGTCAACATCTTAATTCAAGGGAGGATGTTGGCATGAGATTCTTTGAACAACTCACAGAAACTACAGAGAGTGGATTCGTGTTGTCGATAAGACTTCACTGGATGGTCAGGGTAGCTCTGTTGTAAAATATTCTTTGTGGCTGGAATTTTCAGCTTATAGGTGGCGGTTCATCCCTTGGGGATTAGTTGCAATAGCATGCACTATAAATCGTTAAAGAGTTCTGTTTTGGCCCTGGATTTGGATTTGTGTTTGTGTTATTAGTCATTTTGGGTAGTAGTAATTTCTCACAATATGAAATAATGACATGTTTGCTGAATGATTTCCCTTATGGCTTATTGGGGAGCCTCGTAAAACATTATGAAATCTCAAATTGACAAATTCATCATAGTGAAGTTTTTTAAGGTTCAAATTCGACCAAAATTTATACATATGTACAGTACATGTTTAAAAGTATCAACTTTGGTTCATGTGTTTTTGTTGAGAATATAATATTTATTTCTGGCCCCACTGGTGGGGAGTAAAGGGGGTGTCAGGAGGTCTCGGTTTCGATCCCTACCTCCGCCCCTTTCTTTGGATTAAAATCCAAGGTTTGCCTTGCTTCTTTCCAATGGGTCGAGCCGTTCGGCGCAAGCCGGTTTACCCGGTGCGTGACTCTTGCCGGTTGGGTCACGTGCCCGGGGTTTGCCACCAAAGGTGGAAAAAAAAAAAAATTATTCCCGGGGTCTCGGATTTTGGTGTTAATTGTAATATTGACTGGTTTATAATGGGTCGATGGTGTATATATATATATAAAAGGTAAGAAATTCAATTATCTAGACAAATCCTTGAGAAATCGAGAGACCGAACAAGCGAGTAAATTGACTAAACATCATGTACAACTTGAAACAGATTAAAGAAGCAAATGACAGAAAGGAAATAACATGAAGCAAATGATAGAAAAGAAATAACATGAAGCAAATGACGAAAAGGAAATTGCAAAAATAAAGTACATGTCATTCTACTAACTGCAAGCTAGCATAAAAAACGAACTGATCGACCAAAAGGAAGACACGCAGAGAACTCTAGGGATCACTAGCGGATACAGATTATGAACTCCAAGAGCCATTAGATGTCGATCGCACTTCCATGACATCTACGAGCCTGACAAGTCAGCCACCATTCATATGAAACATGTACCACAATAAGAACAACAATGCACACCAATTGCAAAACCACACCCAAGCCACACTATCACCCATTCAAACCCAAAATAACAAGCTCAAAACCCTCCAGGACGATAACATGGTCATAGATATTCTACTACAAGGATAGACCAAAATTGAGACGCATGAACCAGGACTTGGAAGAAAATACGGACAGTAGTAAACAGGAAAAGATATAGAAGAGTAATTGGAAAAGGAGTAGCAGTTTAACCCACACAAGGTGATTTTTGATTCAAGTCACCCACCAAAGAACCTTAGACGAAAACACCCCGACACGAGGTGTCGGGGGACCTGAAGAGGACGGAACAATGACAATATTTTTTTAAAGTTGCATTTTGCGGATCGATTATGTTAAATTTTCATTTTATTTGATCTGATTGTATGATTTAGAGCGTTTTTTCGTGTCGAGGGACCTGAAGAGAATGGAACAACGACAATATTTTTTTAAAGTTGCATTTTGCAGATCGATTATGTTAAAATTTTATTTTATTTGATCTGATTGTATGATTTAGAGCGTTTTTTAAAGTTCTTATTTTTGCGGGGCGCTAGCCAGTGTTCTAAAAGACATACTTTAGGCATTGTGTGACTGCTAGTGTTCTAAATGATCGTGATTTTGAGTTCTAGGTGGCTAGGCAGGACTAGACAAAATTAAAACAATATATCTTAATTATTTCCTTTTTATTTCAACCTAGTACATGTCCATAATCCATAATGACTAATAATAATTCATAGGTGTTACTTTTGATGTATTTTGTGTTTGTATTTCTTTCAAATCTTCGTGATCTCATCCTTCGGGATGCTCTCGGGTTGGCTAACCCCCACCCGAATTTTTTCCTTATAAAAAAAATTCATAGGGCTGGGCACAAATCCCGCAAATTTCGGTTCTGTTCCGGTCCCGTCCCGGTCTCGGTGGGATTTGAGGGGGAAAAAGTAAATTCCGTCCCGCAAAAATTATGCGGAATGAAATGCGAGACAAGACCGTGGGATCCCGCAAATCCCGTCCCGCAAAAAGACTGTGGAGATGTTGTACTTCATGCCTCTCCCTTGAAGAGCAACCTGCCCCTCTCGAGAGCTCACCAACCGCCGAAGACGACCTTCATACATACCCTATCACCTGTGACATGTCACGATAACAGAGCATCAGCTTAGAGGGTAGTTCTGTCATAATAAAAACTATACAGAATAAGTACCAAATCCCTTACCCATCGTTGGCTATGCCCACAAACAATCTGGATGCACTTTTACAGAAATGGAAGGATAATTTCCAACTGATGGAAGGACATATTTACACTATTGGTAGAATAAAAACTGAAACGTTTCCCCTCCTCAGCTTCCCACTCCTATCCTATTCCGTCTCTCTCATTAAAACACAATAAATGAGCCATGAGATATCCATCGCTAATTTTTTTATGTGTCCCTTAGTCTCAATACTAGCATTAAATGCTTTATATATGCTTTGGATTTTACAAATTAATACTCCATAGTAATCATTACTCTAAACCCCCAATCCACTGTTCATCCCCTTGCAACTCTGCCAACCCGACAACTTTCCCTCCCCTTTTTACCCACTACCAACCCATCCGGTAACCCCCATTTATTTACAAAAAATAGTCCGATCCACTTTTGCCAATTCTTCACCCTATTGTCTAGTTTTGCAAGGTGATATTTTTTTTAATCTAGTTGTGCAAATCAGCCTTGTTGAAAAGGTAAACTATGGGTCCGTATGAGACGGAGTTAAAAAAGTGACTAAAATTTAAAAACAGTTAAAATTAAAAAATTGTGTAAAATAAAGGTATATAGAGCAGTAGACGGGATTTTTTTTTTTGCATATTACTCTCCACTAATGTGAGAGAGAAGTTGGCTATAAGACCATCCACAACCATAAGTTTACCTCTTATCCAATTTTTTTCCTCTCTCCCTAAAATATTTTAACATCTCATTTAATTTTTTATTTAAATAATTTTCCACTTTATCAACCTCTTTTTTTATGGTTTTCATATTTTTACTCTACAACCATGAGTTTACCTCATTCTTCTCTTTTTCTCATTTATTTATACCCTTCCACCAATCATAATATTATTAGTTAAATAAAAACATAAAAATAAATAAAGTAAAATGTTTTTTCATATGGTTCAAGATACTTCCTACATCTCCACACCAAGCCAACAATTAACCCATTTCTTTTCTTTACCTTAATGTTATACCTATAACTATGAAATTACCTTTTAACAACCTTAAGGTAAGTAAAATTGATGGTTATTCACGCTCTAGGCCTATAACCTTTACACCGAATCCATGTCAACATTGATTCCCGATTTCCAATAATAAGAGTGGGCGCCAGTCGTTGTCGATTTGAAAGGAATGTCAAAACTCATCTCCCTCCTACCCACGTGACTAAAGAAGGCTCAATTTACATAAAATCACCCACACTTCAAAATTTCACCAAATCACCACAGAAAAAAAGAAAAACTAAGCAGAACGTACTACCACTTGTTATTTGTAGGGGTGTGCATGATTCGGTCCAAACCGAATTTTTGGGCCGAACCAACACAAACTGAATCTAACCGAAGTTTTTCAGTTCAGCTTTCGGTTCGAGAATTTTCATTTTTCGGTTTCGGTTTGGTTTCGGTTTGTGTTAAACCGAAATTTTTTATTTTTTAGTTTTCATTCCACTATAGACTTATTAGATTATTTATTTATTGTTTATTTATTTATTTTTTTATGCTTAAAAATTTACTTTACATACTACAACTTCACACTTTCTATACTAAAACTGAAGTAATTTATTGAAGCACCCTTACGGCCTTACTATGTGTACTTACTAGCTATAATTATATATAAAAATAAGTGAGAAAATATAATATGCCTCATTGTAAGGTTAGCATATTGTTGAAGAATAAGTAAGTACATTTTGGAGGCGAGTTGATTTCATTTCAAACTAAATCAGTATTCAAGGTTTGTGGCAACGATTGAGTTTGAAATTCGGTTTATATATTTTGTTAAAATCGAACCGAACACAAATCAAACAGACAAATAACATAACTGAACCTAATATTTTTGATTCGATTTTCGGTTTGAAATTTTGAGATTTTCGATTTCGGTTCGGTTCGGTTTTAGACCGATGCGCAACCCTAATTATTTGGTTGTTTGCAAACCACTCATAAGAGCATCTTCCCCCGTAGGCCATAACGGCCAGGGGAAATAGCCTACCAAAAGAGAATATTTTATGAAATATTCTCTTTTGGCCTATTGTACGATTTTATTGTTTCCACCATAGGTCAATTTCGGCAAGCTAATTTTCTATAAATACTCATATAATTTAGAACTTTCACGTCTCATTTCCGTCACTTGATTCTATCTTTATCATTTCGATTTGAATCAACAATGATTTTTACTCAAATATCATCATCTCACTCTTCAAATAAAACTATTGAGATTTCTAATTCAATCTTTGATTCATGATTCAATAGTTGGTTGTTTCATTTTATATTTGTTTTTTCTTCTTTAGTACTTTAAGCAACTTAATATATTTTTTTTGAATTATAATTTTGATGAATCTATAATAAAAAAAAAGATTAATATCATTTTCTAAAAATATTATTTATGGAATAATAATTCAAATATGTCAAATATTATAGTCACATCGAATAACTCTTGAATATCTTAACAATACTACAAATTTTATTTTTAATTGAAAATCATAACTATATAATATATAGATTTATAATTCTATTATTTATAAATTTACATAAATATTAAACACTTAAAAATAAATAAATAAATAAATAAATAGGATTTGGCCTTTCAAAAGTGGAAGTCAAATTTGGCATTTGTTTTCAAAATAAGCCAAATACAAAAAGGCTAAAATTGGTTTTGGCCTAAGATTGGAGGAAAATTTGGCCAAAACCCATTTTTAGGCTTACCATGGAAGATGCCCTAAGCGCGCACCTTTTCATTTTATGTCGTTGTAATTGACTTGGGGTCTTCATACAAATAAATGACAATTGGGTTGTTTGCAAACCACTCGGTCTCCCTCGACGAACCAAATCAAACTCAAATCGTCGTCGACGAGTTTCTCTTCATCTGCTTCCCTCTATTCCTATCCCAGGGCTTGGCCGGTGGAGCAAGGGGCGTATTTGGTCTCGGAAGATCCAGTCGAATCTCTCCGATTTCCCAATTCGCCCATCAATTGGACATCCCTGGTAAATTCGCCATCTGCCCGCCTGGAAACGAAGTAATCGGTCCCAGGTCCATCAATTGGACCTCCAATTTCCCAATTCACCCATCAATTGAGATCTCCGGGTCGTTACTCTACACTCCCCTTTTGTTCAAAGTAATTGGTCCCAGGTCCGGGGCGGAATTCGATGGTGGATGTCGGCGACGGGGTGGTGTGTTTAGGGGTTTTGGACGGACGCACTGATTCCGGCCCGACTTGCTTGGCAACCACTTGCGAGCAGCAGCAACGAGCGTCCTTTTCTCCTTCGCTCTCTATTCTTCGCTTCTGCCTTCTGGTTCCTTTTTTCTTTTTCTTTTTTTAATTGAAACTAACGAAGCAATACTCAATCAGTTAGATTTAACGTGGAAGGGTACGAGGCGAAAAAATTGAAAACCCTAGGGGTACCACGCGAAATATGTAAAAAAGTTGTATACCTCGCGAAAATTGCAATACCCCCAGGGTACCTCGTGAAATTTTCGATTATTTTACATCTAAATTAATATTAAAAAAAATAAAAAAAATATATATTTAGCTTCTATATACTTATGTAACATACTTGAAAAAATATCATAAAAAATTGGGCTAAAATATATATTATCATAAGTATATATGTAGAAGCTAAATATATCATAAGTTTGCAAAATATGAATATTTTGCAAACTACCTCTTAAAAATTGTGTTAAAAAATCAAAAGATTGAAATTAAGAGATGGAGGCAGTACTCTACTACATGGAGTAATAATTGTGAGTTCTGATTGATTAATGGATAAATAACTTTCAATAATACTCCATTTATTAAAATACACTCCATTACTTAAAATACAGTTTGCAATTTTAGAAAATTTCTCAATTTTTAAGAAAGAAAATAAAAATACACTTATACTCTTAATTATTACGTTTTCTTTTCCCTTTATCGAAAACTGCAACTAATATTCCCTTAATTATTATAAGGGCAATTTTGAAAAGTGAATATAAAAATAACTAAAACATTTTGTTTCTTACCAACATTTCCTTCTTAACAGGAGAGTAGAAACTATTAACTATGAATAAAAAATAATATGAACTTTAAAAATGATGACTTCATGTACGAACTATGCTCATATTAACAAAAAAAAAAATATGATTTCAAATTCCGATTGCTAATGTGGCAACCGAAAGTTTTAAATTTGGGGTCATAATGTAATAAATAAAAAATTAAGGTAAAAATTTTCATTTTGGGGGAGAATCCTTGGCTCATCTTCTTTGATCTACTCGCCTCACTGTTCTTCTAATCAATGTAATCATAAAAAGGAAAGCAAAGTAAGGAAGATGTAGGCTATAGCCAAGTGTAGTGATTAGTGAAGCAACGAAATCGAAGAAGAAGAGCATGGAGCTGAAGCTATTCAAAACTTTTTTTTTTAAGGTTTTACCTAAATTTTTTATTTATTACATTTTTCAGCCCAAATTTAAATTTCTAGCAGAATGTTAGGAATTTGTATAATAGGATTAATAAGTGTAATTGTTAAGAGATTAGGAATTGGGTTATAAATACCCACAAGGAATAATTATACGGATAATGAATGCATTACAAACTTCCTATCTTCTTCTATCTCTCGCTGTCTTTCTAATCTCTCTTCCCTCTCAATCCTCCATGGAAGAACACTTTGGATCCTAACAAAGTGGTATCAGAGGCAAGTTCTTACGATCTGTTTCGAGAATGGCAGAAGGGGCCCAGTGGAGATTTCTTTTTTGGCGAGAAATGAGTTATGGAAATTCTTGAAGAATTCAACAATCTCAGCCAAGAGGATGACTTTGAAGAGTACAATGAGCGGTTTGAGGAACTCCGATCAGGTTTGATGTTCTACAATCTGTATTTGCCAGAGTCGTATTTCATCCCGTGCTACATCAACGGGCTCAAGTTGGACATCAAATCCCTAGTAAAATTGTGTAAGCCTAAAGAATTGATGGATGCCATGGAATTGGCTAAACTCCACAACAAATCCGAACCTCAAGAACGGACGCCGCAAACGATTGAATCCGAAGCCAATTTCATCGATTTTCGCTCTGACAGAAACAGAAATTCCAAACTCAACGTCGACGACAATCGATGTTCTTGAAGAGGAGCAAACGATTCAAGAGAGTGTCGATCAAGAGTTCGAGGTGCTTGCGGATGGTGTTGTTGGGGATTTGGAGCCAGAACTAGCCGAGGAAGAGGCAACATAGTTCGCACAGGTAGAAGAAATCAGCGAATTGAAGGAATCACATTCTGCAACAGTTAAAGATGGTGAGAAGCTTCACCGAAAAACTCTCTCGGAGTCCTTTACCCCATTCCCACATAGGGGTAATGAGGGAAATAAAGAAGAACGACCAGCACAACACACCTATTTCAAGGTAAATCCCAATCCGTCTAAAACCATGAAGTGTGAGGGTGCATTCAAGGAATTGGTTGAATTGGTGAATCTTTTGATTGGTTGGATTGAAATTAGGGTAGCCAATTTGAAGAAGGTTAGCACGAATGATTTTGTGTTGAACTCAATTGATTGTTTTCTTAGTGCACACAACTTGTTTGTGGAAATGTCTACAAGGAAAGTCGGGTCAGTGTCATGGTTAACAGTGAAGGATAAGGGCTCAAACCTTAGCAGGTGCAAGCCAAGAGTTGCTGGTTTTGGTATTGAACTGGAGCACAGTGCACTCACTAGGCCTTATGATAGAGGTAAAATATTCTTCTATAATGCAAATGGAAATGTCCAAATGCTTGATGTTTGAATGGATGAGAACTGGCATAAATTTAGTGAGTTGAAGTCACTACCTTTTGATAGAGGAGAAGGTCATGTTATTTCCATTGAAGGTTGGCCTACAAAATCAGAAATAGGTCAAAGTGTGAGTTTTGTATTTGATCCGGGTATACTGGAATGGTAGAGCCATTTGGTGGAATCTTCAATCATCATGGCTGCAGCTTACTTAGAAGTGGGATTTTCCTAGAGCACACTTTTGGCTCAGGAGCAATCGATGTCATAGATAGAGAAGGAGTACTAATTTTGGGCTACAATATCTTGGAGAATTGCAATCATGCTTGATATTGTAAGTACGAGAAGGTGCGTAGATGGGAGTATTGAAAGCAGTAGGAGAACCTGCAAATCTTATGTGCAAGTTGTCAAAAGTAGGAGGTCAAGTTGCTCTGTTGTTGCAGGAATTCATTTTTTGTTTTGAAAGGAGGTCAAAGTTGCTTCAAGCACCCATTTTTTTTAAAAGGAGAATGGATTTTGAATAGGCTGACAAGCAATTTTTCATTTTTTTTGTGTGAATAATTGTGGTCCTGTGGATCATTAGTACTCCCTTAGGCATGCCATGGTGGCTACTAGAGAGAAATTTAGTGTATCTGCAGACGAGGAAGGTGATGACAGCAGAGCAACTTGGAATGCCAACAATCTGTGGTATATTGGTGCATTTATTTTCTTTCGGTCTACTTAGTATTTTTACATTGTATAAGTTTTGAAGACAAAGCTTTATAAAGAGAGGATCCTAACACGGACTTTGGTCGGAATTTTGGTTGGAAACTGAAACCTACTTATTTTTGGCTAGCTAATACGAAGTCGTCATATTTAAAGTTTGTAGTATTGTTTTTAGTTTAAGTTTGATAGTTCATATTGTTTAAAGTTATTTTATTTATTAAATAATTAAAAACTTTCTTAATTGGAGGGGGCACTTGTGTAAAGGCATAGGGCCATAGGGGGAGCAAACAGTTGAACGAGATTTCGCATAAAATCCTTTTCGATCCAAAACGTAAAGAATGGGTGAGAGAGTGAGCGAAAGAAATTGGAAGGTTGAGAGGAGTTAGAATATTCATACATATATACGTCTTCTTTTTCTTCTTTTTTTTAAATAAAAAATAAAAAAAATAAAAATAAAAGCAACAACTATAATTCTTTTTTTTTTTTAAATGACGAAAAACTCACATTCAGTCGTAAACTTTGAGCACATGACCCAATCGAAAAGAGCTACGTCTCAGGTAAAGCGGCTTGCGCCGATCGGCTCGATCAACTGTTAGGAAGTAGTACAAACTTTGGATTTTCACCAAAGAAAAGGAACGGAGACAAATATCGAACCCGAGACCTCACTACTCTCTTACTCCACATCACTAGACCACCCGACCAGAGCCTATAATTCATATTTCATATTTACCATGTAATGAGTAATGGCTATCAATGTGATAGGATTAAGTTCGCCTGTGTTCAACTAGTATTATATGTTTTTCATCGTCTATATTGCACCATTTCCCCCCTAAATTGTTCATTTTAACGGTTTGTCATTTGTTATATATATATATAAAGTACGTAATGGCTATCAGGATGAAGATTCTCCGCAGTATTATTGTAGGGAATAAAGCCTTCTTCTTATCGGTGTTTTCAGTGGGGAAGAGCCCCTCCATTTTCCAAATTTGTTATATATATATATTGATCGATTGAATTTGTTTAGATGATAAATAATAAGCGTTTTATATTGGAAAGTGGTGAAACTCAGATATAAAGTATTAATTGTTGTGCTATTTTTAATATTGCTAATTGATTTTATAATGATATTTCATTGTATTTATATATAGGAAAAATGATATAAAAAAATAATACAAACTATTAGCCATGGACCAATATTATTACGAACTTTAAAAACTATAAAAAATAATATAAACTATTTCACATTAAACCAATTTCGTGACGAAAAATTTCCGGTTGATTTTTCGGTTAATTTTTTCGGAATGTCAACTAAATGTTCGAAAATTTAATGATGTGACATCATATTATTAAATGAATAAGTATAATGTTTGAAAATAAAAACTACTCCCTCCGTTTCAAAATAAAAGTCGCTTGACTTTTTGCACATTTTTTAAGGAGGTCAAAAATCTATAAAATATATTTTTTTTAATCAAACTTTTTTCATAAATTGATACTTATTAGTAACAAGTATCAATTTATGGAAAAAAATTAATTAAAAAAACAATATTTTATAAAGTTTTTATCTCCTTAAAAAACGTGAAAAAAGTCAAGCGACTTTTATTTCGAAACAGAGGGAGTAATTATCAATACAAACTGAATTATAAGGTTAATTTATTCATATAATTTGCACCCCGTTGTCAAACACGGCCCAAGTAGATCTATTCCAAATCCTCCTCAAGGCAAAGAGTGGTGCTTCCCCGCTACCGTACATGCGTGTAGTTAGAGGGTTTCCACCGTAAATCATTTGTCCCTCATTGTGCTTTATTCCTCTTAACATAGTTAATAATGCTCACATAACCTCAAATAAAGGTCCTACAATTGGTATTAGAGTCCCATTGCTCGAGTGACGGAGGGGAAACGTCGTTAGAATTCACCTCGCCAAAGAAATAATAACCCAAACCAATAAACTAACTAGTAAACTAGTATATCGGATAAGTAAGGGATCGAACCCACGGAGAAACAAGTATTCCAATGCAATGTGTATTTATCAATTTGCAAGTAAAGAGAAGATATATATGAATGTAAATAGGCAATAAGGAATATAGGTGAAGTATGATGAATATGTTAGTAAGAGCGAATAAATGAAAGAAGAAAAGTGTGGTTTCATCTACAATTCGCAACAATGGTTGATTCTACTCGATCCTTGACTCAATTACCAATTATTCAATCTCATTTAATTATTCCGAGTTTGGTTTATAGGGATTGACATTTCTCGTGGAGATAACAATCCTTAATTATCGGCAGAAAGGTCGCCCAAACTGTCATTACCCTACACAATCAAGATCATCCTCGCGAAATCACTTAATTATGTTTGCTACAAAAAGTTCTAATTGTTCTCGTGAATCAAATGAAACCCTAGCACGATGCAATTCTACAAAGATGCAAAATCAAAGTAAAACTAACAACATAAATCAGCGCAAAGACAATGAAATAAACATGGGAATAATATAGAAATCAAGTCTCACGATTCACCAACCAAGTCTTGAATTGAAGACAAAACCACGAGAGTCCTAGGTATTCACGACTTACCTTGGATCTCTCAACTCCAAATCCTCTAAAGCGTTCTTAATCTAAAGTGGTGAATTGTTAATGAATGAAAACTACTGAAAATGACCTAATATAGGCCTCCTTTCGTCGGCCAAACCCTAGCATAAGTTTAGATAAAAGTTCTCATAAAGATAGATTGGGCCGCGTATTGCAAATCCGGATCTGACGAGACGACGGGCGTCGTCCGTATAGTGCTGACAACTTTGACTGACTGAACTTGTAATGCACTTTTTGGAGTCATCTTTCGTTCGATTGACGCATATGAATATGCGTTGGAAATTTTTTTCCAAGCACTACGATTCTCATGAAGATCTCACAAGCCAATTCCAACTTCTAAGAACCTTAAAGATGGGATTTCTCCATGTTCTCTATTTCCGCTCTTGTTCCTTAGCTCTTCTTTTCTCTATTTGCCCCCGGTTTTCTTCACCTTTCGAGTCCGAATCATAAGACCTACAAATAAACACTAAAAACCGTAGATTCCGAACTTCGAATACCAAATGATGAAGAATATGAATAAGCTTATTAAACATGCAATATGAATATTTAATGCACCTAAGACCACCTATAAATGACCATATAAATATTTTATATTTTTATGTGTCTTCTTGAAGAAAAAATAACACATAAAAATATAAAGATTTAATACATAACTTAAATCAAATTATCAAGTATATAAAATCAAGATTTACTATCTGTAGTCTGTACACATATATTTTTTAGATTAATCAATGAGATAATATAAAATAAGTTTTTAAATAAACTTATCAAATAGCAAAACTTATATGTACGTCTCGTGCATAGCACGGGTATGCCTTGACTAGTAGACATACTATAAAGATCGAGATCTCGCCATACTCGTGCATATATAGTTTTAAATACACACATATATTTTTGGTCAGAGTTTTAAATCCAGTTTAATTAGGATCTATTAAAATCATTTCGATCTTCGTTAATTATCAAGTCTTTAATGTTACAGGCAAAACCAGTCCTTGGATTATAAATATGGGAATCATATAAGTCAAAAAGAAGTATATATGCTTTGTCAACTAATGTTCCCGCTATCATTTGTAATAATTTTGTATTTCCCATAATCGTTTGTGCAAATGGAATATCCACCGTTTTTGGCTAAAAATGGTTCGTTCACTAGCTAAGATCCTGTGCTATCACTTACTTGTATGATGAATCGATGGAGAGTCATATGGGACTGGCCCACGTGGTCGCCATGTCATCATATGTGGGCCCCGCTACACCCTTATTCCAAAGTATATGGCCTGCTTGCTTGCTTTCACCTCAGAATCAGATGATGGATGATCGATCATCTATCTGTTCCCCTTGATGAGGTATATTCCATCTGCACTACAAAAGCCTCTTTCAACCTTCCAGGATCAATCAATACAATCAACGTCGCCTTAATTAACTAGTTTACTGTAGTTATCAACGTTTGAATAATTGTACGTACACATAGAGCTGATAATTCGGGTCATTCGGTCGGGTTCGGGTCGATCCAGGGGCGGAGCCAGGGGGTCATGCGGTGGCTTGAGCTCCCCTGGAAAATTAAACCTTTGTATATATACTTAATAAGGGGATATAAAACACATGTAACTTGCGGCATAGATGGTTGAAGCCCCTTGTAAGGTGTGGGAAGGTCTGTAGTTCGATTTTCCTTTCTTTTCATTTTTTTTAAAAAACTCTTTCCTTCATTCCAAAAGCAAGCCCCCCTGGACTTTTTTCTCCCTCCGCCACTGGGTCGATCACATTCGGGTCGGGTCACTCATGAGTCGGGTTAACTCGATCAAAATTTCTGTGTCAGACTTGGTCGGGTCAGGTCGGCTCAGATTCGGTCAAAATGAAATTCAGATTGGTTGGGTTTCGTTCAAAATCGGGTTGGACCCATTCGAGTTTTTGGTCAAAATCGGGTCGGTCTCGTTTGGGTTTTGGGTCGGTACTCGGATCGGTCTCATTCAGGTTTCAAGTAGAAGCGGGTCTACGTTTGTTTCAAACTTTTAATTTTTGGGTTGAATTTGTTGAATCATGTTCGTTCGGGACTTAATTTCGGGTAATCAATTTTATTAAATTGAATATGTAATTCATGTTATTTATGTATTTCAAAAAGTATTTTTAGTAAAATTAAATATGATTCAATATATAATCTACTCATTGGCTCATAAGCTAACTAAACTCATTCTATTCATCATTAATTTCATTGAAATTTGGTAATATATTGTTATCAAAATCATACTTGATTCCCTATCTAAAAGATAATTCACGTTATTTATGTGATTGTTATTTGTGTCTTTCAAAATGTAGTTTTCAAAATAAATTTCACTATGTATATGATTCAAGTTATAATATGCTCATTGTACTCATCTTTTATTAGTGAGAAATGAGAATTTTGAATTAAAGTCGACCATTCATCATTAAATGAGCAATCGAGTAATGATTTACATCAATCTATATGAATATACTATGAGTAGGCGTGGCCACGGGTCGGACCCACCGGGTCAAGGGTCAGGGTTGGCCGACCCGAACCCTAACCCGTAAATCTCACGGGTTGACGGGTTCGGGTCGACCCGTTGACACGCCGGGTCGACCCGTTGACCCGGCGGGTTACATTATTTTTTAAAAAAAAATCTTTTTTTTAAAAAAATGACTATTAAAATAAATAATATGTAAAGATTTTATCTTCACAACACATTTTATCACTTTGATATGAAGTGTTAAAAATGTAGGAAGATTATATCTCCATATTAATTCTTTCATCCACAATAATTTCATTGTGTGATGTAAGAGAAAAAACTATGAGAATATATTTCTCAAACTTCATTTCCAACTTAATTTCCAATGTAGGAAATGTAGGAAACAAGTGAAGTAGAAGAAATGTGGTAGTGGGATACATATATATAGCCCCATGCCTTCTCATTCTATCTCCATATTTTCGATGTGGGACAAAGCTTTTGTCCCACATTGGAAATGAGGAGAAGGAAGGAAGACTTCCAAGTCTATAAAATGAGAAGGATGGAGTTTATTTGTCTCACATTGCACATTGCATATTAGTGTATGTATTATTGTGAGTTATTTTAAGAATAACTTACATAATTTACATAATATTATAAATTTATTTTATTTAAAATAAATTTTCCAAAAAAAAAATATTTTGAAAAAGCGGGTTGACCCGGCGGGTCACGGGTCACGGATTCCCCGACCCTAACCCTAACCCGCTACCCGTCCCCACCCGCCAACCCGTCAACCCCGGACCTGGCGGGTCGTTGACCCAGAACTCGTGGCCACGCCTAACTATGAGTTGATGACTTTTGGAGTTTTGGGTAATCTAGTAAACCGACTTTTTTGTGAGTTAATCTTAAATACTGAGAAAGTAAACTAATTTTTGCCTATATGAAAATAACTAAACAAGATTACCTTAGGAAAATTTGCATCAATATACCAAATTAATTATGAGTTGCAAAAGTAGCAGTGACATGACATTATTTGCACTGGAGTGGAGAAGTGTCATTTTTGCAATTTTTTTTTTGGGAAGGTTTGCAGTTCGATTCCCCTTTCCTTTCTTTTTATTTTTTTTAAAAACTCTTTCCTTCATTCAAAAAGCAAACCCCCTGGACTTTTTTCTCCCTCCGCCACTGGGTCGATCACATTCGGGTCGGGTCACTCATGAGTCGGGTTAACTCGATCAAAATTTCTGTGTCAGACTTGGTCGGATCGGCTCGGCTCGGATTCGGTCAAAATGAAATTCAGATTGGTTGGGTTTCGTTCAAAATCGGGTTGGACCCATTCGAGTTTTCGGTCAAAATCGGGTCGGTCTCGTTTGGGTTTTGGGTCGGAACTCGGGTCGGTCTCATTCAGGTTTCAAGTAGAAGCGGGTCTACGTTTGTTTCAAACTTTTATTTTTTTGAGTTGAATTTGTTGAATCATGTTCGTTCGGGACTTAATTTCGGGTAATCAATTTTATTAAATTGAATATGTAATTCATGTTATTTATGTATTTCAAAAAGTATTTTTAGTAAAATTAAATATGATTCAATATATAATCTACTCATTGGCTCATAAGCTAACTAAACTCATTCTATTCCTCATTAATTTCATTGAAATTTGGCAATATATTGTTATCAAAATCATACTTGATTCCCTATCTAAAAGATAATTCACGTTATTTATGTGATTGTTATTTGTGTCTTTAAAAATGTATTTTTCAAAATAAATTTCACTATGTATATGATTCAAGTTATAATATGCTCATTGTACTCATCTTTTATTAGTGAGAAATGAGATTTTTGAATGAAAGTCGACCATTCATCATTAAATGAGTAAACGAGTAATGATTTAAATCAATCTATATGAATATACTATGAGTTGATGACTTTTGGAGTTTTGGGTAATCTAGTAAACTGACTTTTTTGTGAGTTAATCTTAAATACTGATAAAGTAAACCAATTTTTGCCTATATGAAAATAACTAAACAAGATTACCTTAGGAAAATTTGCATCAATATACCAAATTAATTATGAGTTTGCAAAAGTAGCAGTGACATGACATTATTTGCACTGGAGTGGAGAAGTGTCATTTTTGCAATTTTTTTTTGCAACCTATTCTACCGGTTACAGGGCAAAAGGTAACAAATTAAAAACAAATAAATAGAGTTACTATAGAGGAGAGATGAAAAAGTGAGATGAAGCATTTAATAGAAAATGGAGAGAGATGAGAGCAATAAATGCTAAAGGGAGAGAGAGAAAGAGAGGGAGGAGAGAAGGAGAGGGAAGAGATGGGACATTAATTGCAGGGAGGGAAGGGGCTTTTTGCAGAGGAGAGAGGGAAAAACCGAACCATCTAAAACAGATACGCTTTCGAGTTTATTGAACATGCAAAACATGACAAATGTTAACGTGCCAGCCAATACGTTTTTCCGTGCCACCAACGAGTAAACGCATGCCATACACTAGTAAATGTGTGTTATAACTGATTGGGATTCCTCATAAATGTTCCCAAGTCTAAACATAGGTGCCATACCAAATTTACGTGCTAGATAAGATGTTTTACGTGCCACCAACAAGTAAACTCGTGCCATTAAAATAAATTTCCATGCCAATAATGTTTTGACGTTTACAAATTGCTAAGAAATCCAAGAAGTCCACGAGTCAAGCAAACAAAGCTACGACTGCGAGTTCTACTACCAATAAAAGTTGTACAACAAAGTCCTAAAATCAACAAAAAGTGCAGAGTAAAAAATAACAAAAGCGAGCAAAGTCAACGACAAAATCCAACCCTCTTTCCCATGCGAATGAAAGAGAAGAAGATGCTTTTATCACTTTCGGCCGGGGATATGATGAGGATGAAGAGTAGTTAGGGGTGTAAAACTAAAACTGCATAGAGACTTACCCACATTCGTTATTATACATTGTATAATGATGACACGGTTTAACGTTCAGTCGACACACAATAATAGTTTTCTGACACATATTTCGTATTGGCTAGCATGCAACTGATTCATTGGGTTGTCTGTGTTTCCGATCCTCCTCACTTACACACACACACACACTCTCTCTCTCTCCTCCCGCTCTCTCATATGCGAAAAGTTGCTGATCTCTTTTGCATTTAATGCCCCTTCTCTCTCTCTTCTCTCCCTCCCCCCTCTCTCTCCCTCCTTTGTGAAAAGGTATTGGCATTTAATGCTCCCTTCCATTTTGATCCCTTTTACTCCCAATGACAGGATGTAAGCACCCGTTATTTATGTAATTAATAAAGTAAATCTGTCACTTTTGCAAAATTTGAAGGAGGGGTGCTACTTTTGCACATGGGGGGATTTTTTGGTATATTTGGAGCTATTCCCTCCATATATATATTCAAGGATATTCGGGTCGGGTTGTGAGTCGAGTCAGGTTGGGAGTCGGGTCGGGTCCGAGTTGAGTCGGGTTTGTCTGTATTCGGGTCAACATCGGTCGGGCTCGATTACGGATTTGTGTTCTGCCTAAAGCCAAATTTTCGGGTTCGATCGGGTTTCAGTTCGGGTGAGTCGGTCGAATTTCTCGGATCGGATCAGGAATTGCAAGTTCTACATACACATAACATAAGCCGTTTTTAATGTATGTGAAACTAATACTCGGAAACTAGACACAGAAAATCAAAATCAAATGGCGATCGCCACTTTGGTGCACAGGAATTGAATGATACGATCGAAAGCTGATTGAATTGATCGATCTAGAACCGAGGCAAGTGAATTGTAACTGTATCCGAATAAGCAAACACGTGGAAGGGGGAACAAAAACAAAGGTTAGCTTCAACTCTCAGAAAAAGCCATATCCTTTTGAATAACATCTCCCCAGATTGCACCTCTCTTTAGATAGAATGAAAAGGCAGCGAATAACATTAACACATCCAATGCCTTTTTATGGGTCGTCTGCATTATGTAGTTGTAGATGAGAATCCCAAAAGTAACCCCTTCTTTGGCAATTGATCGATATCTCAGTGATGAGTACATATATGAAGAGATCAAAGAGTCCCACGTTGAAAATATAAAAGATTAAGTCTTAGCATATAATGGCTAGTAATGGGTTACTCCTCCTCCTACTGTCAATTGACCCGACTCTCGATCCTGACTTAGCTAAAAAGAGAATGAGATGTTAGACCCGTTGTCCAAGTCTTAACTAGAGGCAAAAATAATAGTGATGACGAATCTACATTATTTTCGCTAAGTGCAAACTTAATTACTTTCATCAACATCAAATGCTGAAACTGCCCCTATCCTATACCCTTTTAAGCTTCTAATTTAACCCACGTTTGTTTTGTTGGCAAAGAAAGGAATGATTAACTTAATGAATCTAGTCCATATTTAAGTTAAGATTCATTAGTCATTATTTTAAGCATTACCCTCCTTCCTAGGGGCGGATCATGGACCGTCATTACGGGGATACTTGAGGTAAATTTTTCATCATTCCGAGAATGTTTAAAGATAAAAAAAAATTTCTTTTGTAATTTTTTTCTCGGGTTGGGGATGCTTGACATAAAATATTACGAAATTAACATTAAATTTTTTTTTTGGGGATGTTGAGCATCCCCAACCTAACAAAAGGATCCGCCCCTGCTCGTTCCCCCATTTTTCACATAAAATTTGTTACCTTTCCCCACATTTCATACCCTAATTTTATGGAGGGTAACTATTTCCCCTACGATGCTCTAATAATCCCCATATCCCATCTTCTAGACTCACAAAAAATGATGATCATACATTTTCTATATAAAATTTAATTTCTTTCCTTTCCATTCCATCCTCTAAAAACAAACGACCCCTAAGTAATATATTATGATTCTTATTGTCTTGCAGTGATTATAAAGTGAAGTGCTTTTTAATTTCATATATAGATGAATTATATTGAAGCTGAACTAGTTAACACCTTAGAGGCACTTACAGGTAGTTAAGCAATTTCAATATCTGGAGAATCCAGATTTTAAGGAAACCACAAGAAGCACATTTAAGACATGATGTGAACATCCAATTGCTTGTCCCCACATCTACTAAAAGAGCCTTTCCAACGAGTATAAAAAGGATGCTCGGAGTTGAAATTAATATATCTGAAACACACCAACTTAAGCAAACTACAAGTCCACTGAACTCTAAACTTGATTCATCGATCATTTTGGTATGTGAAAGTACTCCTCTTCAACACGAATGATTTATCTTCTGTTAAGTATGATGAGTGTGTTTTCTTACACAAAAAACATTCAATTTCGTGTGTGTTTTTCAGATCGACTATTCAATCAGAAGCCGAGAAAATGAGCTGGACGTGTTCAGGAGATTGGATGTGCGGAGCATGCCAGCACATGAACTTCAAGAAGAGGGATTCTTGCCAAAAATGTGGGTTTCCAAAGTACGGTAGCCCAGATGAAGTATCAGCCTACCTCCAAAACAAGACCGACGTGCTACCAGGAGACTGGTACTGTCAAGCCATCAACTGTGGTGCTCACAACTATGCAAGCAGGACAGGCTGCTATAGGTGTGGTACGTTGAAAACCGATTACTATGGTGGATATAATGCCGCTAACTTGGTGAGTAATGGAGGATATGGCGCTAACTTGGTCACCAATGGAGGCTACGGAGCTGAACCTATCATGCCTGGATGGAAGTCTGGTGACTGGGTTTGCGCAAGGTATATAAGATCAACCACTATATATATGTACGTACAATATTGTTCATTTTAACACTGGCATTAACGTGCTTACGTTCGCATTGTTCTTATGTTGTTGTACGATGCTACAGCCCGGCTTGTGGTGTGCACAACTATGCTAGCAGGATCGAGTGCTTCAAGTGCAGGACACCAAGGGAATTCGGTGAGACATCTTGCAAGTTCTTGTCCAATAAATTGATGCTTGCATCCAGTAATTTGATTTTATATATTTCAATTCAATTTTATTGAGAAGAAGCAAATCTCATTGCTTGCAGGTGGTGCATATTGATATTCGACAAAGGGCGGATTTTGATGGGAGTGTGACTTTGGCTAACAATCTCCATGTCAAGCTATATATGTGAAGGGGCCTTTTTTTTTTTTTTAGTGTTTGAATTGTAAGTTGCCTTCCAATGAATTTTCCCCAAGTAAAGATCTCTTCAAATCCATTAGTACGTCTTTTGCATTTGTTAATTCTAAGATAATAGTTTAGTAGAATCTTTGCAAGAGACCCGAGGCCTCACCTTGCAAACATCTTGAATCTTCAAATATATATATATATATATATTTTCAACAATATAATGCGAATGTAATTGGAATAAACTCATCAATGTATCAATGGAAGGAAGGTCACTAGCTAGTTCGAGTCTCTAGGAGGTGGTCATTGCCCTAGGGCATCCATGTAAACGGAACGACACATCCACAAAGTGGATAAGCATGCATAACACAAATGCAATAGACGACGAACATGGAGGATGTCGGGTAAAAGAGATATTCATGGAATCTTTTCTATCCATAGATGAATGCTTGGCTTGAAAAATGTCAAGGGAGCCAATATTTTTTCCCTTCTAATGGATGAGGAGAGGGAATTAAGCAAACAATGTGTTGTCAAATGTCATGGACCCTTTGGAGCATCACATCTTTGAAAGTTGAAGTAGGGACTGCAATTATTATATGGGAACTAGATGCTTTGCTTCGGTTGCATTTCGTGTAGGCATAACTAAGTCATTTTGCAATATTCACTTTGGGAGAGGTATAGTCACCCATTGTAAATGAAGCAATAGAGATGACACCGCCTATTATGTGAATAGAGCGATAATGGTTATGATAGAATTTGAGGGATAAACGGATTACCTCAAATAGCGTAAGTGGAATCTAGATCGTCTTGCCTTCGAATTTGATCATCGGGTAGATCTCCATAGCCCTAAACCTCGTTAGAGATTTAGGAGCAAGGGAGAACCTACGATTCACAGCCTACACATCATGGGAGAGCGTTGGAGAGGAAGGAGACTCTCTCGAAGGAGAGTTCTCTGTGGGTTTTCTTTTCCTGAGAGAACGTCTGACGAACAGACTCTCTAGGGTTTCAGTGAATGACTGACCGACTTAGGAGAAGCGTCTCTTCTCTTTATCTTATAGGAATAAGAGAACGTATCTCTTATTTTATTAGATAAATATATAACGAATATATATATATTATCTATCCTCATATTAATTAATTCTTAATGAATAAGAATTAATTCCCTAATTACATAAATTAGGCTATTTATCTTTTGGGCGTATATAAAATAATGTCCGAATTATATCTTATAATTCTAACATCTCCCACTCGCACAAAAGATCATATTCCTCCAAAACTCATTCTCATACTCGTCGTGTATAGGCCGTGCGACCCGGCAATACCACCTGCATAAAAATCCCGTTAGGGACTAGGTCACAACGTTAGTTGAAAAGTATTGCTGCATCCCTAGGATTATCTTTCATCGGACTAGTTGATACACAAAACTGGATCCCTCTCAGTTTTGTTCAACTGTAATGGCGATTCACAACAGTACGTAACTGTCGGATCCAGCAAATCCCATTTTCGTCAACGACTACTCATAATATCTTCCTTTCGCATTGGCATCACTTTCAAGTAAATGATGACCACTTTCCCAGAAGTGCCCCACTTAGACCGCATCACTCATGGCCATCGGAACACAACCAAAGTAGCGCATCACCACCACAATCAGTAACCCAAGCCGTTAGTCACTAAGGGTTGCGATGTGTACATATCTTAGCTCACACAGTGATAGAGATGGGATCAATCTATCACCACATAGGGTCGACTAGCACACACTAGTATGACAGTGTGCTACAGGGAGCGCTTCTCTAAAGCGTTGTCCACTCAACCTGTAAAGGTGTTCATCACGTAGTCACGTAGACTTGAGAACCATTTTACCCTACAACACCTTGCTTATCTGAACCAATGGGCGCAGGAGCATAGTTACAAGTCATATAAATGACTTACTATAAATTACCCATTCAGTCTTTCCCAACCGGAGAGATTTCATCCTGACATCCAAAGATAGTCAAGGTGGTTATCATCTCATTCCGTTCCCATAAGAATTGAGATACCTTACACCTACAGTGACGAACACTTACAGGAACGTTTGTTCGTGTGAGAGAACAAACTATGGTTCAGTGACATGTAACATATTTCACGTTTACATCACCAGTTTTCACCACATCAATGGCACAACATATGAGTTAAGACCAAAGTCTCCCACTTGCTAAAAACTCAAATCAGAGAGGTGGCTCGCATTACCATCAAGAGTCAAACATATTATGACAACGTTGTTCTTGAACAATGTCTCTCTGACTAGACAGGGTTTGATCTGAATATCATTTGATCTCCAACATCATTTGGAAATCCTGGTATTGACAAAAAATGGTCAGTCACAACCCATAGTCATGACATCCGCTCACCATATTTTTGCCACAGCCAAATTTTGTGTTTTCAGGAGAATCCTTTTTCATAATCTCCTCAGAAGCTACTAATGATGTAAGAAACCTCAACTTCCGTGGTGGAAGGATAAGCAAGACAGTTTCTTGCTAGACTTCAACGTCTCTTCTCCTTGGAGATAAGACCTAGGGACTGATGTTGATACATACATCAGTGTCTCCTCCCTTAGATCACTAAGATCCATATCTATGTTTCAACATGGACATAGACCTCATCCACCATAACACAATACACAGTCTACAAAAAATGCTTTTGCACTCATTTACCGTGTTCAGTGCATAAGACTCGAATCAGTTTGTAAACAAACACATGTTCGCTTGTCTCATCTCATCATACAACAGAATGCGAGATTGCACTCAGTTTCTCAAGTGTTCCTCACTTAATCCACTTCCTATATGAGTCCATTTACACATTTCCATATATGAGAATGACATGCCTAATTAAGATTATACGAAATAACCTCATAGACAACTACCCAATTTCTATGTAACAGATTCACCTGACAATTGTATCAAAGTTGTCATGCTAGAATCACAACATAGTTGGCTATTAGTGTGTCATCTGCAACATCAGAAAGTTAAACTTTCCAATATGACATACTTACAATGATTCATATTTTGAACACAAAGTACAAAACATTTTATCATTGTCATCTAGATGCATGTTTCAATGCTTACATAGGTATGAGTACGTACAAGACTGGTGTCTTTCTCAAAACCTTAGCAGAAACTAATCTAGAAAACGAATTTCCAGAAGTCCTCCCACTGGGAAAAACTTTGCTATCTAGGTCAACTTGTAAACAGATACAAGTCTGATTGAACACAATCTAACCAAGTAGAGAGAAGGTTCCAACCTAACTCTCTTGATCTAAGGTATAACTCTCAATGGATCATTCCGCCTATAAAGCTTTAAGAACCCAATTATCTCATTACTTTATGTCTAGGCATAATAGAAACCAGTTCAAAACATGGCTTCTTCCATCGACTCATTATCTGTCATCACCTTCCGCTGGTTGTGTCTTAGATCTACCAACAGATCACAGACTCTAAGTGGTGATTAATGCTATCTCATTTGGATACTTTTGGAGCAACCACATCTAATGTGTTTCTGAGATATCTGGTGTTCAAAACAACTCCCACTCTAAAGTGGTTTCGATATGCTCACAATTGTTCTAGATGAAAATCCTGAACTCGAAACACATTTGTTCAACAAGTTGTGAGCCAATAACGAAACTTCTTTAGCTCTGAACATTCTCAGGAACACTAGATCACGTTTGACCCAGAATATCCTGAATGTTAATGTGGCAAGACAACTTGTATCACAACTATCATAGGATAATGTAATAACTGAACTACCAGAGGCTATGCTGTGGTTTCATCGATCAAAACTCATCCTAATTTGTCTTAACAACCGTCTCACAATCATGATTAAGAATCCCTGAGCTACGAAAACTCATTTTCCTTATCAGATTGCTCTCGTCAATCTTAGAAGTTCGCATTTCCAAGATGATTTAAGAATGTGATCATGTACCTACCCTCATGCCTAGTACACACGTACACACATTCTACATGTTAACTTTTATCCAAATGGATTTGATGCAACCAAACAGATAAGGCTAAAATTTTCAAGAACTAGCTGTTAAGCTTATTCTAAATCTTAAGGTTCACCAAGTGACCCTCAATCATAAGTACATCTCTAGTGATCCTCTTATGACTCTAGCCTTTAACATGACACATGTGCCATTTTCAGGAAGTAACTGGCCAAGGAGTGTCCAACAAATGAACCACTCCACAAATCAGCACAATACGCACTCAGCAGAAACCAATGCTTGATGCTCGGATTTGACCATTTCGGGCAATTTCAGTCAACAAAAGAATTTAAGACAGAAAAACCTTTTGAATTTCATCTGATTTCTCCATCACTCAATGTGAGAGAAAGAATGGATATATGTTAACCAACAAGCTCACCTTGTATATCAACATCCATTTATACACCCTTAGATCCATATTGATCTTAGGAGATCATGAAATTCAAACAGCACAATAGAATTTGTGCTTTGAGCTTCTAAATTTTGTAGAACGCAATCTACAAAAAATGTAATGATATGTTACAAGTAACAGATTACCCTCGAAGCCTTAAGAGAAGCGCTTAACGCAATAAGCATCTAATCTCTTTGGACAATCCCACAATGATCATCCTTGACATACCCCAAGGTGTGTCACATCATTTTCAGATAAGGAAACATCCTCTTCTGACAACTCTGTCTTTTCTCAGGTTCCCTTGAACCTATTCTCCCACTCGCTAGTAGAATACCTTTTTAGAGTATGCATTTGATTTACCCTTTATCACTTTGCATAGTGGTTAAACTATGCTTCCATAGTGACACTTCTCATGAATTACAAAAATTCAGTGAGGATTAGAGAATACCAAGATCTGAACTTGATACTATCTTATACGATTGGCTTCAGCTAAACTTCGAAGTTCAACACCAATCCTTGGGTATATCATCTGATCTAGTTGCCTAGTGATCAACTTGAACCAAGTAGATCGCAACTTCATCATTTGGACCTAGCAAAGATTTGCTTAATTCCAATGATCAGATTATGCATAAGTTACAAATCTTATTTGCAACCATTATCACACAAGTGAAAAATTAACCTCTTGTTACTGAACTAAGAATCAGTAAACTTTTGATCTTAACATTGGAACCGAAATCCAATAAGATCTCAAAGTCTTTGCCCTTACTAGCATCATGACATCACATGGTCTATTTAAGGAAACTTCAGAAGTCCCTGACTTTTTCAGGAAAGCTAAACTTTTATTACTACGATATAAATCGATGTAACCTCAGTTCTGCTAACTTCTGATTCAGATCAGTGAAATGAGTATATTACCCGTCTATCACCATTGACCAGAAACATGTTACCGTTTATGCACGAAGCACAAACCAACACATATCATCATTTACTATGACCTTCGAAGCAAAAACATACATATAGCATGCAATCAACTCCGTTAGAACACAGATTTATGACGACATAATCGTCCGTCTGACGATTTTCAAACAACGTATGTTTAAGGTTATCTTTTGAACTGTGCGAGTCAGTCTAAAGATTTTCTCCCACTAGGACCAACGTCCCTAAGTGAAACAGAGTACACTAAATAACAATTTTCTTTAGCATGAAAATGCCTTAGAAACATGCAATTCAGTTTTACAACTCTTTTAATCTGAGAAAATCCAAAGTGAGCTTTACAAATTAGAAAATAATTTTTAAAGCCTATGACTCAAGAGTTGAACTCTCATCAAGTCCACCTGCTCATTTTCTAATCACTACAAAAAAAAACATTTTGGCAACGGCTGTTTACCGTGGCTAAAAGTCCATTTGCCGTGGCCAAAGGGTAGTAGCCACGGCTATAGCCACGGGAAACCAGCCGTGGGGAAACCTTCGGTGGCAAAAGAGTCTAGCCACGGCTGTAGCCGTGGCTAAAGTGCTAGCCACGACAAACTGCCGTAGCTAACTTATTTATGGAAAAAAAAAACTACCTTTTAGCCCGGAATTCTGCAGAACCGGGCTAAAAAATCCTATTTTTTTTCAAAAAAAAAAAACACACGCTCATAAATGACCTGTTTTACATTGACATCAACTGCTACAAACAAAAGTATAAGTGAACAAAAATATAATATTAAATGCCAACTATTGTTCCTTTACTGTCACACCACTCCTCTCGAAACTGCCAAATACGTCAAACTAGTAGCTAAACTAGGTCGACCCTAATACTCATGAAGATTCAAGGCCGAAGTCCCATTCTGCCTGTTATAACTCAGCACGCTCCAAGAGATCAGCCTCCTGGTGTCTTTCGTCAAGCAACTGCTGCACAACCTCACTTTCTAGGGACATCCTGACTTGATGGGCTCGAACTCTGGCCTGAACTTGAACCAATGATTCCATACACCCTAGGGTCACAGCAAGTAACTGAAAGGCATCTAACATAAACCGTTTTCATGCTGGCTTCACCATATAATGGCCAGTATCTCTCACTATTAGTTCACCACAAAGTTGACACACAACTACAGAAGCTTGGGAGAATGACAAGAACATCTAAGACATAAAATCGCTCAAGTCTAAACCAATCATGGTTTTTCTAGCATCATAAAGCAATAGAATCAAGGGAACCAGCAGGGCATTACCAGAAATAAAAAGAAGTGAATTTCTGCAACTACTCGCCCTCTCAACTGTTAGAGAGAGTGATCAACTTAATTCTGCAAAAGATAAAAATATATGGATAGAGAGATCAACTTAATTATAGAACTAGATAACGAAAGCAAGAGTATTAAAAGGAGTCATGGATAAATAAGTCAAATTAACAGCTTCTTTATCAACACCGAAGCCTAGGCTCTCATTTTTATGTTTCTATTATCATTTTCTATATAGATTTCTAAGCATTTAGAAACACAAGCAGCTCAAATTTCAGCAAGCTACAATTTCCATGCTAAACTAATTCAACCTTCAAAGGATAAATAACAACTATAAAATTTTATAACAGTAAATTCGCATATATTAGTTACGAATCACACATCGAAACCAGAAAAAGGTTTAGCATTCATTAAGTACTGCTTGCCCATGAGTAAATCATATTCTAAGCCAAGTCTCAATAAGACAAGGGAAATTATATTTGATCATAACTGGAGCATCCATATACACCTCTAATTATAGCCATTAAACCTTCTCTAGAATAAAAGAATAAAACCAAAGATAGAATTACTTTGTATGTGCTCTTGAAGGAAGACGATTGCATCTACAGCGAACTAGGGGGAATGCTCACCTGGGTGATTAGAGAAACCAGGAGAGAATCACTTGTCCGCCATGACTCTGTAAAATGGCCTGTTTTTCCATCCAAATCGAGACAAGTCCAGCCCAGAAATCATTAACTCCTAATCAAATATGCAATGTAGATAATTTAACACTAACGAACACTATATTCAAAGATAATAGAATGGAACAAACTGCGTAAAAACACACTTTACACAAAAAATTGATATTGATGAAGCATAAAATAACAATTTAATCTTTTGATTTGGAAATTCCAATTACGAAAATAGAGAGGTAAGTTCCACTAATAGTTATACTTTTAATAGAAGGATACAAAAAATTGATATTAATGAAGCCCAAAATAACAATAAGTTTAGTAATGATTTTGAATGTAGTGCCAATTTAAAGTATGTGAAGAAACACAAGGGAAACAAGGCCCCTCAACAAACCTCTCAATGATTTCAATGGCGAATATGTTTACTTGAGTCAAAAAGCCGAAGAAAGTGTCTATCGTTGTACACTTCTTATCTCATCATTTGTTTATTGCAATCAAGTTACCCATATATGATGACAAGGCTCCAATCAGAGCCATATGTGACAGGTTTATGGAAACAACAAAGAAATTAGAGACATGACATTGATGATTTCTAGTATAAAGTTGGCCTAAAATTACTTTTTTTGTCTTACTTTCTAGGTTCCTAGTATCTTCTATTGAATTAAGGTAAGTTGGGAGAGAGAAAATGATCTCATGATATTGTTTAAGAAATAGGTTTCTCTTGCTCCAAAGAAATAGATGGTTGTAGTGCCAAGGTCATTAGTATGCCCTTCAAATTTATTATCATACATAAAGTATACTCATAGCAGGCCCATAATCAGAAATTTGGATATCATGATCTAAGGGAGAAAAAGATGTGACAGAGAATGAGAGAAGAAAGTATAAGGAAAGATACTTAAGACAGTAAAAACCAGAATAAGAAATCTAACTAGCAAAAATAACTTAATTGCCAACGATTGTGGTTCAGACTTACTCTCCTCAAGAAGAAATAAGTAAGGACTGGATTATTAAAGTTAAAACCCACTGTAATGGATACCTGGGAATGTTGCAGTGACTATAGCATGTCAAGTGCTTCCTCTGCTATATCGAAAACCCAGATACACCAGGAAGTCCGACTATAGCATGTCTAAGACTCTCAAGCTCCACTAGCTTCATCACTTGCTCAACAAATTCCTGCAGAAGATTGCCAGTGATTATGACTTGAGGACCCAACACATTAAAAAAATTCCAGAATCAGAAGAAAACGAACACTTTTGGTCTCTTTCGAGAGTTCATTTGGCAAGCGAAAGACAGAAGAAAACCAGAGGGACTCCTCAACGGTCACTGGAGGAGAATGGATGTCGTTCTGTTCAACATAAGCTGCAACCCTGGCAAAAGTAGATTGCACTTTCTAATAGCCAGAGACCCGCATATCTCCTTCAAAGTAACCGCCGGTTTTCCTTCCAGCCAAGACATCCATCAAAGTGGTCTTTCTTGCTCCACTTGAACCGACTAAAGCAGCCAAGACATCCATCATAGTTGATAGAAGCTGCAATCTAGATTCTGTCACCCCTTGCGCTTTCAATGCCTGCCCAACATTAATTTCGCCAGTCACTGCAACATTCCCATGTTGTGCAATATGGAAAAAAAAAAATAACAAATAGAAGAGAAATTATAAAAAGATAGATTCGAGAGAAACTATTAAATGATACAGAGTCGACACCCATGTATGCTCTTATCTGAATGCTCTCTGCTTTCTCGATCTCTAAGCATGTCCTATAAGAGAAACAAGCCTGAATACTTCTAATGGCTGAATATATGGACATCAACATAGAAACTTGTTCATTCCCATTCAAAAGAAATAGACAGGCTCAAAAAACACTTTATCAATATAGCACATGAGAGCATATGAACATCAACATAGAAACTTTAAGAGAGTTCATGTTTCCCACTCAAAAGAAACAGAAAGAGAAAGAATTCAAAGATGGAAGCAAAAAATTCAGCAAGAATGGAAGAAAAAAAAAAGTTCATTTTAAAGCATCAAACATGGAAGCAAAAATCAGCAATATGAGTGTTCAAAGAATT
The DNA here is from genome assembly GCA_037127255.1 of Persicaria tinctoria. Lineage (NCBI taxonomy): Eukaryota > Viridiplantae > Streptophyta > Magnoliopsida > Caryophyllales > Polygonaceae > Persicaria > Persicaria tinctoria. The sequence continues at coordinate 55,757,881 of JBANSL010000018.1, forward strand.
CAGCAAGAACTCATGTATGTCATATAGAGGAACATCAAGAATATAACAGACATAAAGAATTCAGCAAGAACTCGCAACTAAGAAAATATATTTGTTAAAGTAACCATAAAAGAGAAAGAAATGAGAAAACAGTAAATGCCAAAAAATGGACTGAGTAGTTGAGAAATTCTATTATAATTAGTTTCGACTAAATCAGGAGGAGTGCCAGCAACTAAGAGGGAGTAACAATTAAGAAATTATCTACTACCGCTCAATTGAAGCATAAAATAGATCAAATAAAGAATATCATAGCCTAAAGATATATTTGGTTGAGAGTTCAAATAGCACTAAGTAAGGGGGGGTAGCATCATCTTTTTACTCTTTTTAATCTTTTTTTTTTGTGATCCACTTCTTTGCTTTTCTTTAAAACTTGACACTTTGGGCAGATGGTTAAGATAAACAAACAATTGGGGAAGATGACATGTATTTAATTTGCTAAAAATGTATATATAGTTATCATGAAAACACAAATTAATTAACCAAATAGCAAAAACAACAAATACTACAAACTATATATACATGGTGGGAAGATCAATGTATAGAAGACAATGCTAACAGTCAGACCTAAAAGGAAAGACTGAAATAAACTAGTCCCAGTATCCCATTATAGATGCAAAACATTTCCGAAACAATTAAATTCAAACACCACATCACACAAGCACAAACACGTATACAGGAAGAAGATTCTAAATTGACAACAAATCAACAATAAGACTCTAGGAACTATAAATTTGAAAAAAAAAAATCACCAAGAAGAGTAGCAACCATAGCACATTTATTCATTTACACACTCATCGTTACATTAGTGAATGCAATTTGAGAGAGAGAGAGAGTTACCAGCACCTTCTATATACCGTTTTGTCAAATCTAAGACCAAGAATCATATAAGAGAAACAAAAGTGCTTTTACAACATTCATTCATCCTCCCCATCTAAGCCCTCTTTCTTTCCAAACCCTAAATCGCAAACTAGGCGCCAAATAAAAACCCTAATTCCTACAGACCAAACCTCCAATCAATAACCTAAATCGATTGCATCCACCAAGTTTTAATCAGCATACCTCTTCAATTCGCCATGATGTAAGCAACGAGAGCCAACGGAAGGGTTCATCGGGGCGTCAGTCAGGAAGCCTGAGAGCCGTCGATGAGAGTCGAAGAGCCGTCAACAAGTCAGAGAGGAGAGGACGAGATGAATACAGTTGAGAGGATGTGAGGAGATGGCGGATTTTAGAGATAGAGAAGAGAGTGGAGATGAATCAGAGGGAGGGGATTAATATCGCCATCGCAGGAGAGTGGAGGCTTGGAGCTTTGTTCTTTAGAGACGGAAGGGGATTTTCAAAATATGTATACGCTTCTTAAAAAATAAAAAATACCCAAAAAATTGCTCAAGATGTCTGATGGGGTGTTGGTAGCAACGGCAAGACTTCACCGTGGCAAAATTTAGCGATAGAATGCTTTCCCGTTACACACAGCTACGCAAAATTAGCCACGGGAACCCATTGCCGTGGCAAATAACCACCTAATGGCCACGGCAGATCAATGCCGTTGCTACCATCCATGGCTAATTTGTTTTTTTTTTTGTTTGTAGTGAATTTTCAAGGGAACTACTTTACTGTTGACGTACCCCGAAGTACTCAACATCAGCTCACTTTATTTGTATGTCCAACATAAGGATATACACTAGAACAAATCCAGTCTAATCGAGCCAAGTCAGATAACATGTCTTCATTAGGACTATCGACTTTCAGGATCCTAGACATATAGGTCCTTGCCCCTTAAGGGTTTATTCAAAATTTTTTGGAACTACGTTTAAAAAACGCTATTCAAAATTACTGAACATATTTCATCTATTTAACAAATGAATTACTTGCTCGATTACCTTGCAATCACACTCAAACAAATCAAGTGTCTTTTCATAATTTCAAGCACATCACCACGTTAGTAGTAAAAAAAAAAGAAATTATTCGCAAGGCTCAGAGATGCATCCCAAATGCCTATCTCTTACAATCTTTACATAAAAGATTAATTTCTCAGATTTTAATTAACTTACATAAAGTCAATTTTCCATTTTAAGTTAATAAGTTATACGCAATAACTATCCATTAACTCAAAAATAATTTTAAACAATTCAAGATTGAATTATTTAAATCCGCTCAATTTTCAAGTTAAACGATATTCAACCAAAGTTAAACATCCTTGAAAAACAAATTCTTAGAAAAAGAATTTTAGAGAGCTCAGTCCGTATGTGAACGTATCAACATAACTTAGGGCTCATCATCGCTCGTTATTAGATAAATGGGCCACGTAGGTCAATATATCAAATAACTTTCAAGTACGTTCGCTTCAATCAAAATTCAATCAGACACATAGTCCAATCATAATTTTGAGAGCAAACATAACCGAAAAGTTGTTTCAACTGACCCAGTTCACATATAAAAGCGATGATTTGCGTTCGAACCGAATCGGGCAAAAACCCAATTCATCAAACACAACCCACCATGTCTCAGTCCGGGTCCGAACCCGACCAAGACAACTCCGTTGCTCGGTCAAACTTGACAAGTCTCGGTCCAAAACGAATTTGGACAAACGAGTCACGTTCGACATATAACCTGTCCAAATATATATACTCAGCCATTTTTATAAAAATTAAGCCAAAAAAAAATTAGGCCCAATTCATCACATGAGGAGCCAAGCCCAGGCGCGACCCGAAGCCCGCCCTAGCCCAGCCCGTGACTCTAGGTCACTACAAGCCGTGGCCCGAAGCCAAGCCCGTGGTGACCCGTAGCTTGCGAAAACTCCTAGCGCCGCTGTCCTCCTCCTTGGCAGTGCTGGAAGATCGCCGTCGAAGGCCGCAAGCCGTGGCCCCTGGCGCCGCCAGCACCCACGAAGGGTGAGCAAGACCAAGCGCCGCCAAGCTTTTGGCCGACAGCGACCTCAAAAGAACTCCGCCGCCATGGGAGCGAGCTTGGAGCTCCATCCGACTCCCACTGCATCCCCGCCGTCGATCACACAGGCGGTGGCGCTGCCGCCTCCAAGTGCTCCGTCGAGGAGCACGGTGGCAGTGGCACCTCCAAGCCTATGAATCCGGCGAGGGCAGCCATCTGAGAAATCCGATCCACCAAAACCGGCTTCTGAGAACGATGCAAGAGGAGGAGGAGCTCTCGCACGCGGCCCGAGCATCTTCTTCCCTGTCCCGTCACTTGCGGTGACGCAGCCGCCTCCAAGTGCTCCAGCAAGAAGCACGGTGGCGAGATCGATCGACGCCGCCAAGCCTGGGTCCCCAAATCGTCCATCTCCATGCTAAAACCGAGCCACAAAAGCTCCAAATTTTCAGATCTAGGGTTTATGCTCACGAAGAACACCAACCCAAAAAACAGATCAGTGATAAACGACTGCAACGAATGCAATAGACACATCACAGATCTCGAATTCATCAAGGTAAGAACGAATCGAGCCCCAAGAACTCCAATTTCTCAGATCCAGTGAACCCTATGCTCCGAAATCAAGAGGAAATAAAAAAACCCCAAATTTTCCGAGCAATGAATTCATATCAAGCAAGCACACACATGGAGATCGAAACAAAATTGAATCCCCAGAAAATTAGTATGCTATCAAAGAAAAACTATCACGGGAAGCATGGAGAAGAAGAGAGGGCTAGATGAAGAAGACGACCACAAATTGGATAGTGCGGGTGCGGCTCCACCGAAAAAAAAGCAAGTACGGAGCATATAATTTTCAAAAAACAGTAGCCTAGTTCATCAAAATAAGAACACGGCAAAATAAAAAATTGGACTTTTCAATTTTGAATCTAGTTCTAAGAACCTAATTCACGTTGTTATTCAATCCGATTTAACAAATTCAAAGGTAATTTGAGCCTAAAGCTCTGATACCAATGTCAGAATTTGAGGGATAAACGGATTACCTCGAATAGCGGAAGCGGAATCTAGATCGTCTTGCCTTCGAATTTGATCACCGGGTAGATCTCCATTGCCCTAAACTCGTTAGAGATTTAGGAGTAAGGGAGAACCTACGATTCACAGCCTACACACCATGGGAGAGCGTTGGAGAGGAAGGAGACTCTCTCGAAGGAGAGTTCTCTATGAGTTTTCTTTTCCTGAGAGAACGTCTGACGAACAGACTCTCTAGGGTTTCAGTGAATGACTGACCGACTTAGGAGAAGCGTCTCTTCTCCTTATCTTATAGGAATAAGAGAACGTATCTCTTATTTTATTAGATAAATATATAACGAATATATATATTATCTATCCTCATATTAATTAATTCTTAACGAATAAGAATTAATTCCCTAATTACATAAATTAGGTTATTTATCTTTTGGGCGTATATAAAATAATGTCCGAATTATATCTGTAAAGGCTCGGATTTTCAAATCCTAATTTTTCGGAAAAAGGTAATTAAAAATGAATTTAAATCGGAATAAAAGCTCGTTTAGCGGATTCGGACCGGAATATAAAATTTGACGAACGATTTCCGTCCTTTTACCTCAAAAATTGAAAATAATTATCAGATGACGATATCCTTGTCTATCTTAAAAATCTAATTGATCGAGAAAGCGAGAGTCGGGTAACTAACATTCGGACACTAATTACGGGATTCAAAATTCGCGTATTCGGGATTTATTTCCGGGTATTGATTACCCAATTAAACACTCAATCTCTCACCCACTCCCGTCATTCACCGGCCATACTTCTTCAAATCACCTTACCCTTTGATTGGAACCATCCCTCACCCTTTACTGGCATCTTCTTCACCTGCTCTCCATCACAATCATCGTCACCTCCATCCTCATTCATCTTCACCATCAGCCCCACCTTCCTCCTCCTTGTTGAAGCGACCGACGCCACCACCACTCCAACGCATCATCGCCATCACCTCCTGCTCATCTCCATCGGTGATCCATCATCTTCACTCCTTCGTCGTTGTCACCAACACCACCTCCTCCGACGTCCACAACCACCCTGACGCTGCCCAGAAGCCACCGAAGCCGTCGATGAGCCACCGCACATCCTCCTTGCTCTGTTTCGCGAACCCATCTTTCGGTAAGCCGTCCTCACTCGTTTTCGATCGGAATCACCCTCAGACTTCACCGTCACGCTCACCTCTGTTCGATGTAGGTCCGATGAGCCATCGCGAGCCTCTGACGATGCCCAGAACTCCGATCGAGAGCTCCGAAGTCGCGAACCCCCTCGGTGAGCTTCCGCTTTTCACTTCTCTGTTTTAATTCGATTCTATCTTGGTTCAGGAAGTGGGCGATTGTGAGTGTGTGTGAGCTGAGTGCGGGACATCGGGTGTGCTCGTGAGCTCCGGCGAGCTCGATTAGCGATGTGCGATGTGAGGAGGAGCAGCAGCGAGCTGAGCAGAGGCGAGATAGCGGCAGAGAGCGCAGACGAGAGGCGAGCCAGGGGAAGCATGAGAGCTGACCAGTGGGTGCGGGTTGTGAGCCACCACTGAGCGCGAGCAGGTCGAGCAGCGAGCCGGCGGGAGTCCTTCGTTTGAATCCGGAGAGGAAGGAGCCAGCGTGGCTCATGTGGAGACCCTTGGTAGTTTTCAGATTTTACTTGTTGATTAAACCGGTTTGGGGATTTAATAGATGGGTTTGGTTCGGTTTGGTTTGATTCGGTTTGGATTTAACCGTTTACTTATTTAAATAATTAATGGTATTTAAAATAAAATATAATATTATCGGGGGTTAAAGTATATCATTTGAACTTATAGATTTTTAAAGTAATTTGAAAAAGAATTTCAAGGTTGGAAAGTAATCTAATAAATAAATTTAAAAGAGAATTTGGCGAGTATTTTCAATGGTCGGAATACTTAACTATTTAACTGGGATTTGAAACGGTTTTGAAACTAACTTGGGAATAAGACTTATTCGATGACTAACTAGCATGATAATATGATCGTTTGACTAACAGTATGATATGTATGACTAATAGCATGACTTGTGATGAATTATTATAGGAGATTAAATGTTGGATAATTATGACGATCTAGTAGCTAGGATTTTATATCACACGAATTATGTCTTATGATTTTGATGAACCGTTGAGGTATATGCGGAAATGAGGTATATGAACATGCGGAATTGGTTGAATGATTTATGGAGAACGATGTGGTCTTGGGGAGCGGATGATGCGATGAAATGACTTTCATAATATGTTACTTGTTCTATTTATTGAGGTGTGCTTGACTGCTTAATAGTTGGATGTAGACTTATGTATATTCCATTATGTATTAGGTGATACTCTGTGATTGTGACTACTATGTGCTGGATTCTTCTGTTGCTGATCTGCTAGCCAGGTAAGTACCTCCGGGGCTTACTCAGTAACCAGTACCTCCTGCCTGATGTGTCATATAGTATGTAGGTGTTGCATATGCATAAGAGCATGTCATGTAGTATCATGCTTAGGAATTGCATTTACGAATGAGCATCCTTACTCTGTATGCGTTTGAATACAGAACGGCCGTTATCTGTGAGTCTTAGAGTCCTTGCTAGGGTCATAGGGCAGCCCAGCTTCATCGGGTGTTGTCCTCCTCGAGTCATTTATATATATATCACGAGATACGAGATGGGCATGAGATATGATATGATGATGAGATATGATATGATGATGAGATTTGATATGATTATAGCATCGAACTGGCCAGTCTCCACCCTGCCAGGAAGGGGGGTGGTGGTAGAAGAGGGATATACCACTTGGTATTCTTTGTTAAGACCTTATTTAATATTTTGCACATATGAATTAGGAACATGATAGTGTGGTTAATATTCCAGTATTGCATGAAGGCATCCTTTATTCTAGGTATAAGCGTATTATATGTCCTCAGCGCGGCCAGAGGACCCGCGGGCGGACTCTTGGCCTGACTTGGTGGTATAGTTTCAGGTACCCGATATACTGCTTGATATTGTGCTGTTATGACGGGGTCTATTCATATGGCGGAGAGTGAGTGGTTGAAACCTGACTTCACCAGATTCACGCTTTTGGGATTTCTCCCTAATTATACTCTGTTTTGACCCGGCTCTGCCGTGGCACTGGTTGTATCACTTTCAGAACTTATGCCCTTTGCATGATAAAGGATTTCTCGCGTTGTAGACTTAGGACATGTACAGGGGTTTACCCCGGGGTCTCCAACGGACCTTCCGAATTTGGGTGCGAAATCCCACTTTAAACTACACATCTTCGATTTCAAACCTTCAACCTGTACTCGGGGCACAAGATCCCAACGAGGGGTTTCATTCCTCGAAACGTAACTCGGGAATCATAATCTTGGGCCGTTACAATATCTTATAATTCTAACAGGTTACGAGAGTGAATTTAGTCATCTTAATTTTTAAGTAATGGTTAATTGCTCAAAATTATAAATATTATTCTATATTCTCTGAAGTTCATTTTTCGATCAAATAACTTTAAAGAAACTAAGAACAAAAAAGAGAAACGAATAAGACAACACGAGATTTGTTTACGCAGTTCGGAAAACCATACTCTACGAGATCTTAAGAGGGGAGATCCGGTCCCAGTATCCATAACACAAAGCATCCGAAAACAAGGTTACAAGTTGTTATGGTGGCAAAGCACTAAAACAAGCAACACTGGAACCTCTAAACCGAAAAACAGAAAAGAGGCAAGGAGGAAGGAAGAAGAAGCGCCTGTATGGGCAAACAAGAAGCCTCCTGGAAGCTTCTCATCGAGATCTCTCGGTCACACCACCGACGACACCACTTGGACTACCATCTTCCTCAGATCTACTCACGGAAGAGAAATCGTCGTGTCTCTCTCTCACTCTACTAGGGTTTCACACTTGAGGTCCAGAGTGCACAGTAGACCGAAGAGGCTTTATATATCCCTTAGCTGAGCTAGGATTATATGCGAGCTCCAATGGTTCAAAACACATGGTATTATACTGATCTTGATTGGCCCAATACATTAATCAACGCATATCTGTTTTCATAATGAGGTTTACCTGGGCTAAGTGTGAAATAATATGCACATAACATATGCTTATAATATGGTTACTAGATTAAGATCAAGGGATCCAAAACCTTAGACATTCAAACGGTCTCAGGGGTCCTTGCAACCTTAATCATGTATCCAATATTATTTGACATGTAGAGCATATTATTTCATCACTTTAGGTACTTACAAGTTTAAATGCTAATGCCACACACATGCCTAAGTTATTACAATGTACAAGTTTAAACAATCACAACAATTGCCCTCCTAAACTTGTTATTGTTCATCAGTTTCCTACCACCTTAGGGTCTTGGTGTTTCTCACGTCCGTCCTCGATCTAGGTGTGATTGTTGCTAAGGCAAATCCAGAATGTGGAAGGCATCGTTGTAGCAAGCAAACTTGTCAACAGTGACAACCTTAGTGCCAAAATCAGAAGGATTCAAACTTAATATCTTGCACACATTAAACAATTTGTATTTGACTTTCTTCATGATATAGTTGAACCTAACATCAATATGTTTAGTTCTCGCGTGATATAGAGAACATTTGAACAGATAAATAGAACTTTGATTATCAATGTACACAATAGGCAGATAAGTTTTCCTTTTAATTTCCTCAAGAAGACCCCTAAGCCAAATAACTTCTTTGGCGGCTTCTATAGTAGCCATATATTCAACTTCATTGGAGGAAAGAGCTACAACTTACTGTTACTGAGATTTCCAAGACACACAATTTCCAGCCCAAGTAAAATAGAAACCAGTGGTAGATTTTCTATTATCTCTATTACTAGCATAATCAGAATCAACATACCCTACAAGTTCATTCTTAGACCCGTGTACAGAATAAGTTAGACACTTCTTTTCAGTACCACAAAGATATCCTAGTAGGTATTTCATGGCATTCCAATGGGCTTCACCAAGAATAAACATGAATATGCTTAAAAAATTGATAGCAAAAGTAATATCTGGCCTAGTACACAACATAACATACATAATAGATCCAACAACCACACCATAAGGCACATTGCTCATTTTCTGAATCTCAAATTCAGATTGAGGATATTGTTTCTTAGGTAACTCAAAGTGCCCTTCTAATGGGACAACAACTGTAATGGCTCGGGATTATGATTCCCGAGTTACGTTTTGAGGGATGAAACCCTTCGTTGTGACCTTGCGCCCCGAGTACAGGTTGAAGGTTTGAAACCGAAGATTTGTAGTTTGAAGTGGGATTTCGCACCCAAATCCGGAAGGTCCATTGGAGACTCCAGGGTAAACCCCTGTACTTGTTCTAAGTCTACAACGTGGAAAACCTTTTATCATGCAAAGGACATAAGTTCTAAAAACGATACAACCAGTGTTGCGGAAGCGCTAGGTCAAAACAGAGTATAAGTATGAAGAAATCCCAAAAGTATAAATCTGGTGAAGTCAGGGTTCAAACATTCACTCTCCGCCATATGAATGGACCCCGTCATAACAGCCCGAAATCAAGCAGTGGAACGGGTACCTGAAACTATACCACAAAGTCAGGCGAAGTGTTAAAGGCCCGGGATTATGATTGCCGAGTTACGTTTTGAGGGATGAAACCCCTCGTTGGGACCTTGCGCCCCGAGTACAGGTTGAAGATTTGAAACCAAAGATTTGTAGTTTAAAGTGGAATTTCGCACCCAAATCCGTAAGGTCTGTTGGAGACCCCGGGGTAAACCATGTACCTGTCCTAAGTCTACAACGCGGAAAACCTTTTATCATGCAAAGAACATAAGTTCTAAAAACGATACAACCAGTGTCGTGGCAGCGTCGGGTCAAAATAGAGTATAAGTAGGAAGAAATCCCAAAAGTATAAATCTGGTGAAGTCAGGGCTCAAACACTCACTCTCCGCAATATGAATGGACCCCGTCATAACAGCCTGAAATCAAGCAGTGGAACGGGTATCTAAAACTATACCAAAAAGTCAGGCCAAGTGTTTGCCCGCGGGCCTTAAAGACCGCGCTGAGGACATATAATACGCCTATACCTAGAATAAGGGATGCTCTAATGTCGTACTGAAATATGAAACATACTAGCATGCTCCTAGTTCATATGTGCAGAATAGTAAGTAAGGCCTTAGCAAAGAATACCAAGTGGTATATCCCTCTTTTACCACCCTCCCCCTGGCCGATAGGGTGGAGACTGGCTTGTTCGATGCTACACATAACAAAGCTCATCATCATATCGTATCTCATGCTCATCTCATATCTCATGATATATATATATATATATATATATATATATATATATATATATATATATATATATATATATATATATATATATATATATATATATATATATATATATATATATGGCTCAAGGAGGACAACAACCGATGAAGCTGGGCTGCCCTATGACCCTAGTAAGGACTCTAGGACTCACAGATAACAGCCGTTCTGTATTCAAACGCATACAAAATAAGAATGCTCATTCGTAAGTGTAAGTCCTAAGCATGATACTACATGACATGCTTTTATGCATATGTAACACCTACATACTATATGACACATCAGGCACGAGGTCCTAGTTACTGAGTAAGCCCCGGAGGACTTACCTAGCTAGCAGACCGGCAACAGAAGAATCTAGCACACATTAGTCACAATCATAGAGTATCACCTAGTATATAATGGAATATACATAAGTCTACATCCAAATATTAAGAACTCAAGCACACCTCAATCAATAGAACAAGTAACACATTATGAAAGTCATTTCATCGCATCATTCGCTCCACAAGCCCACATCGTTCTCCATATATCATTTAACCAATTCCGCGTGTTCATATACATCATTTCCGCATATACCTCCACAAGCCCACATCGTTCTCCATATATCATTCAACCAATTCCGCGTGTTCATATACATCATTTCCGCATATACCTCAACGGTTCATCAAAATTATAAGACATAATTTATGTGATATAAAATCCTACTACCTCGTCATAATTATCCAACATTTAATCTGTTATAATAATTCACCACAAGTCATTAGGGCTGTGCAGAAAATTACGACACGGTTAATTGACACGACACGAAACCGCAACAAAATGGCACGAAAAAACATGAAACGATATAGATACGACACAATTATGACACTAAATGGTAAAACACGACAATAAACGTGTCGTGTTCGGATCGGTATATTTCCCTTGTCGGATATCCGAGACGACACATTAATTTTTTTTTATTTTTAGAATATTGGTACTTTGAGATAGTAAATATAAAATAACTCTTTGAATAATCACAACAGTCAGGTGGCCCGGTTGGTTTTGGGGAGCGCTTGTGTTTTATTCCGACCAAGAGTTATTGACTTCGATTCTGGATCTCTCCATTTTTTAGGTTATCCGTCACTTGTTTTTATTCCCCTTTACTAGGTTTATGACAAATCCCCAAATAAATCCTCAGCCGCCACTCGACCTCTCCTCTTTCTCTCATGCTCGCTCTTCGCTCAGTCGACCTGCCTCTTGCCGGCTCGTACTCCCTCGCTCAATGCTCTCGCGGTCGCCCTCTCTGACCTCTCCTCTCTCTCAAGCTCTCTCTTCGCTCAGTCAAGCTGCCTCTCGCCGATTCGTATAGGCGTACTCTCCTCTCGCTCAGATCTTGCTCTTGCGGTCGCCCTCTCCGGCCTCTCATCTCTCTCTCTCTCTCTCATTCAATTGTTGAATGGTTCAATTGCTCGAGCGGGATCTCGCGGCTGCCCTCTCCGGCCTTTGCTCTCTCTCATTCAATTGTTGAATGGTTCGAGTGGGCTTAGAATTGGTTGAATGGTTCGAAATATCGAAATTTATTGCTTCATAGAATGGTTCAATTGCTTGCCTCTACTACTGGATTGAACTATTGTATTGCATATAGTTCAAAATTACTTCTTGTTGTGTAATTGTGTTGAACGTATTGAACTCCTACAGGTGCAGACTGTGCAGTGTTCTTCACTTTGTTTGGAAAAAAAAATAGATTTCATTTCTCACCCATAATACAATAAATTCAGAAAAAAAAAGTATTTTTAAATGGCGGACACGAAACCGTTTCGTGTTTTCGTGTCGGATACCCGATACTTATCGTGTCGTGTTCGGATCGGCGTTTTTAGTGTTATCGGTTTTGTGTATCCGACATACCGTGTCGTGTCGGATACCCGGTTATGCACAGCCCTACAAGACATGCTATTAGTCACACATATCATACCGTTAGTCAAACGATCATATCATCATGCTAGTTAGTCACCGAACAAGTATAATTCTCAGGTTAGTTCCAAAACCATTTCAAAATCCGAGTCAAATAGTTAAGAATTCCGACCCTTGAAAATACTCGCAAAATTCTTTTTCAATTTATTTATTAATTCACTTTCCAACCTTGAAATTATTTTCCAAATTCTTTTTTAAATATCCAAGTCCAAATAATGTTATATTTTAAACCCCCAATAATATTATATTTTATTTTAAATACCATTAATTAATTAACTAAATACGGATAAACCCGAACCAAACCGAACCCATTTAAATCCAACTGAACAGAAGCGAACCGAACCCACAAATACAAACCCAACCGGTTAAATATTCAACAATTAAAATAATATGTCATGTAGTATCATGCTTAGAGCATCTTTAGTAGTGGTACTTAGAGTACCATAGTAATTAAAAAAAAAACGAAATGTAAGAGAAAGTCAGATTTTTGAAAGAACCAAAAAGGAAAAGGTAGTCCAAGTAGGAAAGTGATTCTCTTACCCTCTGGTAAGTTTACCCGGGGGTAAAATTGTAACATCCTTTTAGTGAAAAAGTAAGTGAGACTAAAAAAAAGAAATAAAATAGGAGAGAGTAAGCAATAATTACCTGTATGAATTAAAAGTAACCTTGACCCTAACAATAATTAATGCACTCTAATCCTTCTCTACAAAGAGGCCCAAGTGCCCAACGGTAATTTCAAATTTTAATCTCCACCTCTTCGAACGGTCGGAACTGGAGTTGAAAGTGTTAGATTGCTCAATTGAAGGAGTCTTCTTAAGGAATCGGCGATGATCGATCATCGACGGTACTAGGATTTAGGGCTTCGACGTCAACTGCTCGAGATCGAAGAACATGCAATCGATCGTTTTTCGATCGTTGAACTCGCCGGACACCGAAGGTAAGCGGTGCATATATTCTCCAATCCGATCTATATTTGTGAATAAGGGATTGTCGTTAATTTGCATTTTGAATATGATTAGAGTGTAATTGTAGTTCGAACGCAAAATTAATTAGGATTTCGGATTTCTCCTGCAGATTTACCGATCATCCTCTTTTCTCAGCTACAATGAGCCAGAACAGGAATTTTGATCTTAACATGGACTACGAAGATGGGTCCGGCTCCGATGATTCGATCAGTGTGTTAGGGTCGCGGCACACCTTGGTCAAATTTTCGGATGATGACAGCACATGCGTTTCGTCGAACAGTGAAAATCAAATCCCGAAAGACGGTGATCAAGGAGACGATGTTGAGCCTCTCGAGAATTCTGATAACCTAAAAATGAAGCCTCCCCATGTCAGGCTGATGTTGGAGGAGGAAGCAGATTTTTTTCGTCACGGATATGCGAGAGAAAATGGATTCATGGTAAGAATTCGGAGTTCGGAAATGTTACCCCCCGAGGAAAGAGGCGATGGGATTATGGGGGATAGGTACAAGACAATTAGGATGGAATGTACCGGGGGGGGGGGGGGGAGTTTGTGTCCAAGTCAAAAAACCCGAGGAAAGTATCCACTTCAACTATAACAGGTTGTAAGTTAAGGGTGAATGCTGTCCGTGATGAACCTGGAGCATGGAGGGTAACCGCCGTTGCGCTTGAGCATAACCACGAGTGTGTGTCGGAGCATTCAAAATACCTTACAAATTCCAGCTACATCACCGAAGGCAACAAGAAACGGATCTTGGATATGGATAGGGATGGCGTACCTATAACTAAGAACTTCACATTGTTTGTGGTTGACAAAAGGAGCCATGATAAAGTGGACTTCACTGAACGGGACCTGCGGAACCTGGTTGCCAAGTTCAGAAGCCGGGAAATGAAGAAAGGAGACTTTATTGCAACGAGGGATCATTTCAAGGAAATGTCTTCAGGCAACTCGAATTTCTTCTACAATTATGATGTGGATGAAGAAAACAGATTGAAGAATGTGTTTTGGGCTGACAGAAGGAGTAGGGCAGCGTACGAGGAATTTGGCGATGTCATCATATTTGATACGACCAAATAGATACAAGATGCCATTTGCACCATTCATCAGGGTCAATAACCATGGGCAGAGCGTGTTGTTTGGGTGTGCCCTACTCGTCGGAGAGGAAACCGAGCACTTCGTGTGGTTGTTTAACACTTGGCTCAGCTGTATGTCCGGGAAGGCACCAACAACAATCTTAACCGACCAAGCCCAATCCATTGGTAAGCTACTATATATATATTGCATCTACATATGTAGTTAAAATAGTCACATTTATCGATAATGTCCATTCATTTGTTTTCAGACAATGTAGTGGCGCAAGTGTTTCCCAATGCTTCGCATCGTTGGTGCATATGGCACGTGATGCAGAATGCTAAAAAGTATTTCATGGGCAACCCCGCCTGGGATGACATACTAAGTTCACTCCAAGATGCTCTACACGACTCCTTGAGTGAAGGGGAGTTCGAAGAGGCATGGTCTGCGATGCTGGAGAAGTTTGGTTTGGGTAACAACAAGTGGTTATGCAAGATGTATGAGAAGTAGGGGTGTGCATAACCGGGTACCCGACATGAACCGGTTAATCGTGTCGGGTACCCGAAACCGTTTAGGACAAATCCCCCGAACGGTATCCGAACGGTTTAAACCCGGGTACCCGACACGGTTAGGGTATTCGGTTCCGTATCGGATACTTATGTTATCCGACACGAACCGTTAGGTTTTCTTTTTTTCCCTTCTGTTCTGGTGGCATTGTCATTGTGGTGGCTGGCTGCAGCAAAAGGTGTTGGTGGGAGGAGAGAGGCTCCGCAAATCTGGCTCGGTAATGGAAGACGAGGTGTTCACCGGCTTCACCCTTTGTTGCTGTTGGTCAGGGCACGAAGTGGGACAACGCTGGCGTGAGAAAGGAGGCAGCGACGGTCATCGAGGTGTGGGGAAGCGAGATCTGAGAGAGAGAGAGAGAGAGAGAGGCAGGAGGGTTGCGGCGCTGGTTGGCTTCGACTTCGATAGGCGTAGGTACGGTGGAGCGAGGAGCCGACCTTGACAACTTCCACCGATCTTCCCCTTTGAATCGACAAGGTGTACGAAGGTCCGAGAGGGAGACGACGTCGGCGACCGGGGTTTCAGATCTAAGCGAGGAGGATGGAAGGAGGGAGGGTCTGAGACTGAACACGAGCTGAGAGATGGAAGGAGGGCGGCCATGGCTTCAGATCTGAGCGAGATGTTGAAAGAGTGAAAGGAGGCTGGAAGGAGGCGAAGATTAAAAAGGTTAAGGGTATTGATTTAGGGTTAGAGATTTATTCAATTTAACTCATTTAAGAGGTAAAAACTAAAAAGAGAGTGAAAAAATAAATGAGCAGCGAAAGGGATTCGAACCTGTATCTATTGGCATTTATCTCCGTCCATGACCCTGCCTTAAACAAAGTGAGCCAGCTAAGCATCTTGTTACTTAAGGGATCTTATATATACAAGTATTAATACCACCAGATCTAAAATTAAAAAAAAAATTAAACGGTTCGCGTCGGGTACCCGACAAAGCGATTTTCCTGATCCGAAAACTAACCGTTTACAGCCGTGTTTTCTCGGTCCATGTCATTATCGTGTCGTTTTTTTTCGGTTTCGGGTTTTTTTGTGTCGTGTTTTCGGTTTCGGGTTTTTCTGCACACCCCTAATGAGAAGAGAAGGCGTTGGGTTCCTATATACTTCAAGAACAGCTTCTAGGCCGGGATGTTAAGCACCCAGAGGAGTGAAGGTATGAACCATTTCTTCAAATCGTTCCTCAATATGAATACTAGTTTGAAGATATTCGTTGAGCAGTACGGTCTAGCATTATCGAAAAGGGTAAGGGAGGAGGAGACAACGAACTTCACATCGATAAATAAGCCCATCAGGTGCATGACCGACCATGTGTTTGAGCTCGTGTTCCAAGAGTTGTAAACTACTGCAAAGATCGAAGAATTTCAAGTTGAGGTGCGGAACCTCGTGTACGCCAATGCCCTGAGGGTCCAAGACAATGTCAATGTGTGCACTTATGACGTTATGAAAAAGGAGTCTTATTATCATGGTTCTACAAATACAGGGTTACCCTTAAAAAAGACAACACCGATGTAAAGTGTGAGTGCAAAAACTTTGAGTTCCCTGGGATATTGTGCACCCACATTTTGCGTGTCTTCAGCGAAGAGTAGGTGTATTGTGTTCTGGGGAGGTATATTCTGGATCGTTGGCGGAAGGACCTGCCCCGGGAACACTTGAAGGTTGCATTCCCTTACTATAAGCTGATAGAAAAGTAGTCCGACGGGATGAAACGGTATGAGGATATTCATGGTATGGTGGATAAAATCGCCGGATTGGGGATGTACAATGAGGGTTTGTACAAGGTTGTGATGGATGGACTCGGGGAATTGGAAGACATGGTCAAGGAGGCTGTGCTGAGAAAGCATCGCCTACACTTGCACAACCTGGATGGCATTGGTAAAGTGTATGGGCGGCGAGTGGTGATCCCTACTGAAACTGCCATGAATGACGGCGGGGATGTACCGGCTAACGATTTATCCCCCGTGGTAGATCCACCAGACAAAAGGGGTAGAGGCAAATATAAAACTAGGAAGTTAGGCTATTTTCGGCAAAAGGCGCGAGAGCGTACTGAGTGTCAACACAGATAGGGTTGGCCAAGCAGCCATGCGGAGAGCCATGCAGGACCCAACTATGGTATTCGCCACCAAAACATGATGCCCATGCCGCATGGGCATCACATGCCTAACCCTCATCTTTATTACAATTCGGTACGTAACTAGGTTTCCAAACATGCTTTCTTGTCACATTCTTTTCGTTGGCATCATACTTATGATCATCAATTCCCCTCTATTTTGGTAGATGATGCATACACAAACCATGCAACAAAGTGGCCTGGGAAACTATTCGTTTAGTCCATTACATGGTGCACGGGGTCTTCCTTTGAGGGTTACACAGGTGAGTGACAACATATTACTCTTATGCAGCTATCACAAACACACACGTCGGGATCTTCGTCGTTTCAATAGGAAACTTATCAACCAGTCTGGAAGACTGAATGAGTTGGGCACTCCTTGTGATGTTACTTAGTTCAATTTTTATAGTACTTCTAAGTTGGAACATTTGTATATCCAATTTGTAAACAATCTTCTTTGTATTCACCCTATATTACAATTCATTTTAAAACTTTAGGCCCAATTACCAGCCCATTACACTGGTAGTAGTTATCCGACCCAGTCTTCAACAGTACGATGCATTTTGCGTCAAACAATGCAGCGTCTAAGATTCTAAGTGGGTATATGTCAAGTGCAAAAAAATAGGAATCGAACCCGAGACCTGTTTGGAATCACTTATTAACAATTATAACTTATAACAGTTATTCTACAATAAAATTTGACTAGCATGTTTACTGTGGTCTGTGGATATCATTGAAAAATTTAGTTATAAGAAAAATAGTAATAATTAGCCTATTTTATGACAAACAGTCTAATTAATAGAAACAACAAAAGATTAATACAGTTTCTGAAAAAATGTTGTAGTGAAAAAAAAAATTAGAAGATACAAATTTTGATGAAATATTTTCAAGTAAGTTACCCTCGTTTTTATAATAGTTATAATTTGGAACATTTTTAATTCTAATCATATCTTTATTGTGCACATCTAAACAATCTTCTTTGTTTTCACAAATTACTTACAATTACTTTTAAAACGATAGGCCCAATTACCAGCCCATTACACTTGTAGTAGTTATCCGACTTAGTCTTCAACAACATGATGCATTTTGTGTTAAGCAATGCAGCATCTAAGTGGGTACATGTCAATTGTCAAGTGCACAAAAATTGGAATCGAACTCGAGACCTATTTGGTGTGTGGAGAGCAATTCACTTATAAGATTTTTTTTAACCCGAGACCTATTTGACTTGCATGCCTATTGTGGATATTTTTGAAAAAATTAGTTATAATAGAAAATTGTGATTAATTTTGAAAAAATATTTTCGAAAAGATGAATACAGTTTCAAAAAATACATTTAAGTTAAAAAAATTTCGAGAATCACCAAACTTGTCAAAAAAAAAGGCACAACCATTGTTTTTCAACCAAGAAAATTGAGTAATATAAAAATCAAAGAAGAAATACATTTTAGGCATTAAATAATATAACATTAAACAATATATAATGTTTAACTACCATGCACATGAGACATTGATTACAATACACAAAAAAATAATAATGTCGCATCAAAGTTGTCAAAAAAAACTTGTCCACCATCAACACAACAAGTTTCAAAAACATTGTTTCTAACCTCAAAATACTTATAAAAACAACACAATCCCATCACTTGAGGAGGTACGCCTGTAAATGCTCGGATTTTCAAATCCTAATTTTTCGAAAAAAAAGAATTAAAAAATGAATTTAAATCGGATTTAAAACTCGTAGAGCGGATTCCGACCTGGATTTAAAAATTTATCGAACGATTTCCGTCCTTTTACCTCGAGAATTCAAAATAATTATCGGATGGCGATATCCTTGTCGATTTTAAAAATCTAATTGATCGAGAAAGCGAGAGTCGGGGAAACTAACATTCGAGAACTAATTTCGGGATTCGAAATTCATGTATGAGATCCAATTTTGTGGGATTATATATGGAATATGGGATCCAATTTTGAAATAATAGCCTAATGTACAAAGTACACATTATTGCAAGCAATATAGCAAGAGATATCCATTTTACGTGAAGTCGTGAACTAAGAAGAATTCAAGTATGGAATTAATGAAATCGTTACATATAAAAACTTAGATTAATCCTTGTGTTTATTTTAAAGGCATATAACACACTTTTACAAAGTCTTATAATCGTATAGTTATCTTAACCTCAAGGACGTAATAACATAGATCTTTTGCAAGAACATTATATATGGTTAAGTATTCAAAGCGGGAGTATCTTAACTTCTCAAGTATCTCAAGTTAATAAAACACTTGTCTAACTCACGTAGCAAGTAATTTCATTTGGTAGGTGAAATCGGAAGAAATTAAGATCTTTTGTAAGAAAAATAATGAATAAGATGGTATTTTTTATTTTATATATGCATTTATATTATTTACTTATTAGATTAATCCTGATGTTGATTTTATATGTAACGAATCTTCACTTAATTATACTTAATTGAAGAATTTCATAATAAATGTTCATTGGAATACTTTTAATTTTTACATTTTAATGAAAAATAATAGTTCAATATAAATTATCGTGGTCTTTTGCAATGGGCCTCAAATGAGATTTTTGGTTTGCAACAAGTCAACATTTTTTAAACGTCATGGGCCAACCAGAATCCATTCACAAATTAGTTGTCCCAATATATGCTCTATCTTGTACGTTTTCGACAATGCCATAGATAATAAAATGTGCTAGATTTAGTAGATTACATAACAATGCCATAGATAAACACAAAAATCATCAAAGTTAACCAATTGTATCAAACATAAAATACAGAAGTGTCATAATGTTTTCAAAAGTGTCAACCCCGGCCCCCAGCATGATGACGACCTCCACCGCGACCACCATTCTGAACTCCTACTCTACCACCATTCTCAAATCCTCCTCTACCACTATTCTGAAGTACTCCTCTACCACTATCCCAACATCCACCGTGCCCTTCAGCTGGACCGCTTGTGCCCTCTGACCAACGTATAGTTCGTCGACCGTTGAAAGGCCTTTCCCTGGTAAATTGTCGCGTGGAAACTGCATCGATCATTTGTGGAGTCGGTGCGTACAGATCAGCATAATGAGGGTAGTAGTCGCGGGTGTTTTCGTCCATTGCTTGAACATATAACACCGTCAGCTCATGTTGATCCCGAACTGACTCAATCTCACCATCCATCTGGTGCGACCAGATTCGAAGATCATCTACTTGGCATGCGATGTGGTGGATGTTGTGAGCTGAACCTGTCATGTTTACTGTAACTTTTATATCATTTTCTGCATACATTTCATGCATTTGGGATAGAATAGTACATAATCTATGTAGTTTATACTTATTTGCCAAATTATGGAATCTACACCAATTTCTGTTTAAATTCGCAGAATTCGAGGCAATTTGCAGCAGTTTTGAGAAAGGACGAAAAGCTCAGAAGTCAAACTACAGAAGTCCAATGTCGAAGAGCAGCGGAACCAAGACAAATCAAGTTGAGGTCAAGTGTTACTCGGTATTGAGAACCTTTACTCGATATCGACAAGATTTGTACACCCAAGCCTGGTTGAGTATGAGCTTGATCGAGAAGCTGAGAGACGAAGCCAACCCGACTCCAGAAAGTTACTCGATATCGATTACTTTACTCGATATCGACAAGACCCGAAGACCAGCCCAGAGTCGAGGAAGACCACCTGATCGAGAAGCCGAAGACAAGACAAGGCCGAGCAGCATTTACTCGATATCGAGTACTTTGCTCGATATCGACAAAGATTAGAAGCCCATGTCTAAGCCAGATCGAGGTGCTATTACTCGAGCAAGCCAGCCAGCAAGTCGACGACACACAATTACTCGATATCGAGGAGATCTCTCCTGGGCCGCGTTACGCGGTTGGCTGTCCGACGCGGTTTGGGCTTTATTGGGTCCGAAGCTGTCCGATTCTATCCACATCTATCAAGATCTATCAACTCCATGAAGATTTACCTACTTTAGATAGATTTCCTTTATGGATTTAATTCTTTTATTCCATTTATTTATCCTTAAGTAATTAGATAAAGAGATATAGATATAGATAGACTTTCTTACCTTGATTAGCAAGGGTTGGAAGCCTATAAATAAAGCCCTAGGGGCTGAGTTTTATTCATTCAATTTCAGTTACAATTAGTTATACATAGAGAGAGTAGAGGAGAGAGCTTGTGGCGAGAGAAGTTGGAAAGGCGAAAGCGGATTTGGCTTCGATTGGTTGTAAGCTTTCTTTGGTTTATTTAATGCAAGTTAGTTCCTTTTGTTTATTGATGAGTTTTTTGATAATGAAGAGCGAGTAGTTCACCCACTTCTAGGGTCGGGGTGAGCCAGACGGTAGCCATTTAAGGTGATGCGGTAAAGGTTTGATCTTTTTATGCAATTCGTCTTCTATCCCTATGAGCATGATTATTTTGCGAAAGTTGAAGGTGGTCCTTTTTTGTGTTATTGAAACGAAATTGATCTTAATGCAACTTGGGTTAATTATGTGAAAAGGTTTAGTAACAATTAGGGTTTATGCGAAGGCCTCTATCTTCCTATTTGTTAATAACGAAAGTTATTTGATGGAAAGGATGATCTTTTATGCCTTTATGTGTTATTTTACATGGTTATCGTTGTGGTGTTGATACCCTGGCCTTAGAAGTCCTTTAGTTTATTGAATTTATTTCGTTGGAAATCTGCGTTCTGTGTTCGAAAGTTTGCATCTTTAAGTTTCTGTTCTTTGTCGATTCCGAGGAAGTGTTGTCGATATCGAGGAGACTTTTGCCGAGATCGAGTTTCCGTGTTTGGGTCTTGTTTCTTTCATCGCCGAGTTTAGTCGATATCGAGTAACTGTACTCGATATCGAGTAGGTTCTGTGCTTGCTTTCGTTTTTGCTTTTGTTTGTTATTTCTGTTCTTCTCTTTGTCTTTTTGTCTGTGAGATTTACAGCTACCTGAGATCCGCTGACACGCTTCCTTGTGGATTGATCCTGACTTCCCACTGCTGCATAGGGAGGAAGTCTTGTAATTATTTGCGTGGGCACGAATCTGGTTTGATTTATATTTCTATATATTAAACTCGATTTCCTCCCGATAACAAATTGGCGCCGTTGCCGGGGGAAGCAATCATTCGCGCCTTATGTAGTCAGATCTCACTTTTCCTTTGAGTTACTTCGTAGGTATATGCGCCGTTCTGGTCAAACACCTGAGTTTGACGCCTTAGACGAACCGGAACGCCTTATACACATCCAAGCTAAACTAAAAAGATCCATGGCGGCTGCAGAGACACAAGAACAACTAATTGAGAGGCTTCGGAGAGTACTAACCACTAAGGATGCTGCTCTCGCCACTGAGAGAGCAGGAAGGGAACAAGAAGCTGAGCGTGCGAGGCAAGCAGAAGAGGAGCTCGTCCAATATCCTACCACTGCAGAGGATTACATACACCCGACGCTTGTCGTGCCTGGATCGGCTATTCTAATCCCTCAGAATAACTATGAAATTCGCACTCCTTTCTTAATAGAAATTAAACATAATGCTTTTCATGGTAGATTTAATGAATGCCCTCTTCAACATATTACAAACTTTACTAATATGTGTCGTACTCTTGCTGAAGGTACCACCTTGGAGTACATCTTGATGAAGGCTTTCCGTTGGTCTCTCGCTGGTCCCGCATTGAAGTGGCTGGAAGGACTGAAACCACGATCCCTCACGACATGGGCTCAAGTAAAGCAAGAATTTCTCAATAAATTCTTTCCTTCTACCAAGACAACGCTCCTTCGCCAAAAGATTACATCTTTCAAACAGCAGCCCGGAGAGCCGCTAGCAAAGGCATGTGAATGCTATAAGGATCTACTGCGATCCTTCCCTACACATGGACAACAACCTTGCATCGTTCAGGAGATTTTCTTTAATTCTCTTGACCTGGCTGCTAAAGATAGGAGTATCTGAAAATGCCGCTAGTTGACGCATGGGCTGCCCTCGACAAGCTGACCAACTATGATAACAAGTATGGGACTCCAATCAACTATGAGGAGAACCCTTATGCCAAGCCAGCCCCATCCATGCCCTTCTATGAGCCTTCTAAAGAAATTGACCCAGATGTCAAGGAGCAATACTACAGAGATCAGAATAGGAAGCTCCTCAAGCAAGTAAATTATCTTTCTGTCAACCGGCCCTGCATCGAATACGGATCACATAGGCACACCACTACTGAGTGCCCACACACAGAGCAAGCCAGGCTGGCAAAGTACCACGAAGAGGCAGCTTACGCAGGGGGTCCCAATCGCTACATGGGGGACCAAAGGTTTCAGCAACCGCAATGGAACCAAGGTGCCCCTAGGAACCCCCCGCCCTACAAAGCTCCAGGACATCCTGAAAGGGACCAGAAAAGGGATGATCTACAGACCGTCCTAGAGGAAATAAGGAGGAACCATTCAGATACTAAGCAGTCCTTCAACTCCATCTACACTCATATTCAAGGAATCAACTCTAGGCTAGGGGAGATTGATATATGGCGGAAATCAATGGAAACACAGATTGGCCAGCTAGCAGCAGGCGTCCCCAGACAGTCAAGAACCCTCCCTGGATCTTCAGAACCAAATCCTAAGGGGAAGACCGAACACATCGCCGCTGTAAAACTCAAAAGCGGGCACCAGCTACGCGAGCCAGAGGTCGGAAAGCAGCAGGACGAAATAGCTGAACAACAACTCGATATCGACGAGCAGCAAGTCGATGTCGACCAGACTTTGGTCGATATCGAGGAAGGCCAACCCGACGTCGAGGAAAAACTGGACCACCCTTCGTCTGCACAGCACAACAACTCAACATCGAATAAATAAGTCGATATCGAGGAGAATCTGGTCGATATCGAGGAGAACCAAGTCAACGTTGAGAAAGCTGCAACACCTCCGACATCTGTTCTGGCTCCAAACTAGAAAAAGAAGCTGCCCTTCCCAACAAAATCTCCAAAGGACCCAGCAGAGATGAAGTTTCAGCGCTTCATCAAGATGCTTCAGAAGCTCAATGTCACCATACCCTTCATAGAAGCTCTCAATGAAATGCCATCCTACGACAAATTCCTCAAGGAGATTCTAAGCAAGAAGCGGTCATTGGCTGAGATTACAGAGGAGTGCAGCCATATGGACATACTAGAGAAAAGGCCAGATCCAGGTAAGTTTGCTATAACCATCGGATTTGGTCAATATAAATTTAATGCATTATGTGATCTTGGAGCTAGTGTGAGTATAATGCCTTTAACAATATGGTCCAAGATTAAGATAGGTGCCCTAGAGCCTGTGGATGCTAAGCTGTATATGGCCAAAAACACGGTGGTCATTCCAACAGGCATGGTGGACAATGTACTAGTGCAAGTAGGTAAGTTCTTTGTACCTACTGATTTCTTAGTTATTGATATGGCGGAGGATCCTGCTTGTCCAATTATTCTAGGAAGGCCCTTCTTGACGACGGTGGATGCCAACATAAGCGTAAGGAAGGGAGTACTCACTTTCAACATCAGCGATGAGGTAATTGAGTATTCTTTTAATAAAACTGAAAGGCATACAGGTCCAATGGAAGAGGTAAAATCTATATCAGCTGGTTACATTAATTGTGGGGAGCCTAAGGTAAGAAATATGACTCCCGAAGAGCTGGAAAAGAGGGATATGGAAGCCCAGGTGGAGAAGATCATGGCCATCCTAAACGACAACACAGAGGATCTGCTCGACATCGACCAAGGTAAGTCGACATCGACTAACTATTTTTCAGATGCCTTGACATGATGCAAGTATGGGGTCGAAGTCAACCAGAATTCCCCGACATCGAGGAATTTGGTCGATATCGACCAAACCCAGAACCCTCCACCAGCAGCAGGGTCGTCGAGTTGCCAAACAGAAGCCGGGAACTCCTCGATATCGACAACCTTAGTCGATATCGACCAACTATCTTCTCCCTCGACTTCGCCTTCCTCGACCAGCAACCCACTGGCAGCTGACGACTACTCGATATCGACAACTTTAGTTGATATCGACCAAACCTCACCTTCCTCGACTCCAGCATCCTCGAGCAGCAGGCCACCAGGAGCAGATACTTCCTCGATATCAAGTACTGTTACTCGAGATCGACCAAATACAGTGGCTCCCGAATTCGTTTCTGCGAAGGTAAGCCAAGGTATGGATCTTTTTTCTCCTATTTCCATCAAATGTTTATCTATAGATGGGAGAGGTTTGCCTTGGTATGTGCACTTATGTAGGATTTCAAATGATGAGCCTAAGGAGTATGAAGTTGGAGACAAACTCTATATTTCTAAATCAAAGGATCATTGGTTTCCTAACAAATTCAATAAGAAGAGGATGGGGCCCTTCGTGGTGAACAAGATCCATTCTGGAGGACTGCAGCTGATGGACAAGAATGGAGTCCTATTTGAAGCCCAAGCTACATGGGCCCTGCAAATGCGACCTTGAGCTTAAAGGAGAAGTCGGCCTAGCGACTATAAAATCTAGAGCTTGTAAATAGACATTTATTTTTAGGACTTTTGGACATTGTTGCTTTTGTTTTTTGTTTTGAACTTTTAGTTTTTCTATTGTGGGTATATGTATTCTATATTTTTCAGGTCCATGGGTATAGAAGCAAGCTAAATCGGACTCGGCCCAGGCATGTTCAATCGATATTATGAAGCCCTGCACATCTGTCTAGTGAGTTTCTTTCTTTACCCTTGTTTTTTTTATACAGAGAGGACACTGTAATGTTTAAGTATGGGGTGGGGAAAGGGCTTACATTGTGCATATTTGATTATATTTGACATTACGTGTGCATATTTAAAGTTTATTTCTTGAATTGCTTATACATGGCTATTTTGGAATTCATTATTAATTTATGTGCTTATATGCATGTTTTCCAAAAATTTGAAAAAATGACCCCCATTGAAAATTTTGATTAATGTCATGGAAGCTTTTTATTGAACTCGACGATGCAAAATTAGAATCATTAGAGATATAGCATGAAATTGCCTAGTAAAGGGAAGTCACAATGAAGTGCATATTTTGATGAAAACCATGAAAGGAGGTAAAATTTGAAGTTGCTTTTGACATGTTGCATGATAAGAGGATGGAGGACTTTATATTTCCATATAATGCTCATATTGTTATATCTTAGCCTTACCTATGCTTATGCATCACAAAAGCCATAATATGCCTTATTTCATACATTGCTCCACATGATCCAAATATTGCCATTCTTTACCTTAATTCCATTAAGGGATTATGTTGAGAATGATGTTACATTATGGAGATTATTATATGGTTATTGTGTTGTTATCATTATATGGAGTTTGGCAGGAAAGTTTGGAAGGAAATTGTTTGAAAAATATGGAAATTTAATGAGGGAAAGAAAATCCGATCACCTCAGGAGATAAAGGTAGATCGACCCTGCTTGCTAAGATAATAGTTTGGCGAGATGGGACACATTGTGAGGAGTCTGACGCACTAAGTATCTGGGGCCATTCATGACACTCATGTTTGCGACTCGCGAGAATGCAGTGCTGAGGTTAGAGAGGTAAAAGCATTATTATTGAAAAAAGCATTATGGAAGGTGATGAATCTTATGAAGAAGGAATGTGGAAATACATTTTGGAAATACTCCATTTCCCCGGATTATTAGAACCACATTGCTAAAAATTGCCCACATTTATCCTTTTACCAATCTATTCCTTATTTGAGCTTAAATTAAAGTCCTCTTGATTATTAATGCTTTGTCACTTATGAATTGTTTTTGTATAACCCTCCTTTTGTGAGTAGATGTTGTTTTTAAATTTGCACATGCATGGATTTGTGACACAAGTACCTTTTCGAGGATGGTAATTGACTGCAGGGACATATGAGAATGAATCTAAGATGTTGAGAGTTTTGATTTCTTCCCCTGTATGAAAAATAAAAGTATTGCTTGAGGACAAGCAAGCTTAAGTATGGGGTGTTTGTTGTGAGCTGAACCTGCCATGTTTTACTATAACTTTTATATCGTTTTCTGCATAAATTTCATGCATTTGGGCTAGAATAGTACATAATCTATGTAGTTTATACTTATTTGCCAAATTATGGAATCTACACCAGTTTCTGTTTAAATTTGCAGAATCCGAGGCAATTTACAGCAGTTCTGAGAAAGGACGAAAAACTCAGAAGTCAAACTACAGAAGTCCAAGTTCGAAGAGAAGCGGAACCAAGACAAATCAAGCTGAGGTCAAGTGTTACTCGATATCGAGAACATTTACTCGATATCGACAAGATTTGTACACCCAAGCCTTGTCGAGTATGAGCTTGATCGAGAAGCTGAGAGACGAAGCCAACCCGACTCCAGAAAGTTACTCGATATCGAGTACTTTACTCAATATCGACAAGACCTGAAAACCAGCCCGGAGTCGAGGAAGACCACCTGATCGAGAAGCCGAAGACAAGACAAGGCCGAGCAACATTTACTAGATATCGAGTACTTTGCTCGATATCGACAAAGATCAGAAGCCCATGTCCGAGCCAGATCGAGGTGCAGTTACTCGAGCAAGCCATCCAGCAAGTCGATGACACACAGTTACTCGATATCGAGTAGTTTACTCGATATCGAGGAGATCTCTCCTAGGCCGCGTTACGCGGTTGGCTGTCCGACGCAGTTTGGGCTTTCTTGGATCCGAAGCTGTCCGATTCTATCCACATCTATCAAGATCTATCAACTCCATGAAGATTTACCTACTTTATATAGATTTCCTTTATGGATTTAATTCTTTTATTCCATTTATTTATCCTTAAGTAATTAGATAAAGATATATAGATATAGATAGACTTTCTTACCTTGATTAGCAAGGGTTGGAAGCCTATAAATAAAGCCCTAGGGGCTGAGTTTTATTCATTTCAATTTCAGTTACAATTAGTTACACATAGAGAGAGTAGAGAAGAGAGCTTGTGGCGAGAGAAGTTGGAAAGGCGCAAGCGGATTTGGCTTCGATTGGTTGTAAGCTTTCTTTGGTTTATTTAATGCAAGTTATTTCATTTTGTTTATTGATGAGTTTCTTGATAATGAAGAGCGATTAGTGCACCCACTTCTAGGGTCGGGGTGAGCCAGACAGTAGCCATGTAAGGTGATGCGGTAAATGTTTGATCTTTTTATGCAATTCGTGTTCTATCCCTATGAGCATGATTCTTTTGCGAAAGTTGAAGGTGATCCTTGTTTGTGTTATTGAAACGAAAGTGATCTTAATGCAACTTGGGTTAATTATGTGAAAAGGGTTAGTAACAATTAGGGTTTATGCAAAAGCCTCTATCTTCCTATTTGTTAATAACGAAAGTTATTTGATGGAAAGCATGATCTTTTATGCCTTTATGTGTTATTTTACATGGTTATCGTTGTGGTGTTGATACCCTGGCCTTGGAAGTCCTTTAGTTTATTGAATTTATTTCGTTGGAAATCTGCGTTCTGTGTTCGAAAGTTTGCATCTTTAAGTTTCTGTTCTTTGTCGATTTCGAGGAAGTGTTGTCGATATCGAGTACTGTGTAGTCGATATCGAGGAGACTTTTGTCGAGATCGAGTTTCTGTGTTTGGGTCTTGTTTCTGTCTTCTCTAAGTTTAGTCGATATCGAGTAACTGTACTCGATATCGAGTAGCTTCTGTGCTTGCTTTCGTTTTTGCTTTTGTTTGTTATTTATATCCTTCTTTCTGTCTTTCTGTGTGTGAGATTTACAGCTACTTGAGATCCGTTGACACGTTTCCTCGTGGATCGATCCTGACTTCCCACTGCTGCACAGGGAGGAAGTCTTGTAATTATTTGCGTGGGCATGAATCTGGTTTGATTTATATTTCTATATATTAAACTCGATTTCCTCCCTACAATAGTGGACCTTATCAAACATCGACTGTTGGTTAGCCGACACATCCCGAAGAGTCATCTCCACGTCTGTCTACTTGGCAGGTGATGCAATTCCTGATTTAGACACATCTCCTCAAGTTCTTCCCCCAAACGATCCTGCCTATCGGATATTTGGTTTATCCTATCCAAGATGTATCTTTGATTGTCGGCCATCTCTAGAAGTTTCGTATCCATATCGGACTGTCGGTTTGCAATTCCTTGTATCCCATGTAACACCTGCTCCCAAGGAACAGAAGAGCTGGATTCACCTTGGTACAAATGCACACCTTCTGGCCCTGGATGTGATGAGCTGAAGGGCTTGTATTCGATCCGACAAATGGCATCCGTGTGCACATCCTCAACAAGTGAACTAGTTGGACTAAGCCCTGTATCACACTCCATACCATCTTCCGTTGGCACTCCCATCTGATCCTTTATTTCTCGGGCAGGGGGGTCGTCCAAGTCCATTGGTGTACTCAGTTCATCTCGATCTGATCTACGACAGGGGACATGGAAAGTATATCGCATTATGGTAAGATTTCGTCGGTTTCCAATGCAACTCCGGCTCTAGTGGGTTGCTCAACAGACTGGCTGTGTTCAGACTCCTCTCATCGTACACATGAGACCCATGTATCTACTGCAAGCATTCTGGCGGTTCTGGTTCCCACTTCCTAGCGATCAGTGTGATCATACCCCCCAACGCTAACTTCCCCTTCGTCCTCCCGCTTGTTGCATTTCGAAGGCAAGATGCAACAAACATAGAAGTCTAGTCAGGCACGTTGTTGCATTCTTCGAAAAAGCACCGAAACCATATGAAATCTGAGGCCATGAACTTGCTGGTCTCTCCCTGACCCATAAAAGCCATCCTAATCACTTTGTGTGCCAAGATCAAGCACGGATGCCCAAGCCAAGAGTTAGTCTCGCCCTTATGACCATCAAACTATTTGCCTGTAATGTAAACCCCGAGATCTTTCATATTGTGGGCCGATTTTTTCCAGCCAGGGATAGGTTGACGAGAAACCCCGAAGATGTCCCGCAACTCATCGTTGGATAGCCACCTCTCCACATCATTGAGGTGAAATGAAATCCGGTTGCCATCGTGTACCGATAAGGTCGAGAGGAATTCCAGTACATATCTTAGATACGTTGGCGCACTCTTGTTCAAAAATCCCGACAGCCCTGCCTGATCAAACATTGACTTCGTAATTTCGAACATTCCTAGTCGTTTCAGTGTCGCAACATCATAAAATTTTGTCGGTATAATGTCCATTTCCGCTAACTTTGACTATTTCGTCTTCTTCTCCGTTGTCAGGGTAGTAAGTTGGAGATATTCCGGCTCTACTGCAAACTGATTTCCACACCAGGAATTATACTCGTTTCATAACACATCTACTGAAACCCTAGGCCTACCCACAAGCACCCACTGCCTAACTGAAGTACAATCAACCTCTAATGAACATAAAATCAAACATAACTGACTGATTAAAAGCAGAGAGGCTTACCAATTCGGAGATTGAGTCGCGGTATGTGATTTTGAAACGTAGGAGACGCCTCGCCTAACTGATGATTCTGGTTCTCAATAGCGAGATTCGCTGCTCGATTGTCGTCGTACTGTTCCGGGGATGATTGGGTTTTGAAGTTGACGGTCGAAACTTGGGATGGAGGGAAGAATTTTGAAGAGGACGGGTCACTGTCTTACTTTTTTCGTTTTCATACAGATAAACTCCAACGTCTCCAAACATCATGGTGAAGTAGATGGAGTAGGGTGATGCACTTGGAGCAATTGGGTTGGGCCGAGGTCGCAATTGGGCCGGATTATTTGAGTTAGGTATATATATTACAGTATGTGAGTTAGGTATATATTATGCAAGTATATAGGAATATATAATATGGAAATAATCATTTATTTAAAACCCAATATTTTTTTTTGTGACGACAAATTGGGCTAAAATCACATTCCGTCTTTATGAAAGCTAATTTAGTGAAGCAAGTGTTTTCCGACTTTATATTATCAATTCCTATATCATGTTTGATTACGACCTCGATTCGGGTTAACGACAGGTCGAGCTAATTACATTCCAAAGTATAAAAAATAGGTGGTCGAACTAGTTAATTAAATTACACAGTATAAACTAAGCCTAAATTTTTTTATATTTACACAGTATAAATAGCCAAATATAAACAAAGTATAAAAATACTCCAGATACATTCCAAATAATAAAATATAGGATTTGGAACTAATTAAGTTGTATAGTACAAACAAAGTCTAAAAATTATTTAATTACAATGCATAAAGTAAGTCACATACTGTATAAAAAATTAAGGAGTATATACATGTACAAAACTATCCGTTGGGTGAGAAGTTCTTACCGCCCAAAATCGGTTAACAATCTTCATTTATTAGGGGAGAGAAGTAATATAGGGGTAGTAATTATGACATAGGGGTGCATAAAAACTCATAAAAAAGCAAACCTATTTATCACCTATTAATCATTTTCTTTTTTATTCCACTTTTTACTTGGACATAGAAATACCCCTGGGTAAGCCTACCAGATTGAGGGTAAGACAAACATTTTCCGTCCAAGTATCATGAACATGATACTCAATCTGACACAATATCATACAATTTTTCCCAATCAAACATTAATTGTGGATCCCATATACTTTTCACATTAATTTTTTTTGCCGTTGGATGCATAGTATTAATTCCCGGTTGAATGCACAACATTAATTTAAAACAATTTCCAAATTGAATTTATGAATGCACCCAGCTCAAAGCAAATGAATGCATAGTGGAAATTGAATTCAACATGCATGGTAAACACCGATTAATTAATTTTCCAGTTGATGTATTTTTTAAAAAATTATGGTTGTAGTCCCTTTTTAAAAAAAAATATACCGGGAAAAAAATAAGTTAGCTAATTTTAACATATGGAGTATTAAACACCGAGTATAAAAACATGCATAATGTAATACTTCCTCCGATTGGAAATATAAGACATTTGACTTTGAAGCACGTAGTTTAAGGAGCTAAGAACTATATAAAATATTGATTTTTTTAATTCAAATTTTTTACATTATAATACTTATTAATAATAAGTATTGTAATGTAAAAAAAATTAATTAAAAAAATTAATATTTCATATAGTTTTTAGCTCCTTAAACTACGTGCACAAAATTCAAACGCCTTATATTAAAAATCGGAGGGAGTATATAACTATTTTATAAAATTTGCCGTAGTTATTGAAAAAAATGTTGTTTTTTGTTCGTAATATTTTTTCCTATCTATATTATTTTACTAAATATAAAATATTTAAAATAAAATGTAAGCTTTATACAAAAAGTTTATAATTTTGGCAAAAAAAAATTTTGATGCAAAAAGTGAAATAAGAAACTCATACCAAGTATCATGGTTGTAGAATATCAAATTATAAAATGAGGTGGAGGATAGAGAAATGGAAAAAAGCAAGTTATGATACTTATTTTGAGTATCATTGTTAAAGATACTCTTAGGAATTGCACTTACGAATGAGCATTCTTATTTTGTATGCGTTTGAATACAGAACGGCTGTTATATGTGAGTCCTAGAGTCCTTGCTAGGGTCATAGGGCAGCCCAGCTTCATCGGGTGTTGTCCTCCTTGAGTCATTTATATATATATCACGGGATACGATATGATGATGATATTTGATATGCTATAGCATCGAACTGGTCAGTCTCCACCCTATTTGGAAGGGGGGTGGTGGTAGAAGAGGGATATACCACTTGGTATTCTTTGTTAAGGCCTTAATTAATATTCTGCATATATGAACTAAGAGCATGATAGTGTGGTTAATATTTCAGAACTGCATATGAAGGCATCCTTTATTCTAGGTATAGGTGTGTTATATGTCCTCAGCGCGGTCTTTAGGGCCCGTAGGCGGACTCTTGGTCTGACTTTGTGGTATGGTTTTAGGTACCCGATCCACTGCTTGATTTTGTGCTATTATGACGGGGTCCATTCTTATGGCGGAGTGTGAGTGTTTGAACCATGACTTCACGAGATTCATACTTTTGGGATTTCTCCCTACTTATACTCTGTTTTGACCCGGCTCTATCGTGGCACTAGTTGTATCATTTTCAGAACTTATGTCATTTGCATGATAAAAGGCTTTCCACGTTGTAGACTTAGGATAGGTACAGGGGTTTGCCCCGGGGTCTCAAACGGACCTTTCGGTTTTGGGTGTGAAATACCACTTAAAACTACACATCTTCAGTTTCAAACCTTCAACTTGTACTTGGGGCGCTATATCCCAACGAGGGCTTTCATCTCTCGAAACGTAACTCGGGTATCATAATCCCGGGCCATTACATCAATCTGAGCTCTTTCCTCCATCTTTCTTTGCTCTCTCTTGCGTTCTAGATTCTTCGATTCTTGAATTTCTGTTTTCCACATGGTATCAGCGCACAAGATTGGTTTCTAGATCCTGATCTTTGTTTCACTTTTCTCATCTAGTTCTTAGATTCCGTGCATCTTCTACTTCATCAGATTCATGTATCCCAACAATGATCGCTTGCAGATGGTGAATCGGATGGATACGAATGATCCTTTGTATCTGCATCCATCCGACAATCCAGGTATGGTGCTCGTTTCTAGAGTCTTTGATGAATCTAGTTTTGCTACCTAGAAAATATCTATGTTGATTGCGTTATATGCAAAGAATAAAATCAGGTTTATAGATGGAACAATTGAGAAACTTGCTGTAGTTGGTGCTGATTTGAGAAATTGGCAAAGATGCAATGATATGGTAGCATCTTTGATGGTGAATGCTGTTAGTAAAGAAATTGCTGAAATTGTGATTGATAGTGATTCTGCTTTTGAGATTTGGTTAGATCTTGTTCAACATTTTGAACAATAAAACCTTATTCAACTATTTGTTTCTCGAAAGAAATTGTGTGTAATCTCGCAAGGAAGCGATGATTTTGCAACATATTATACCAAGTTCAAGCGTTTATGGGATGAGCAAAAGGCTTTACAGTCAATTCCTCGCTGTTCTTGCGGGGCTCGTTAGAATTTTTGCAAAATTTTTGAGGCTCGGAAGTTGTTGGAGCTTATGATGGGACTAAATGACTTTTATAGTTCAATCGGAGGTCAAATCTTGATGTAGCCGAGTCCTACCATTGCAGAAGCTTATTCTTTGCTTAGTCAAGAGTAGAAGCAGCGAGATTTCAAGTCTATTACTCAATTTCCTAGGGATTTTTCTGCTATGTATTCTCAACGCCAGAAATCGTCGTCTCCTCCTCAATCTTCTACTCAGTCTCAAACTCAAAAATTGAACAAATCTGAGAGCACTATCCTTGGAAAACGTGCTCCTTATGTTTGCACTCACTGCAAGAAAATCGGACACGAGGTTGAGTTTTGCTATAAACTCATTGGTTATCCTTCTAATTCTAAGGCACCTAAAGAAAAGAAGGTAGTTGCTTAAGCTTCAGGTGAATCTGATGGTGAGGTACAAGTGTCTGCTATACCAGGGTTCACAGTTGAGCAGTGTGCACAGCTTATGAGCATGTTGACTCAGGGTGTTTCCTCTCAATCTCATCAACAAAACTTGGATCTTGTTGGTTGTTCTATGGCAGGTAATCACCCTTCTGTCTTGTCAAATTATTCGAGATACATGGCTCTTAGTGCACAACTTGATTTAAAGAGGTGTTATGATTATTGGATCATTGACCATATGTGCTTTGTTGAGTCTTTCTTTGTTCATCTCACACCTCTTCCTCATCCTTACAAAATAACCTTACCAAATGCCTCTTTTATCATTGTCAAATATCATGGATATGTTCAACTGTTGCCTAACTTGACCATAAATCATGTCTTTTATGTCCCTGAATTGAAGTTCAATCTTTTGTCTATAAGCAAACTTACCTCTCAGCTTGATGGTAATGTTTTCTTTTCATCCACTGATTGCCTATTGAAGGCCCCTTCACTGAAGAGACTAGTGGCTCTTGGTAAACAACATGGAGGCCTTTATCTGCTTGAGGGCAAGTCAAACACAACCATTTCTTCTGTTATGCATTGTAGTGAGAATAATTGTAAAACCTTTGCTTGTACTTCTGACATATATTTTCTTTGGCATTTGAGACTTGGCCACATGCCTTTTGACAAACTCAAATTGTTGCATTGTTGTGATGACATTGATGTTTCAAAGCCTTTTGTGTGTAAAATTTGTCATAAATGCAGACAACACAGATTACCTTTCCCTCACAGTAGCATCGAAACCAATAAAAGTTTTGATTTGGTGCACATTGATCTTTGGGGACCTTACCATACATCCACATATAATGGCCATAAGTATTTTCTTACAATTGTTGATGACTTCTCTAGATGCACTTAGACACAGTACACTTGTTACCAACCAAGTCCATTGCATTTTCTTTCATTGAGGGATTTGTTCATATGGTCAAGACCCAATTTTCTGTTGTCCCAAAAATTATCAGAACTTACAATGGTTTTAAACTTGGATCCAGTGCACATATATGCATTGTCTTTCTTCTCTTCATTTGGTATCATTCATCAAACCAGTTGTGCATATACACCTCAATAGAATGGGGTGGTTGAAAGAAAGCATAAGCATTTGGTTGTTGCACAATGCCACTCCTTTCATATTAAATACTGGGGTGAATGTGTTCTGATGGCCACCTATCTCATCAATCGTTTCCCTTCCAAATTGTTGCACAATGCCACTCCTTTTGAGAGACTTTTCCTTAAGCCTCCTTCTTATGATCATTTGAAACCATTTGGTTGCTTGTGTTATGCCACCGTTGCTGTCAAAGGGAGGGATAAGTTTCAATCCAGATCTCAAGCTTACATTTTCTTGGGTTTCCCTTTTGGAAAGAAAGCCTACAAGCTTCTAACCATTGATTCTCGAGAAGTCATCATATCCAGAAATGTTATCTTCTATGAACAAGTTTTTCCCTTTCAATCTCTACCTGTTATTCATGATGCTACCTTTCCCCTTGCTCTACCTATTATTCATGATGCTACCTTTCCCCTTGCTGTCCCTGACAGTTCTTAACCTCCTCTTGCCCCCTCTGATCATGCACCTGCACCATCACCTGTACCTATACCCCACGTTCCACTAGAATGCATACTCATCCATCTTATTTGTCAGATTTTGTCTATTTGTGCAAGTGTTTTGTCTCAGGATAATCATCGTCTTCTTTCGAATCTTAGCACTATGAAAGAGCTTGCCAATCCCCTTTGTTCATTTGTGCAAGTGTTTTGTCTCAGGATAATCATCGTCTTCTTTCGAATCTTAGCACTATGAAAGAGCCCACTTCTTATGCAGAGGCTGCTCAATACCATGTTTGGCAAGAAGCTATGGAAAAGGAGTTCACTGCACTTGAGTTAAATAGGACTTAGGATCTTGTTCCCCTTCCTCCTGGGAAGAAGCCTATTAGTTGCAAATGGGCTTTTAAAATAAAACTCAAAGCTAATGGCACTTTGGATCGCCACAAGGCTCGTTTAGTCATAAGAGGGTGCACACAGAAGGTCAGCATTGATTTCACTGAGACGTTTTCTCCAATCATCAAAATGACCACTGTCCAAGCACTGGCCTTCATCTTTCCTCCATCTTTCTTTGCTCTCTCTTGCGTTCTAGATTCTTCGATTCTCGAAGCTAATGATGCCAGCTAATGATGCCTTGCTGAAACTTACCTATGGTTTTATTAAGATTAGTTTAGCTAGCAGAGAAAATTAAAAGTCTGTAACTTCTAAAATGTCATTCAAGCCTAGATAAACCATCCACGTACACATTACATAACTAGAAATTCAAAACCCTGCAAAACAAAAATACTTGGGAATCTAGCTAGCTAGTAGCTAGGGAGTCTTTAAATTAGTTTGGCCATAAAAGTAGCTTTAAGCGCCACAATAATATATAAACAGAACCTAATTTATTAATTAGGAAGATGTTCGTTCATCATAGCAGGCCTTCCCATGCTCCAAGCTTCCAACTTCTCAACGGTCACCGGCGACGTTCCATTGTTGAAGGCATACAAGTGAGCCCCCTCGAAGACCGCCTTTGTTGGGTACACCCTCGATGTTATACATATCTTTCCTCTTGCTCCGAAGCTTTCAACCACAGAGTGATCAATCTACATTATCCATTTTCCAACATCAAATAAAACAACAGGTACTTTTACAACAAGATTTGTTTTAAAGAAATGAAGATGGAGAGAATTACACACCAAGCTTCTAAGAGAGAGTTTCCTATCCTTTAAATCGACGTCTACGAACCCTGCAAATGAGGGCTTGTACATCTTTGGGTTTGACGTCAAAGACGATCTACCAATTTGGCAAAACAAAAGTAGGTTATATATTTAATCCTTCCAGCGAAGCCATACATAAAACCTGTAATGGGTACATATATAAACATTGATTTCGTAATTAAAAAAAAAAACAAGATAAAGAGGGGACCTGGAAGCATCAGAGCACATGAGGACGACGTGTGTATCGTTACTGGCCTTGAAAACTCGAAAGAAGACCGGGGTGTACTCTTCAAGCCCCGGCGAAGCCAACGTTGTGATCCCAAATGGTCCGACCCCACCTTCAACGGTGGAGCCCATGTGACCACATAGGTCCTGCGCGTTGACCCACTTTGGGTCGAACTGCTCCGCCGTCTCCAAGCTACTCGGCAATGTGAAAACCACCTCCACATCAGCCTGCAACATATATACCAATAAAATTTAATTACCCATCATATTGCCTAATAAATTGGTAGCTCTTTATTAATATGGAATTAATGAAATCATCATCTGGTAATCACCTGGGCTGCAGTTATGCCCTTGATTTCGACTACATCTCCTCTGCGGAGTTTGTGGTTGCTGAGCTGAACCGGGTTTTGTCGTAGCACTTCGATTTCTTCAATAGGCCATTGCAGCAATTGCTTTCCGTTCGGTTCAAGCCATACAGTTCTTGGAATTGCCTGATTACATATATACATACATGTAATATTAAAGTCTAATCGACTTATGACAAGCTAGCTTATGACTGGGGGTCGTGTGCAGTACTTAGACATATAGGTAGGAACTCACCTGAATGCCGGCCCATCCTTTCTGCACATCACATCGTTGTGCATCAGATTCGTTAGCCCAGCCCCACAAGATTCTCCGATTCTTTTTAGGATCGAAAAACGTCTTGGAAGCATAAAAGTTTCCATAATCGTATCTCAAGCCATTCCACCCATCGAGCGAGGGGTTATCGGGATAGTACCTATCGATACTCTTCTCGTATCTCCCAATAGTATAGTACTCATAACGCGTCTCATCAAGGCTAACCTTGAGCACATGCTTCACATCCGACCCTATAACCGAGGTGTCAAGCCCCTTCATTCGCCCTGAAACCGGGTAAAAATCGGGGCACTCCCACATCCCGGTGTCAGGAGCCGAGTGTAGTGGGTGCATCGCCTTTAGCCATCTTCGGAAGTCCTTGCTCCGATACAAATATGCCATACCCTTCCGATGCTTCCTCCCACCGACTAACATCTTCCAATGGCCGTTGTTGTACCATGCGGTGGAAGGATCGCGGAAGCAAGTTGTGTTCATATCAGGGCTGGGAATCACCAGTGGATTGTAATCAGGTTTGACCCATACACGAAGGTACGGGTCAGAGAGGTTGGCAGGTAGGGCTATGTTTTGGACTTGCCTGTTGGGAGGTTCGATCCCGGTGTAGAGGATGGCGGGCTTGTCTCCCGGGAGGATGGTGGCAGAGCCGGACCAGCATCCGTCGATGTCGAAGGGCTTGGAAGGGTAGATGGCTGGGTCAAGTGATTCCCAGTTGATCATGTCGGTTGAAACTGAGTGAGCCCATACTATGTTGCCCCAAACTGACCCCTTAGGGTTGTATTGGTAGAATAGATGGTATATGCCTTTGTAGTACATTGGTCCTGCATGCATTTTAATTCACCATTAAATCTAATCCATCTTCATGAAATTATGCAAAGAATGTATAATATATATATTACCATTTGGATCTGTTGTTGTCATTTGTCCATATGGTGCCATACCGCAATTGATTTGAGTAGATGAAGACATGCATAGAAACAATTAATAAACATTAATTTAATTATAAGCAACATCTTTTTCTTAGTTTTTTTGGATAATACAAATGAATTGAGTAATCATCATATGGAAATAGACTGACATAGAAAATTTTATAGTGCAATTCTCACAGATTCAAACAAACTAAGCTAAAAGGAAGGAAGAAAACCCATCTATAATATAAAATAATTTAACATATTCTTCAAAATGAAAATGCCCTCCAAAAAATATTATTCTCCTAGTTCAAATTCTAAAGGTTGTATTATTTTAAGTTAAAAGTACATAGTTAAGTACGTAGTATTATTTTTGATTGATTTTAAAGTTTGTATTATTTTTTTTTATAGGTGGATAGTTTGTATTATTTTGATATTTTTTTGTTCGTATTATTTTTAGTTTACATCTGATAGTTGTTATTTTGAGTAATTTTTCCATTTAATTATTATGACTTTTTAAAAAAAATAAAACTTATTCAGACATATCGAAGAAGTGATTTTATTATGATTTTTTATACAATTGGTATATATATATACACACACCTACAATATTGATGTTAATTAAGTTTCATTGAGGACACTCTATTGATTTCATTTTTCTTCATCGATATCACGTTTGTGATTAAACCTAAGTCATAAACCACAAAATGTGCTGACAGTACACCTTGCGAAACCAAAACTAAAACCCTAAAACTAGGGATCATGAATCCTAGAGGGGGTTAAATAGTTAAGTCAAAAAATCGACTTTTGGTATGGTTTAGGATTGATAATTTAGAGTTTAGGGTGAAGACCAAAATTCTAAACCCTAAAATGTATTAATAGGACATCTTGCGTTGTCATTAAATCCCTAAAATAGGGTATCATAAACCCTAAATGGAGTTATCTGAACTTAGAAAATTGGCATTTAGCATGGTTTATAGTTCAGGGTTAGGCCAAGGTCTTAAACTCTAAGGGGCGTGTTTGTTTTGCAGAAAAATGCTCAAGGAAAGGAATCGTTGAACCCGTTCCCTACCTTGTATGTTTGTTTAGACTTCTCAAAGGAATATTATAGTGTTTAACCCCTCAAATGGTTTACCCCCTTTATTACCCTACAGAAAATGGCATGTATCCCTAATATCCTCCTTGTAAAAAGTCCACAGGCACAATTTTATCACATAATTCATCTCTCAAAAACACCAATTCACAACAATAATCAATTGATCAACCGATTAGCCATGGCAGGGCACGGATCGACACCAAGTCCGAGGACGGTTACCGGCGTCGGCGGATTGGCTGGGTGTCGAAGCACTGATTGGCGAGCTCTTAGGGAGGTTTCAACTGCGGGGGGAGGGGGGGCGCGTCATCTCGATTCTAAAGAGGAATTCTCCTTGTTAGGTA
Source organism: Persicaria tinctoria (assembly GCA_037127255.1). Taxonomy (NCBI): domain Eukaryota; kingdom Viridiplantae; phylum Streptophyta; class Magnoliopsida; order Caryophyllales; family Polygonaceae; genus Persicaria; species Persicaria tinctoria. The sequence continues at coordinate 55,798,120 of JBANSL010000018.1, forward strand.
CCACGGCATATCAGATTCTGATCTAAGGTCGATCATCGCCGCCGGCAATTTCGTCGGCGAGGAGCACTGTCGGAGATCAAGTTGATGAAGAAAAAGGCCCAAAATTTATATTTGATTATTCATAACAATTGATAGCAATGGAATCTCTATTCAGGTCGAATGACAGCAAAGCCATAATTTATGAAGATTGAAGGGAAGACAATAAATCGATTAATTGACTGGCAGATCGATCGAGGGAGAGAGTGAGGGTTTGGAGAGCATGTAGGGAAAATGAGTAGAAGAAGAATAAAACTATGTCAATCACGGAAGCAGAAGAAGGGAAAAAAACACAAATAGGCAATTTCATTAATATCGTTAGTTTATGGATACAAAAAGTGAATGATTTCTTTCTTTAATTAACCAAACAAAAATTGGGTTTAACTATTTCCTTTTACCTACCTAAAAAGTAATTATTTCCTTTCATTTCTATTCGTTTAAACAAACAGGTCCTAAATACTAAAATGTGTTAACGCTAAACTATAAAGAGTGAATTTTATGTGTCGTCATTATTTTATTGTTGACTTCCATGTATTTAAAATTCGGGATCAAGGAATTCATCGCATATATATACTTTAAATAATGAATTCTATCAATGTGCCATCACTAGTTGTATATCTACTAAAAACTACCTATTATAATGTGCCCTCAATTAAAAAAGAAGGCATTGCCATTACTGACTCAGGAAATCTTTTATCATATCTCTAAGGAGATGCGGGAAAGATTTCTTAAGCCTGCTTCCACTTCAGTCACTGAAGACTGTCTTAAGTTCATCACCCCACAAGTTCATCACACCACCTTTTTTATCAACAAAGATGGCATTGCCATTATTGACAGTCAAGAAATCTCTTATCATATCTCTAAGGAGATGCGAGAAAGATTTCTTAAGCCTGCTTCCACTTCGGCCACTGAAGACTGTCTTAAGTTCATCACCCCACAAGTTTCGACTAATGATAACTCCAACCTCCTCAAACCTCCCTCAAACTATGAAATTAAGAACACGGTTGCCAGTATGGCTGAGGATAAAACACCTGGCCCTGACGGATACCCCCGAATTTTATATCAAGTACTGGCATCTAGTTGGCCAATCTTTATGTAAAACTGTTAAAGCTTTTTTCCATTCGGGTGTTCTTCTAGCTGAGATTAATCAAACTTTCATCGCCTTAATCCCTAAAACTGACAACCCTACTAATATAAATCATTACAGACCGATTAGTCTATGCAATACCACTTATAAAGTCATCACCAAAATAATTGCTAATAGATTAAAACCTATCCTCTCTAAGCTCATTAATCCTTTCCAGGGAGCCTTTGTTGAGGGACGGTCTATCCAAGACAACACTTTAATTGCTCATGAAATCTTTCACACCTTCCATAAGTTAAAGGGCAAGAGAGGCATGATGGCTCTTAAACTAGATATGGAGAAAGCCTATGACAAAATCAAATGGGACTACATTAAAGCAACCCTCCTCAAGTTTGGTTTCGACTCAAGACGGGTCTCTTGGGTTATGACTGGCATGACTTCTACAACCTTTTCTGTTCTGGTAAACAATCGTCCAGGAGAACAGTTTAAACCTCAAAGAGGCATTCGCCAAGGTGATCCGTTAGCTCCTTACATCTTTATTCTTGTTATGGAGAATCTAGCCAGGGAGCTGCAATCCGAAGCCATGTTAGAGGATGGCTTGGTAGGAATTAAACTCACGAGAAATGGAACCCCTATTCCGTTTTTAACATTCGCAGATGACACAATTATTTTTGCACTGGCTGCCCACAAAAGTATTCACACTATTAGGAATATGCTCAATAACTTCTCTAACTTATCTGGTCTCATGATCAACTACAACAAAAGTTCTCTTCAGGTCTCTGAAAATATAAACTCAGCCCTTGCCAACTCTCTAGCCCAGGAAATGAACATCCCCATTGCTAGAAATCTTGAAAAATATCTTGGCATTCCACTTCTTAGGGGCAGAGTCAAAAACTGCATGTTCGAGGAAGCTATCCAGAGTCTCAAGAAGCAGCTTTCCAAGTGGAAATCCTCCTCTTTATCTCAAGCTGGTCGTGTCACTTTGATTCAATCAAACCTCTGCTCCAAAACAAATTACCTTATGCAGAATTTCCTACTCCCAAAAGGGGTCCTTAACCAAATTGACAAAATTAATAAAAATTTCTTTTGGAACAAACTGGAATCGGAGCGTTACACTCCTCTTATTAGCTGGGATAGGATCTGTGAACCCAAAGATCAAGGTGGTCTTGGTATCCGATCTGCTGAAAGCACTAACATCAACCTACAAATGAAGCTCATTTGGAAGCTCCTCACGGCACCCAATAACATCTGGGTCAAGGTAATCAAGGAATAATATTTACAAAATGAAGGCGTTTTTGAGGCGAAGCCGCTAAATCCGTCCTGTCAATTCGGTAGACTGTTACAACTCAGACCGCAGTTCATGACTGGTCTGCTTTGGATTGTTGGAAATGGGGAGACTATTAATGTTTGGAAAGATCCTTGGGTCCCAAATGTGCAACTACAAGCCTACCAAGCTCAACATGACCCAAGCCTAAGAGTTCATCAACTTATGACTCCAGACAATCGGTGGGACTTACGGATTCTGGAGAGCTTGTTCCCGAACGATGTAGTGGCATATATTACCAAAATTAATATACCCAATTGGAAACCGCCTGATCGCATAATCTGGAAATTCAATCCTGATGGACAATTCACTACTAACTCTTGTAAATTTTTGCGAACAAGTCACGACGGTAACACCTTGGGACACGATTGGATATGGAAACTTAACATTCCACCAAAAATTCAGAATCTAATTTGGAAAATTGTTCAGGATGCAGTGGCTACCAAAGAGAGACTTAACAGATATTATATTAGAGTTCCAAATGATTGTGTCTTTTGTAATAATAGTGCAGAAAGTGACAGTCATTTATTCTTGCACTGTCCATTCACAAGGCGAATTACAGCAAGCTATGAACAACTTACAGGCAAACCTTTAATGTTACCAGGAGATACTCATATAACTGTACAGGACTTCATCCAAGCTAAACCGAACAAGGAGAATTTTGTACATCTGTGTCATATTTGGCACAGATTATGGGAAACCAGAAATAATATGATTTTCAAGAACAAAAACCTGGATGCTCCATCTCAAATAGCCTATACATCATTTATTCAGTTCAGGGAGTGGCAGCTAGCCACGACACAGGAAAATAACAAGACTAGCAGCCGAAGGACTAACAAAAGGAATGCTGGATGGAAAAAGCCGCCAAGGGCCACCTACAAAATTAATGTAGATGGCTCGACCAAACTCATTGGCTATTGCCAAGTGGGAGGGATACTGAGGGATTGTGAAGGTCGTGTTTTGGACATGTTTCAGCAAAGGATTGCTAGCGGGTCAGCAATTCAAACGGAAGCTGTTGCTTTCTGTGCAGGGGTCGACTTAGCCCGAGCAAAAGGATTACGACGAGTCATAATTGAAGGAGACTGCTTAGAGGTCATCAGAAGTATTAATGACAGCTCCAAAGTAAGATGGGAAATTCTATGGCAGGTGGAACTCATCAATAGAATGAAGACTGAATTTGAATCGATAGAGTTCGTTCATTGTTTTCGAGAAGCAAATGTAGCAGCAGATTTTATTGCTAAGTCTACGGACAGTTGTACTATCTCTAGCCTCCCTTCTAATAGGGATCTCTGTATCATCATCCGCAAGGATGATTAGGGTGGCATCCTTCTGGGATTCCTGCCCCCTTTTTACCTAATAAAAAAAAAAAAAAACTAAAAAAGAAGGCATCAATGAATGAAAGGAATAAAATGCGGAATTAAAAAATGTCAACTTAATACACATAAAAATACAAGGTTTTTAATAACGTGAACATTAGACTATTAGATTATTGACGGGTTATTGTCACCAAATATTGAATAGAGAGAAGAGGGCTATTTAACTAATAAATTTTATTTAAAGTTAATTACACCATATATTGATATTTTCAAACGAGTCACAACACTAATTAAATTTCCCCTATTTGTTAGCATATTCGATACGCATGAGATTAAATATGCTCAGTTGAGATTCATCCCAATTTCCTATATTTTCTACGGAGTATTTTTTAAGTTTAATTGTAGCCTGTAAATTAGTACTAGATATTCATGTTTATCAAACTTTTATTTTTTCTTCTCTTTTCCCAAATTCAGCGTGTATCATCATGTTAAAGGATAAACAAACAAACGTATTTATTTAATTTATAATCTAATTCATTTAAACACATCAAGATATATTAATAACAATTGAACGTTGATGGTTGTTCTGATAAAATAGTGATTCAAGGGCCTTAATTAAAACCCTAGCTGAACCCAGATCCAAAACCCTAATTCCTAAAATACAAAATGGAAGATCGAGGGATTGAGCTAGAGAATCAATTGGATGATGATGGATGGATAGATGAATACATTATATAGATGTAAATTTGTAAAGTAGGTACGTACCATTGATCCAGTGTTTAGGAGGTTGGAAATGGAAGGCAGTTCTTTGGAGGTTGCCGATAGGTATAGGGGCTGGAATGGAGTCATGCTCCGGATGTGACTTGTGAGAGCCTTCCGCCACTCCATTGTTGTTGATGCTTATGATCACCAAACATACCCACACCCAATATACATATATGGCTTTTAATTGCTCCTCAATCGCCTTCAATTTATCCATGCCAGGGATTTTCAGATAGATCGATAGAGAGAGAAGATCGATTTTCGATCAATGTTTAGATTCATTCCTATCCAATACTGTGTTGTAGGGCTATTAATAGCGATTTAGCTTTGGTTTTCTCCTGTTTTTTCCCCTTATTATTGGTTTTTTTTTCTGGACTATTTGATGTTTTGGGATTTGATTTGTTGAGAGATTTTTGGGGTTTTTTTTTAATATAGAATTTTATATGTATATAACTGCAATCTCTATCTTAATTATATATAATTATTTTATTATTTTCCGATCCTTAAATAAGCAATGGACATATCCACGTCAGAAAGTATTGTAACGTATAGATTTCCTTTTCTCATGCACCCCTTTATGAATCATGTGTATACGATGGAAAGAAATGAAAAAATGCCATACATATATATATATTAAATGACGCATCTTGTATTCTTGTGTGCTGCGAATCTTTTGAATAACACGTTCTAAATTAATTTGCAAATAGGTTGCGGATAAGTTACTATTTTTGTACTTAACAATTTGACCTGATCGATCGATCATCATGACAAGCCGTCGGACCATTTGATGACCTCGTGACCTTTATGTTCTCTAATTATTATTAAGGACAAATTTTATATGTTCTTGATATGTCTTGAACACTTGGATAGAAAAAGATAGACCGAATAGAAGCAATTAGATCCGGGCAAACGCGGATGCGGGTTGGACTAGGTCCGCTTAACGGGTTGAAAGTTGTGTCCAAGTCCGTCCGTAAATACGGGTGCGGGTAGCGCGCGGGTACCCGCAAACCTAATCAATTTTTCCTATTAAATCTATACTAATTAAGTTTTTATTATAATATATATAGTGTATATATATAGTTACTGTTTTTATTTTATTTTATTTAAAAATGAATATAGTTACTGTTTTTATTTTATTTTATTATAATATATATAATATATATACTAATTAGGTTTTTAAAGGGGATTGATAAATACACCACTAATTTTTACCGGAACCATCGCTAATCTCCGCAACTCCTTGCAGAGTTAATTCCGCACCCTGTTGCGGAATACTTTTGACGTTGTACCAAACAGCCTTTACGCCCACTTAACTCCGCAACTCCTTCCGGAGTTAAGTCGGCACCCGGTTGCGACTCTGTGTCCGATTCTCCTTCCAAGGAGCAAAAAAAAAAAAAAAAAAAAAAAAGAGAAAATGCAGGGAGCTGCGGAACATCTTTGAGGTTTTTTTTTTTAACATATAGGTTAGGGAACTCCGCATCCAAATGCGAACCTCTCTCCGCAACGTCTTGGGGACCTTTTGTCGATGGACTTTTAGGGCGTGTTTGGCACGATGTCCGAGGAGATCCGCAAGGGGTTGCGGAGCTCGGTCCGTAGGGGGTGGCGGAGATTAGCGGTGGTTCCAGTAAAAATTAGCGGTGTATTTAGAAAACCCGTTTTTAAATCTATACTAATTAGGTTTTTATTCGCACCAAAATCATGGCAAAATTTGTGGCTACTAGCATATCTAAGTTTGTAGCTAATTTGTGGCTGAATTCGTTTTTGATACATGACCAAATTAGTGGACAAATACATAACTATTTCGCGGTTGATTAATTGGTGGGTAAATTCGTAGCTAGTCACGACAAAATTCGTACCTAATTTATGGCTAAATACAATGTCAATCATGGTGAAACCCGCATCTAAATCATGGGAAAACTTTAGGACAAAAAACCTTGTTGCTATTTATAAAAGACTTCTTAAAAGTTAACATATATACTATCACTAGTAGAAAATGAGTAATATACCCCGGGCGTTTTTCAAATATACCCCGGATCTGACAATATAGGGCTCCGGGGTAGAACTTGGGTGGGGTTAATACATGGTCTGACTTTATACCCCGGATATATTTTTTAAAAATCCAGGGTATAAAACCTAGCCAAAATTGAAAAAAAGTGCTCTGAAAGACACGCCCGGGGTATATTATGGTAATATCCGGGGTATATTATGCGAATATCCGGGGTATTAGGTATGTCCAATCCGGGTTGTAAATTTTTTTTATCCGGGGTATAAAACTAAAATAATCCGGGGTATATACATGTAACCGATTTCCCCTATAAAACAAACGTCCGGGGTATATTTATTTAAAATCCGGGGTATATATTATATCAAATCCGGAATGTAATTTTTATTTAGCCGGGGTATAAAATGGAAATAATCCGGGGTGTATAGTAGTATCATTTGATCATTTGTTTCTTGTTATATATTCCGGATAAATATAATCCGGGGTATATAACTATTTTATATAAAAAAAATATTTAATACCCATTCATATCAATGTATGGTAGCCACTAAATCCACAATTGAGCAACTACTTGAACATTTTCAAACTAAGACATGTTCAACATCAACACTAAAACAACGTTTCACATCCATTAGTTATGTTTCAAATACATACACGAATCATACCCTTCCAATATACTAGCAAAAGAGGATTCGATATGACTTGCAATGTTGCTTGAAACTCAAAAGGCGAACCGTCTAAACCTTCCTCCACATAAGGTCAAGATATCGCAATTAGCCTTGCCTACAAAAAATTCAAAAACAAAATGGATCAAGATTAGCATAAGGGAATGCATTATCTATAATTTCGTTATCTCTAATTTCTAAATTCAACAAGTATCATAATGCTAAGAGATATTTTTAACTAGGATCAAATTTTATAAGACGATCAAAAATCTTTAAAAGGTAAGTAATACTTACTTGAAGATAAAGGTAAATAGGTGGTTAAGCCATTCTTTTCGAACTTCATCAATCTCCTCTTGTTTGCTGGAGGTACTTGTCAACGATGTCAAGTCCGCAAAGCTCCTTCACAACAGACATTGTAGCAGGCACAAGTACTTGGAATATGTCAGGAGAGTCAGATGCACCTCCTCCCCAAGATCTCGCCTGCTTTCTTGCTTCTTTGATTGCCGCTCTCGTGGCACAGTGTACAGTAGCTGCCAACGGCATTGGCGGCTCCCCAGAAGCTGCACAAGGTGCAACACATTAGCACATGTTTTTACACATCGGTTTGCAGGTGTTTGGATTGAACATTTTGTGACAGGAGAAGTAGGCCCGGGCTTACATATACCTTTTGACGAAAGAACATATTTCCGGTGGTGCCCACTACTGAGTATCTCGACATTGAGCTGTTTTGGGATAGTATCTATCGTTGGGATCTTGTATGTCTATGTGCTATCAGCAATTACCATTCCATTTGTGTCAGTCAAGTATTCCTCCGTCATGAAGAAGCCAATTTCTTGTAAAAAAGCTCCTTCAATCTATAACAACACCATACAATCTTCTCTATACTGTCTTATTGATTCTAAAACAACACAATGCTCAGAAGCAACTAAAAGTGTTGTTTAATTTAGAAAGAAAGAATTACACTGAACAAGAAGGCCAACCTGTCCCAAATCAACTGTGGGGTTAAGGCTCTGTCCGCAGTCGTATATGATATCCGACCTCAATATCAATGTTTCCCCTGTCAAGAGATTCACCTCCACCTGTGACATCAAGAGCTTGTTTAATTGCTGCTTATAAATCGAAATGTCAAAGATGGAACATGATCTTTTGATGACTAGTATTCATGGCATGACTTCGATCCACTTGCTCATGCCCCCTTTGGAGCCATCTGTACAACTCGAATATCTTATTAACTATATTTACCTCACTGACGGCTGCTCCATAGTTCAGATATTGCTGGAAAGCGGAGTCTGGAATGTAACAAGTGCTTGCTGATAAATTGACTGCCTGAACCTCAGCCTGCATTTCAATGAAGATGGGAGAATGTGATCTTTTTGGGAATTGGAGAGGAGAATTATGCAAGAAGTTCACTAGAAGAATCAACAACACATATAGCGACAAATGAATTCCACATCAATTGACAGATCACCAGAAAGAAACAACGCATATAGCGACAAATGAATTTCATCTTGTACACCTAGGAAGATGGCCATAAGAATAGATATATAAGAAGAAAATACGATAAAAATCACAAGTTTCCACCCGATAGATCAGTGTCTTCCAATCAACTGACCCCGTCTTGTGCAACAGATTCTCCTTTAGCTCTTTCAGTCTCTCAACCAAGATGCTGCAACAAATTCTAACTCCTTCACAGCTAGCCTCAAATGTATTACTCCCTATTGTAATCCCTCCCTGCACTAAGCTCAGTGTATCGGCTTGCACAACCCGAACTAAACCCACAAGGTCCACGGTTCCATCACAATGGATCAAGCTCAGACCAAATGCAACCATTTGTTTTACCTTTGTCCATAGCCCTTGGTCAAGCTCAATCCCTCCATAATATTCCTCTAAAAAAAGGAATAATTTTAGTGTTTTATATTGCAATCATCGAGTGGAAGTAGGAGTCACTTCTATTTCAATATCAAAACAAATACAACCACAACAAAGATCAATTCAACCAAAAGAGAACCAACATAGACAAGAAGAAGGTCCATATTCACAATGATGAAATATGCCTAGGATTATTGTTAGTTTTTTATGAGTAAATCCAACTATGAAGCACATTTATCCATTAATATAAGAGGGACAAAAAGACATATGAGTTTTCTTTTAATCAATAAGAAATAACTAGGATGCACAAGGAAAGTCCATTCGGACAACTAATCTCCTTGAAAGCTTCTGAGAGATTAACTAGCAAGCACAAGGAAAGTCTATTCGGACAAATGATCATCATAATTTAATAAGGCACCGCCGCTACAATGATTCAAACATCAAACCCCCTCTTTCAATCCGGATATTAGACAACTCAAAACTCATGCACCAACATAATATAACCTCTGAATTTTATAAAACATAGTTTTCACGACTTTCAATTGGACAATTATCATGACAATTAGATTGGGAGCACAGCCCTGCACTAATTGAAAATAGCATCACAAATTGGGGATCATGAAAAGTGAATGAGAACCTACCGTAGAGACTAGCGAACATAATTTTTTTTAAAAAAAATTACCTGAACTTAGAGGAGGATTTCTTGCTCAATATATTGCTAATCCAACCCGCCTAAAGAGGAATCACACAAAATAAGCCGACAAAACAGCCTTTGGCCGGCCAGACATGATCCGAGAAAGGTCGAGGAGACAAATTCCTTGCAAATCCCACCCGTTCAAATTCCTTGTGCTCAATCTGAGCAAACAGACCTACATTGAAGCTTTGAAAGATGCAAAATAGGATTAAAATAAGAAGAGGGATAAATTACGGTTTTACAAAATCTGAAAAATTAGGGGTTCTTGATTACCTAGGAAGAGGAGGCGGTTAATGGGGGTTTTCCTTCACCCAGATGAGGCCGGCGGCGAGGATGGAAGCGCTCTGGAGGCCGGTGACGAGGATGGCTGTTAATGGAGGTCCAGATGCGACGAGGATGGAAGCGCTCTGGAGCACTCTGTGCGCTGGGGCTCGGCGACAAAGGGAGCCGATGATGGAGGCTGGAGGTCGGCGGTCGGAGCACACAAGGAGGATGGAAGTCGCGGCGCCCTAGACAGTGGACACAACCGCTCTGTTCGATTTCTCGCGTCGCGCACAGGAGAAGGAGGATGCGATGCTACAAGGATTTTTTTTTAATAAAAAGAAGCGAGCATTTGATTCCATAAATAAAAAAAAAATATTAAGATACTAACCTTTTACCCCGGATATTTGTAAAAAAAAAACGCCCGGGGTATAAAAAATGATACACTTAATATACCAATATAATATACCCCGGATATTTTTTATATGATCCGGGGTATATTTGTTTTAATTAAAAAAATAAAGATAACTTGTCAGTTTTTCCATTATACCCCATAATTTTCAGATCCGGGGTAATAGGCTATGGGGTAAAATCCCGATTTTCTACTAGTGTATATTGTCTAAGATCTAAAACATAACATAATACTAGAAATATCTAAAATAAAACATAACAACCCAATGAAAAACATCCAAAGTCACCAATCCTAAAATCACTTAAACAAAACACTAGAAAGATCATTCGTTAGTAAAGTAGGAACCAATCTTAAACATGAGCTTGTCAAGCTTTTTACCCCATTCATCATTGTTGAGTCTAGATTCTTCATGAAGGTCATCAACGGAATTGTTCACATGTTCTTCCAAGTTAGTTAGATCTTCTCTTACCTGCTGCTGGTGTTGCTGAAGATTTCCCCCATTGTTGGTCACTTCTTGTCTGATCTCTTGTTGGCTTTTCTCCACATTCGCCCCCAAGTGTGCCATCTTCTCAGACAAATCAGCCATTCCTTGCATCAATTGTGACTGGATGGTTGTTATTTCTTCCCTCACTTCCATTCTCAAAGAGCCAGCTTCATATGGTTCACTAGCCACATGGGGTGTGGCTTTGTGCGAAGACCGAGTCACCTGCAACATATTGTCTGATTCAGAACCCATACCTACAACTCTTCCTTTATGTACATCAGCAACCTTTATCCACAACTCGTTCTCATCAACTAAATGAGGTTGTTCGCTTTCATGAGCCTCTTGGGTTGCTTGTTCAACCAATACATCAAACTTTTCCTACAAATTAAAAAATTGTATACAAAAAGATAAAAACAAATAAGATGTGTATAACTCTTGGGTTGACCTCAATGAAGCACAAATAAATACAATAACTAACTTGGGCAGCATTTTGCAAATGAAAAGATAAATACTAACTTGAGCTTAATAACTTGTTGAATTTTTGCAAATAAATAGATCTAAATAACCTGCTGAATTTTGCTAACAAACGGATCGATGAAGCACAAAAAAAACTATATGGTTTTGATGAGATCTAATTAATATATTATCAACTTAACCTTATAAGCACAATCAATTCTAGCATTTCAAAGAGAATCTAACTACCATTGATATGAGAATTTATATAGATACAAGCAAAATGGATTCAATGCAAACTTACCACAATTTCTGGACCTATAGGCTACAGCCGTGCTCCAAGTACCATTCTTTTTCTTGTGACATCTCTCGTATGTTTCTTTTGGTGATGGTACCTTTCCAAGCAAATCAGTCTTAAAAAATATATAAAATTTTAATCTTATGAAGCTTAAAGAATAAATCAAAGTGCATAGAAGTGAATGCTGATCATAAGAGCAACCCCAACGGAAGTTTGTTTTTCCTCAAATCATTTTGTAATCAATTGGTGGCCTTAAATTGCAAATAAAACAGGGCATTCAAATAAAATCTCTCAATGCGCTTGGTGATTGCATCAAGCTCAACAGAAAGACCGGTAGATTCATACAGATAAAATAAAGCTTTTACCTAGTTACAGAAATATAAGAATAAGATAGTAATTTTGGACAAGAAACTATTTGTGTACCCTGTGATAAAAAACCTAACTAGATGGAAAATGAAGATATCATAAAAAACTGGAAAATGAAAATAACAACTGGAAAATGAAAACCCCATCACAATTAGAAAAGGAAAATATCATAAACAAGCAAATCATAAGCAGATAGAGTAGGCAACCTCACTTTATACAAACATCTAACACAAGATACTCATTTAGAGAAAGAGTGAATAAATAAAATGAAAAAGGCCTAGAAAGAATATATTAAGGTATTTGCAAACTAGGATATATATGTATTAAGGTACAACCGGGATATGTATTAAGGTATTTGCAAACTAGGATATGTATTAAGGTACAACCAAATATATTAAGGTATTTGCAAACAAGAAATCAAGCTAGCTAAAATCAGGATGTGTCTTAAGGTATTTGCAAACTAAGCACTCACTTTATACAGACATCTAACACAAGATACTCATTTAGAGAAAGAGTGAATAAATAAAATAAAAAAGGCCTAGAAAGAATATAGAGATAGAGTAGGAAGCCTCCCCAAACAGCCCCCAACCACAAGAAAAAAGAACTGAAATGACCATCAAAATCAACCCCAAACTTCAGCCTAACATAGACGTACACCAACATCATGTCCAAACAGCCAGAAAACTTGAACAATTGTAAATGAATAAAAAAAACAGCCCTTAGGTGCAGAAGTTACCAGGGAATTTAGCACCCATATTGGACCAAAACAGACCCAAAAACAAAGGCCAAAAAAGCCTTCGGGCAAACACCTATCAATAGCTAGCACATAGCACAAAGAAACAAGGGGATATGTGCATAAACAAAAGCAAATACAGCTCCCAAACTCAAGAAAGTATAGCTGAAATAACGATCAAAATCAACCCCAAACTTCAACATGACTTAGGCATACACCAACATGAAAACTCAGGTATGCCACAACTACAATTTTTCAAATATTGAAAGTGAAGGGAGTTCCGAACTCATAACTTGGTACAAAGGAACAGAAAAATACCAATTTTCGCTTGTGATTAGTCACAGATACCGATCCACCCCTGTAAGGAGGGATGCCCTTTTCAATTGCAATTGCTCGATTGCGCTTTCCAGCCTCTGACTGGCGCTTATAAGCATCATCCTTTTCCCATATAACCAACATCTCCTCCCAAATCTCTTAATCCACATAGGTTTCTTCATTTTCTTGTGTGCCTTTTGTATTATGCCCCTAAGGTGTTTGCCTCCTACATGATTGAATGCCTTGCGAACAAATAATTCCGAGTATCGAGCTTCGTCCCATCTACATCGTTTATGTAATATATAGTAATTAGAATCATATATTAGTTTAACCAAATATCTATACATATATACTATTTAATTAATGATAATAAGGAATATTCTACCTTAAACATTTTCCACCATAAATCAAGTGTTGTATCAGGACCTATACCCCAACTGATATATGGCCCGTCAAAATGAGAATAAACCACATGCAATATGTTGTTTAATGCAACATCTGGTGGTTCAAAACTGCATTGAACGAATTGACAACTTCCGCAATTAGTAATATATACACACACACACAAGATTAAAATGAACATCTAATATAGCAAAATGAACTTGTCTTTTGGATTTCACTTCTATGAGAAGCGCCCTTGTGTCTAATCGAAATGTTGCAGCAGCAGATGAACAACCTTCATTGTTCTGGACGGTGTAGGTGGAGAGGCTCTTGCTGGGGATCCCGAGACCGGATGAATGAGTGGGGACGTATTATTCTGAGATGGTGTAGGTGGAGAGTCTCCTAGTGAGGATCCTATGACTGGAGGAATAAGTGAAGCTGGATTGTTAACATTCTGAGATAATGAAGGATGAGAGGCCCCTAATGGGGGTCTTGAGTCTTGAGAAATATGTGGAGTTGATCGAATAGGTTGCTCAGCTAATAAGGGTGAATCTAACGGAGGGGAGGACTCTTGTGGAGTGAGGGGGGTTTCTTGTGGAGTGGGTGAAACGGTTGCAGTAGTCAAAGGAGCGGAGGCAACATGTTGGGAGAATCCACCAGCAGCGTAAGATTGTACACGTGGAGACTTTCTAACTGGAGCTCCACGAGTAACATGACCACCCCGAGTACCATAACCTCCACACATGTTGCTGAAAATAAATAAAAAATTCAATTTCTTAATAAGCATTTAGACTGTACCAAATGAGTGTCCCCGTTTTCTTAATAACCTCCACACATGTTGTTGGCCACCCCATTTTCTGCATGCATTTCATGCATTCGGGCTAGAATAATACATATTCTATGTAGTTTATGCTTATTTGCCAAATTATGGAGTCTACACTAGTTTTTGTTTAATTTTGCAGAAATCGAGGCAGTTTACAACAATTCAGAGGAAGGATGGAAAGCTCAAAGTCAACTACAGAAAGTTTGAGGTCAAGGACCAGCTGAACAAGGACAAATCGAGCTGGAAACGAGAAAAGATCGACTCGGTACAGACTGGTCGATATCGGCCACTTTGGTCGATATCGAGTGAAGCAGGTCGATTTCCACCTGAAGGTCAAGCATCGAGTGATAAAGACGAGAACTGGTCGATATCAACCACACTTGGTCGATATCGAGTGAAGCAAACCGAGCCAGGATGCCAGAAATCGACTAGAAAATGGAGCAAGGAAAAGGACAAGTCGATATCGGCCACTCTGGTCGATATCGAGTCAATTTCGGTCTTTAATCCTCCTGGAGTCGAGATCGAGTGTCAGAAGACGGAGTTGAGAAGATAGGTCAATATCGACCACTTCTGGTCGATATCGATTGGAATACAGAGGCCGAAATCGAGCTGAATCCAAGTTCCGAGTGCTGAGCTGGCTTTCTTCCACATGAAGCAAGAGATATTCTATCAACTCAAGAGAAGATTTATCAAGTTCTATCAAGATGGGAGGGATTTATCTACATTAGATATAGTTTCCTTGTTGATTTATTTCTTTTATTTCCATAATTTAATCTTTAGATATAGATAGATAGATTTAGATAGAGATATAGTTCTTTCCTAATTTCCTAGGGAATGAACAGTATAAATAAGGCTTTAGGGGTTGAGCTTTAGGACATCTTTCATTCAATTTTACAACAAGATATCGAGTAGAGTAGGAGAGAGAGAGAAATGTTTTGACAATCCTCCTGCAATAACAAATTTGGCGCCGTTGCCGGGGAAGCAATCAATCGCACCCTTTTTAGTTCTTTTTCTTTTCTTTATATTTGTTTTTGCTTTTTAGTTTCTTTTTACTTGTTTCTTTTTGTTTTTACTTTTCAGGTGCATGCGAAGAACTGATCGCACACCCATAGACCCTATTCTCGAGCCAGAACGCTTTTTCCATCTTAAGTAGAGGCTAAGGAAGACACTCATGGTGACTCATCCCAACGACGAGAAGCCTAGTCAGCGGCAAGTGAAAGGCAAGCTCGTTGCTCGTGGAGCAGGACGCTTGGAGGCTGCGTGAAAGACACTCTAGAACTCGGCCCTCTAGGGCAACTCGGTCACTTGCAAGGAAACCCTCCACCTTAAGCATGCTAGATATTTATATATCTTTACTTAGTCATTAAGTCTTTTGGGCCCCACATGCTAGATATTTGTGTGGATTCCTTTGGAAGCCTTAGAGCTAGATATTTGTGTAGCTTCCTTGAGAAGCCTTAGGTAGATATTTATTTTCCCCTTGCTTAGCTTGGAAGACTTTAGTTAGCTTCCTTTAGAAGTCTTGCTAGATATTTTAAGGCTAGCTCCCAAAGCCTTTGTACTATAAATACTCCTTTGATTTTACTTAATAGAGGTTGGAAAATTTGGGACACACTCTTAAGCTTTCATCCAGCCATTCATACTTAACCAAATAGCTTCTGCTTTGTCTTGTGAAGACATCGATCGATAGGCTGCTTGTATTTGGGCGTTTGCGAGGCGAATATCCGAGTCCAAGGCCGAACAGCTCTTAGACGTCGCGAAAGCTGTTACAAGTGGTATCAGAGCTTTGTTGAAGGCTCCAATCGACATTCTAATGGTTGAAGTGCACGAAGACACCGAGGGTCCTAGGGGACGTCCCAGTGAGCGCAAGAAGAACAAAAGAGGATCGTCTAGGCCCGGCGATGAGTCTTGAGAGCCATTCTCGGCGCTCGAGCGTCGGGTGACCATCCTTGAAGAAAAGCAACTAGAGATGGCCGACTACCTCGAAACCATGGGTAACGAGGTGGAGATGACCAGTGGCAACATCAATACTCTAGAGTCCCACACCTTCGAGAAAATGGAGCAAATCCGTGGGGCTCTTGATGGGGCTGCTCTGGAAGAGGTCCAACGCATGGACGCCTTCAAAGGGACGATTCGAAAACTTATGGCTCAACTCACTCAACTCCAGGCCGACCTGGAAAGAGCCTGACAAGTTGGGCTAGGAGCGCCTCAAGAAGGCGGGGGTCCTGCGATAGTCATCGCTCCTCACATCGAGACCCCGAAACTGAAAGAGTTCCGTGGTGTGCGAGACGCCAAAGAGGTTGGAAATTTCTTATAGCAGTTCAAGAGATATTTTGATGCCGTCAAGGTCACCATCGACACCGAAAAGGTGCACCTAGCGACTATGTATCTTACCGACATGGCCATGCTTTGGTGAAGATGAAAGCATGGTGAGATGCAAAGGGGCGACATCACCATCGACACTTGGGAAGGCTTCAAAGTTGAGCTGAAGAAGCAATTCTACCCCGACAATGTCGTCTACGAAGCTCAAAAGAAACTTCGTGGGCTTTTGGGGCATCTTTCGACACACCACGGGCTCTTTTTGCTCGAGCACCCCCCTCGATGCCCCATGAGAATGCTCGATGTCTAATGTCAGTTGTCCCGAGCACCCTGGAACCCCGGTGCCTTGGTGATCGAGTACCTCGGAGCCCAGTGGCCTAGGTGATCGATGTCCGATGCCCCCACACAACCTCACTCGAGCACCCCGGAAGCCTGACACCCGAGAACCTCGGCACCCCGGATCCCATGCACCCAAGCACCTCGGCACCCCAGAAGCCTGAACCCCGAGTACCCCGGCACCCGGCCCCTTGGCGCCCGAGCACCTCGGCACCCCCATGCCCAAGTGTCCGAGCACCTCGGCACCCCGGATCCCATGCGTCGGAGCACCTCGGCACCCGTGAAGCCTGACGCCCGAGAACCTCGACACACTCGGCCCCTTTGCGCCCGGGCACCTCGGCACCCTGGTGCCAAGGTGTCCGAGCACCTCGGCTCCCCAGAAGCCTGACCCCCGAGAACCTCGGCACCCGGCCCCTTGGCGCCCGAGCACCTCGGCACCCCGGAAGCCTGTTGCCCGATAACCTCGGCACCCGGTCCCTTGGCACCCGAGCACCTCGGCTCCTCGAAGCCCAAGCGCCAGAGCACCTTGCACCCCGGAGCCTAGGCGCCCGAGCACCTCGGCACCTTGGTGCCTTGGTGTCTAAGCACCTGGGGTCCCTGGTGCCTTGGTGTCCGAGCACCTGGGCTCCCTAGTGCCTTGGTGTCCGAGCACCTAGGCTCCCTGGTGCCTTGGTGTGTGAGCATCTCGGCTCCCTAGTTCCTTGGTGTCCGAGCACCTCGGCTCCCTGGTGCCTTGGTGTCCGAGCACCTCGGCTCCCAACGACCTTGGTCTCCAAGCACCTCGGCTCCTAGGTGCGTTGGTGTCCGATGTCCGGCTTCCCAAAGGTTGTTGCCCACACCTTGGTGTCCTAGGGTGCCTTGGTTATCGAGATCCCTCCTCGGTTTGTTTGAACACCTCGGTGCCCATGTGTGTCTAGGTGATTGACGGTTGTCCCTCCCCGATTTTCATGATTAGCGTTGCTTGACTAACTTTGAAAGAGTTGCTTCCGGATGACTTTGTTCTGCCAAATGCTAGCTCCTCAGGGTTGGGAAGGCATCACCTGATTGCGCGTGAGTGGTATTCGATTTATGTGGGATGTTGGGCTCCATGCTTGCGCATCGAACCGACCGCACATACCCTCTTTATTCTTCTGTCCCTGAGCTGCTTGCCTCGGACAACGTCGGGTTTTCTGTGTTGCATTCCTAAATCAAAGGAATTATAGAATGCCTACATCGGTTAAAGCTTCACACAATTACCCTTTGTAGCTATTGTGAGGACACGAAAGCGACGGACCGTTGTCCCACGATTGGAGCGAATCTCATATCGAGGTGGCCAACGACGTTGTTTGGGCTTTTGGGATGCAGAATTTTAAGGACGCAAGAGGGGTTCTAACCTCCTGAGTTACGATCGGTTAAAGCGTTTATTCGCTCATCATGGATGACTGCTCGATGACCACCTTGTCGTTTGCTAGTAACATATTGCTACCAACAACGGTGTTGTGGTTGTTGGCATGGTTTAAGGATGCTACATGGTTGATCCTGCCAGTAGTCATATGCTTGTCTCAAAGATTAAGCCATGCATGTGTAAGTATGAACTAACTCAGACTGTGAAACTGCGAATGGCTCATTAAATCAGTTATAGTTTGTTTAATGGTATCTGTTACTCGGATAACCGTAGTAATTCTAGAGCTAATTCGTGCAACAATCCCCAGCTTCTAGAAAGGATGCATTTATTAGATAAAAGGTCAACGCGGGCTCGTCTCGTTGCTCAGATGATTCATGATAACTCGACGGATCGCATGGCCTAGTGCCGGCGACGCATCATTCCAATTTCTGCCCTATTAACTTTCGATGGTAGGATAGAGGCCTACCATGGTGGTGACGGGTGACGGAGAATTATGGTTCGATTCCGGAGAGGTAGCCTGAGAAACGGCTACCACATTCAAGGAAGGCAGCAGACGCGCAAATTACCCAATCCTGACAAGGGGAGGTAGTGACAATAAATAACAATACCGGGCTCTCACGAGTCTGGTAATTGGAATGAGTACAATCTAAATCCCTTAACGAGGATCCATTGGAGGGCAAGTGTGGTGCCAGAAGCCGCAGTAATTCCAGCTCCAATAGCGTATATTTAAGTTGTTGCAGTTAAAAAGCTCATAGTTGTACCTTGGGGTGGGGCGAGCGGTCTGCCTTTGGTGTGCACCTTTCGTCTCCCCCCTTATGCCGACGTTACGCTCCTAGCCTTAATTGGCCAGGTCGTGCCTCTAGCGCTGTTACTTTGAAGAAATCAGAGTGCTCAAAGCAGGCCTAAGCTCTGTATATATTAGCATGGGATAACATCATAGGATTCCGGTCCTATTCTGTTGGTCTTCGGGATCGGAGTAATGATTGACAGGGACAGTCGGGGGCATTCGTATTTCATAGTCAGAGGTGAAATTCTTGGATTTATGAAAGACGATCAACTGTGAAAGTATTTGCCAAGGATGTTTTCAATAATCAAGAACGAAAGTTGGGGGCTCGATAACGATCAGATACCGTCCTAGTCTCAACCATAAACGATGCCGAGCACCTGGGCTCCCTAGTGCCTTGGTGTCCGAGCACCTGCGCTCCCTGGTTCCTTGGTGTCCGAGCACCTCGGCTCCCTGGTGCCTTGGTGTCCGAGCACCTCGGCTCCCAAGGGCCTTGGTGTCCGAGCACCTCGGCTCCTAAGTGCCTTGGTGTTCGATGTCCAGCTTCCCAAAGGTTGTTGCCCACACCTTGGTGTCCTAGGGTGCCTTGGTTATCGATGTCCTTCCTCGGTTTGTTTGAACACCTCGGTGCCCATGTGTGTCTAGGTGTTTGACGGTTGTCCCTCCCCGGTTTTCATGCTTAGCGTTGCTTGACTAACTTTGAAAGAGTTGCTTCCGGATGCCTTTTTTCTGCCAGATGCCAGCTTCTCGGGGTTGGGAAGGCGTCACGTGATTGCGTATGAGTGGTATTTGATCTATGTAGGATGTTGGGGTCCATGCTTGCGCATCGAACCGACCGCACATAGCCTCTTCATTCTTCTGTCCCTGAGCTGCTTGCCTCGGATAACGTCGGGTTTTCTATGTTGCATTCCTAAACCAAAGGAATTATTGTTGCCTACATTGGTTAATTCTTCACCCAATGACCCTTTGCGGCTATTGGGTGGACATGAAAGTGACGACCATTGTCCCACTATTGGAGCGAAACTCATATCGAGATGGCCAACGACGTTGTTTGGGCTTTTGAATGCGGAAGGTTAAGGACGCAAGAGGGGTTTTAACCTCCTGCGTTGCAATCGGTTAAAGCGTTTATTCGCTCATCATGGACGGCTTCTCGATGACCACCTTGTCGTTTGCTGGTAGCATATTGCTACCAACAACGGTGTTGTGGTTGTTGGCATCGTTTGAGGATGCTACATGGTTGATCATGCCAGTAGTCATATGCTTGTCTCAAATATTAAGCCAAGGAAACACAAAACTTGCCCTCTCGGCACCATGAGTCTAGCAGCTCCTCGGTTGGTTGATCACGCCCATCCAAACCAATAACAGCGTCCCGAGCACTAAGAATAGCCTTGACAAGAGGTGAGTCTCGGCGATGTGGTGTCCAATCCATGGGTTCAACAACCTCAAGGTAATGGTGGTGTATCCATCGCACCCACATGCAACCCCTCTTCAAGAGTATGTGCCAGAAATGCTTAGCCATGAAGCTCCGGTTCCATGTGCTCAAATCACGAAGGCCTAAGCCTCCCTCCTCTTTCGGCATGCAAACAGATTTCCACCTCACTTTGGGTGTGCTCCATAGGAAGTTTCGGCAAAAACTCTCAAGCTTCCCAATGACAACAGCCGGCACGGGGAGTATGGACAACCAGAAAGCCTCACAACCTTGTAGAACAACCCCTATAAGCTCACGTCTCCCCGCAAAAGAGATGGTTTTCTTCGACCAAGCACAAAGACGTCTCCCAATTTGATCCAGCAACGGTTGATAGTGCATAACCCGGAGACCATGTGGAGATATGGGAATGCCCAAGTAACGGAAAGGAAAGCTCCCCTCGCTAAATCCCCTCTCATTAATCAAAACAGCCCTTTCCGAGGCCGGAACCGAAGCAAGAAAGATCAAAGATTTCTGCATGTTCACCTTGAGGCCGGATATCTCTTCGAATGAAGATAAACAGCCCTTGAGAATCCTTACCGACGCTAAGTCACCCCGACAAAACAGAACCACATCATCCGCAAAGATAAGATGAGTGAGTCGGATTTTCTCACAATTCTGATGGAAACCAAACCCCGGCCGAGACGTCTCCTTCTTTATCAATCTAGAGAAGAACTCCATACATATAACAAAAAGCAAGGGAGAGAGCGGATCACCTTGTCTCAAACCCCTCTTTCCTTGGAAGAACCCATGGATGTCCTTGTTGATCTTGACGGAGTAGGATGCGGTGGTCACACACTCCATGTCCCACTCGACAAATCTAGGAGGAATCCCAATCTCAAGCAAAGCAAATCTTAGAAAGCGCCATGAAATGGAGTTATATGCCTTGGCTAAGTCGACATTGAGGAAGCAACGTCGAGTATCTCTCTTCACCTCATATCTCCGGAGAATTTCTTGCACAATGAACACATTGTCGGCCATGAGACGCCCCGAAACAAAGGCGTTCTGCGCTTGATCAATCACACCTCCAAGACACTTGCCGAGCCGCTCCGTCATAATCTTAGTGATGATTTTATACACCACATTGCAGCAAGAAATAGGTCGGTAGTGTTCCACTCGGCTAGGACAATCAACCTTGGGAATGAGAGCAATAACGGTGTGGTTGAGTTGCCTAAGAATCTTCCCATTTCGGAAAAATTCCTTGACCGCCGCACCCACCTCACCACCAACCATTTTCTAAGCCTCACCATCTTCCATAGACCAAAGAGCGCTCATCCCCCATAGACCTTCTCAGGACCCGGGGCCTTCTCATCCCCCATAGACCAAAGAGCGCTTTTAATCTCCACATTAGAGATCGGGCTCACAAGCATCTCACCATCTTCCGAAGGCACCGTGGCTCCACGAGCAAACCTCCGGTGTAAATCCTATGAAACCTCCACATCCGAGCCAAATAAAGATTGAAAATAAGTAACAAACTCATGGCTAACCTCATTGATCGAAGATGTATGTGTTCCACCAGCCCTTTCAACCGAAGAGATGTGTTGCTTCTTGCTATTCGACCTTATCAAAGAGTGGAAGTACTTACTCCCCCGATCACTATTCAAGACATATTTTGACTTAGCCATTTGCGAGAAGAAGGTTCTTTCAGCACGGTTCAGGCGTTGGGCATCAAGCTTAGCCCTTTTCGTAGCTTCTCGGACACCAAGGGAATCAGGCTGTTCACGCAAATCATCAAGGCACTCGGCATAGCGCAAGTTAGCCCTAGCAACTCTCTCGGAAATATGGCTGAATTCACGCCGATTAAGATCCTTCAAAGGCCCCTTCAAACCACTCAATAGCTTACAAAGACAAAACTGCTAAGAACCCCTAGCACTAGTAGCCCACTTCTCCCGCACAAGGCGCTCGAAGCTCTCATGTTCAGCCCATATGTTACAAAACTTGAAGCTACTCTTGTGCCTAATCGATTCATCAACAACGGACACAACAACCGGCTTGTGATCGGAGATCAGCCACTTTTCAAGGAAAACAGCCCTACACATGACGTCAACATGGAGCCATGCATCGTTGATCAGAACTCTATCAAGTCTACTCCACACCCTCTTGTCCGTCCAAGTGTAGATGTCCGAGCAAATGGCCGGGGCATCCGAGAGCCCTAGATTCTGACAAGCTTCGATCATGTCTTTGCTTTCATACATAGTGACCGGTTCACCATGTAATCTTTCGTTAGAGGCCATAACATTGTTAAAATCCCCTACAAAGATCCACGGCAATATGTGTGCTCCCAACAGATTTGCAACATGATCCCAAATCAGCCTTCTCTCCACAACCGTATGTAAACCATAGATGAAACATAGCCCATACCTCTTGCCCGTAGTTCTGCATTTAGCCACACAAGCAACATGTTGCTCCGAGGCTCCACACATGTCAACCTCCACGAAAATTGGATCCCAATAAACAAGTATTCGCCCTCTATCATGGAGATGGAAATTAGTAGCACATTCCCATCCAACATCAAGCGACTTCACAAAGGAGATAGCATCCTCATTCCTCCTAAGTTTAGTCTCAAACAACCCACAAACCAAAGCCTTGCTATCCCGGATAACCTTCCTCACGTCACTTTGTTTCGGGGGATGACCAAGCCCCCTTACATTCCATGCGAGAGCTATCATGGACAACCATCCTTTTTCTTCTTAGGAGGCCATTGTTGATCTGCTCTAAGGCCAATAATAATCTCCTTCTTCGCTTTGCCCTTCTTCTTCGCAGATTTAGACAACACCTTCTTAAAGTCATTCTCCCCATCATCCTCACCACCACCTCTTCTAGTCTCGGCATGAGAGTCCGAGGCTTCGCCATCCTCCTCAACCCGGTTTGCATCCTCCTCCAACAAGGACTCATCAAGTGAATGTTCATCAATCTCCTCTCCATCATGGGAACCTTGAACATTGGTTTGGTTTCCACTCTCATCGTGTTTCCCATCCCCATCCTTACCATGTGTTTCTCTCCCATCTTCTTTCGGATGCTCCTCTCGGTTTTCACCATCATTTTGAGGGGTGGTATTGCTCTCCTCACCTTGTGTTTCCCCTTTCCCATGCTCAACCTTTACACTCTCTTGATTAACATCACTATCACGAGCCTCGTTGTTGGAGGTGTTGCCATCCATGGTTCGGGACCTAGGGCCCTTCTCACTAGAGTCATTCGGTGGTGGTGGCGGAGGCATGTTCTTCCCCAAGTTGTCACCCTTCCCGGTCGACTCATTGCTCCTCCGAGAATCACTCTTCGGAGCCTTGGGTTCACGCCTATTATTCACCCCCATATGAGCTCTCCTTGCATTGAAGTTACAATCGGCATTAGTGTGACCAAAGGAGCAACACATATTGCAATACATAGGTTCATTTTTCAGCACAAACTTGCACAAAATGGTATCATCATCCCCTTCGAAATGAATAACATATTCACGCAGAATTTCATGTGCAAAGTTTACCTCGACAAGAACCCTTGCATATGTGCCCCACTTCCGCTCCTAGGTGACTTTGTCCATGAACAAAGGCTTGCCGACATATGATGCCAATCTCCCAAGAGTTTCCAGCGCCCAATAGTTTCTAGGGAGGCCAAGGAAGCGCACCCATAGTGGAATAGTTGCTATGTCCTTCCGATTGAAGGCGCACTTGTCCGGGATCGGCTTCAAGATCAAGGGTTTCCCATGGAAGAAGTAGGGTCCCCCTTTCAATACTTCATTGCAGTCATGCTCATTCTCAAAGGTAAAGATCATCCACCCCGCTTCAATGCGAAATCTACACTTCACACCCTACGATCTCTTGAGTTCATTGATGAGAAAATTACCTGGATACATGCCCACGAATTGCCCTAGAAGTGACCAGCCCCAAACCTCCTGCATAGGGATGGCTTCGACTTTTTTGAAAATTGACTTCTCCTCCGGCTTTGTGTACTCCAGCTTCCCTCCAAGTCCAGCATTCAAGAAGATCTTAGGAGATCTCTTCGACCAAGCATTGACAATAGGCTCATCATCCTTGGGTCCCTTCGGCTTTGAAGAAGAAGCCGAGTTCGAGCCTCCAATAAACTCACCATTAGGCGCCTGGTGTTGACCATTTGCCTTGGGGATGGGTCCTTCATTAGTGGCTGCAGTGGTGTCGGGCACATTCGGAATGGTGTCCGGGGTCACAGTGCTAAAAGCATCGGGTTTGCCGCTACCGCTGGAGCTAGGAGCACCATCGCTGCCAGCGGCACCAGCCCCAGTCTTCCTCTCGCTATCGCTGGAGCCCTTCGTCTCCCCCGCATCGCTAGAGCCCTTGGTCTCCCCCGCATCCGCTCCGCTGCCAGCGGGTCCAGTGTTCTTGGGAGGATCATCGCTGCACTTGCCTTTGCTTCGGGTGTTAACCCTTGGCGCGCATGACTTGCTACGAGTGCCCCGGACCCCAGAGCATCTGTCTTTCCAGCGTCACGGTCTCGCAGAGGGAATTCATCCTCTTCGTCAACATCCGACAAGATAGTGCGATCATGCCCGAGCATCTCTTCAGCGATAGAGTCATCCGATGGTTTGCCGGCCTTAGAGCCAGTCCCAGCATTCGTGGAGCCACTTCCTCCCTTGGATGCACCCGACTTGGGCTTAGTCCTGCGGGGGGGGGGGGGGGGGGGTTTCCATTGGTCTTAGGGATCTCACCCGACGAGTTGGTGGTGTTCACGAGATCTGGGTTGGGTGTAGTGGTTGCCATACTTCCGAGACCACAACCACCAAGCCAAGAAGGCTGGGGTTGGGGTAAAACGAGTGCAACTCTTCACCAATCAATCAACAAACATAGCCAATCTTGATCCGACAAGAAGAGAGGGTTGGGAGAGAGAATTAGAGATGGTTGCAGTCAATCTTCACGAAGAACAAGCGATTTCTAGGCAGTTATCCGACGGTGTTCAGGGAAGTTGGATGGTTTTTCAGTCTATGTGTGGCGGTTGAGGGCGGTTTTTGGTCGGAAAACAGGTTGGGATTGCCAGCAAAGGGAAACCACACACCGATCTTTGCACAGATTCCTCGTGAGGATGGAATCCGGCAAGATGAGTGAAGAATCGTGAGGATTCAACACTTGATCGGCGTGGGAGAAGAGATGGCGCCGGAAATCGCAGGAGAGAGAAGAGAGCGCGACTCGACGACTGAGAGCTCTTGACTGAGAGCTCTTTCAAGATTCTATGGGTGGTGGTGCATGGCCGTTCTTAGTTGGTGGATCGATTTATCTGGTTAATTCCGTTAACGAACGAGACCTCAGCCTACTAACTAGCTATGTGGAGTTATCATTCCACAACCAGCTTCTTAGAGGGACTATGGCCTTCCAAGCCACGGAAGTTTGAGGCAATAACAGGTATGTGATGCTCTTAGATGTTCTGGGCCGCACGCGCGCTACACTGACGTATTCAACGAATCTATCACCTTGGCCGACAGGTCCGGGTAATCTTTGAAAATTCATCGTGATGGGGATAGATCATTGCAATTGTTGGTCTTCAACGAGGAATTCCTAGTAAGCGTGAGTCATCAGCTCGCGTTGACTATGTCCCTGCTCTTTGTACACACCGCCCGTCGCTCCTACCGATTGAATGGTCCGATGAAGTGTTCGGATCGCGGCGACGTGGGCGGTTCGCTGCCGGCGACGTCGTGAGAAGTCCACTGAACTTTATCATTTAGAGGAAGGAGAAGTCGTAATAATATTTCCGTAGGTGAAACTGCGGAAGGATCATTGTCGAAACCTGCAGAAGCAGAAAGACCCGTGAACTCATTTACAAACACCTGGCGGACGTCGTTCGGCCACAAACTGACGACGTCCCCCGAGGTCGGTAGGATCTTGGCCCCTAGTGGGTCGGTCTCCTCCAAGCACGAACAAACCCCGACGCGGATTCCGCCAAGGACCATGAACAAAAGCGCGTCCCACGCCCCTCGGTTGCCCAAAGTGCGCGTAGGTCATCGTGTTGTTTCGATACGTTAGAACGACTCTCGACAACGGATATCTCGGCTCTCGCATCGATGAAGAACGTAGCGAAATGCGATACTTGGTGTGAACTGCAAAATCCCGTGAACCATCGAGTCTTTGAACGCAAGTTGCGCCCGAAGCTTTCGGGCCAAGGGAACGTCTACCTGGGCGTCACGCACCGCGTCGCCCCCCACCCAAACCATTGGGATCGGGGGAGGATTGTGCCCCACCGTCTGCTCCTTGCACGCGGTCTGTCTAAACACAGATCCCGTGGCCGCAAAATACCGCGACGTTTGGTGGTTTACTCATTGCCTTGTACCTCGAGCATCACGTTGTGGCCTTGGCGGCCCATGGGAGCTCAAAACACCCTGAGGAGGACCGTGTCACCCTCGGGTGGCGCTGGAACCTCCTAACCGTTGCGACCCCTGGTCAGGTGGGACTACCCGCTAAGTTTAAGCATATCAATAAGCGGAGGAAAAGAAACTTACAACGATTCCCCTAGTAACGGTGAGCGAACCGGGATGAGCCCAGCTTTAGAATCGGTCGACTTCGTTGTCCAAATTGTAGTCTGGAGAAGCGTCCTCCGTGACAGACCGGGCCTAAGTCCCCTAGAAGGGGGCGCCGGAGAGGGTGAGAGCCCCGTCGTGCTCGGACCCTGTCGCACCACGAGGCGCTGTCGGCGAGTCGGGTTGTTTGGGAATGCAGCCCCAAGCGGGCGGTAAATTCCGTCCAAGGCTAAATACGGGCGAGATACCGATAGCGAACAAGTACCACGAGGGAAAAATGAAAAGGACTTTGAAAAGAGAGTCAAAGAGTACTTGAAATTATCGGGAGGGAAGCGGATGGGAGCCGGCGATACGCCCCGGTCGGATGTGGAACGGTCACAAGCCGGTCTGCCGATCGGCTCCGGGCATGGACCGATGCGGATTAAGGGGGCGGCTTAAGCCCGGGCGGTCGATACGCCCGCGGAGCGTCGTCCCAGCGACCGTGGAAGGCAGCGCGCACCGTCACGGCGTGCTTCGTCACTTGTGCGCTCCTGGCGTCGGCCTGCGGGCCCCCCATTCGGCCCGTATTGAAACGCGGACCAAGGAGTCTGACATGTGTGCTAGTCATCGGATGAATAAACCCGTATGGCGCAAGGAAGCTAATTGGCGGGATCCCCCTCGCGGGGTGCATTGCCGACCGACCTTGATCTTCTGAGAAGGGTTCGAGTGAGAGCATACATGTCAGGACCCAAAAGATGGTGAACTATGCTTGAGCGGGGCGAAGCTAGAGGAAACTCCGGTGGAGGCCTGAAGCGATACTAACGTGAAAATCGTTTGTCTGACTTGGGTATAGGGGCGAAAGACTAATCGAACCGTCTAGTGGCTGGTTCCCTCTGAAGTTTCCCTGAGGATAGATGGAGCTCATGCGAGTTCTATCGGATAAAGCCAATGATTAGAGGCATCGGGGGCACAACGCCCTTGACCTATTCTCAAACTTTAAATAGGTAGGACGGTGCGACTGCTTTGTTGAGCCGCGCCACGGAATCGAGAGCTCCAAGTTGGCCATTTTTAGTAAGCAGAACTGGCGATAAGGGATGAACCGGAAGCCGGGTTACGGTGCCTAATAGCATGCATTTAGGTAGGCATAATAGGTTGGGTTTAGCTTAGTTAAGATGTATTTCATTGATGGATTAAGTACAATTTGCATATTTGGTCTCTATGTTAGTGGAGTCGGAATATACACACTTTTATTGATTATTTCAGGTAATCGTGGATCCGATGATGAGACAAGAGTTGTTAACGAATTAGATGAGAATGTCTAGTTGATCGGAGAAGCTTACATGAAGATCTCAAGAGTTCATGCGAAGAAGTAGCAGACCTAAACGAAGAACAAGTTTGCAGAAGTTGTCGCCAGACATGCTGAACTTGTTTTGCACTTTCTGGAGGCCTCAGTTGACTGATTGACTAATATGACCATGCGTTGAAAAACTCTTTCAGAGAACTACAACTTTCTTTTTGACAAGAAGAGAAAATTCGGGATAGATTTTTCATGAAAGGCCCCTGGCTGCGGCCGCAACAACCATGCCGTGGCCGCGACCAATCAATTTGCAGCGGGTTCGTAAGAAGCCGCGGACGCAACATTTGTCGTCTACGCGTCGTTTTATTTACGAAAACCCTAGTTTTCTTTGTTTGGTTTTTATGGCCGACTAGACTCTTTTATAAGACCGATTATTATGTTAGTTTACAAACTTCTATTCTATTCTTTGGTTCATCAGACACAATAGAGATTTGAGCGATGTCTTCCATGAGGAACTAAACTCATCTATTCTGCCTGCAATTTGAAGTTTATTTGGATTGATTGTGAGTTTCTAATTCTCGTTCCTTGTTTCCTATATTTGAATGCTTCAACTTCTTTGTGTTTGATTGTTTATTGTTTTGTTCTATCTTGTCTGGCCCACTTGTTAGATCAATTCAATCGCTAAGGTTTTGTAGATTCCTGGTTGTGAACCTTAACCTAAGTGGCAAACTTGTTCCTTTAGGGCTGGTTGAACTAATTGAATGAGTAGGAAATTGAATGTGTTGTTAAATCCCTTTTATGGGCTGCAAATACCTTGGCTAATGTGTGAACTTAAATCTATTAATTGGGTTAAATCCTTCTTTAGGGACTATTCGATTGATAAGGGTTGCTAGGACTGGTTGGACTAGTAACTATATTAGGTCGGGACAAGGGCATTCATAGGAAACTTCAAAACGACGAGAAGAAGTTACAAGGATCATTTCAAACCAAATAAAGTGGAAAATTGTAGGTAGAATTGCTTCTCATAATTGTTTAAACCAAAATCATTTACTCTTGCTTTCTTCTATCCGATTTGATTAAAGGCGGACCTTTTACACTCTCAAAACCCCCCTTTTGGTTACTTGATTGACATCTAAATCACACTTGAATAGCGAATTTACCTATGGGATCGACCTCTTACTTATTGCTATACTAGTTATAGGTTTGAGTTTTATTTGACGGATCAACGACAGGTTTTCCCTCCGTCAAATTTGGCGCTGTTGTCGGGGAAATTCATTGATTCTTGTGTGTTTTTGGTTCTTATTTTTGGTGTGGACCACTTACATGGTCCGCACTCGTGCTACTAACATATGTTGAAGGTGAGGTTATTGCAGTTAGACAGAGAGAGTTTTCATCAATACTCCATCAGACTGCAGGAGTACATTAACAATGTTTATTCATGGGGATATCAAGCTAGTATAAGGGAAGTGCTTCTATGCATATTTGATGGCATGATTTCCGAGACATGGAGTCTTGCTGAGCGGATAATGATGGAGGTTTATTAGATATGGGACTCTCAGAGATGTGGGAATTTTTCTGCTACATGGATCATCATTGTGCGCAGAACGAGTCACTTCCTCCAGTATCTCAATTTGTTGAGACATTAGTTGCACCTCTTGAGGTCATGGTGGAAAATCACATTGAGAAGGTAGAGGAAGACCACACTCCATCTGACGAGATCATCCCTAGCTCCCCCATTGATGAATCTGATCTAGAGCCTACTGCTGAGGCTACAGAGTAAGTAAAGGTTGTCTCCTGCACTAGAGAGAATATTGGGGGATACGTTGATCCATTTGACTGCTACGTACTTTGACAAGCCCCCAATAGAACTAAATTGGTGGTATTATATACCCTCTGTGGGTTGTCAAGCTCATGAATATAAAAAGTTGAAACGGTTCTTCAATGTATTAATATTTAGTTTTAATTTATTTGTATGTAGTACATGTTTGTTTGTTAGTTGTGCACAAGAGTTTGACAGGTTGATGAGGGGTTTGATTATGTCTGATTAGTGTCTTGAGCTTCAACATTACGTCGAACCAACGACATGAAACAAGGCCCTTCTCAAGAGACAACCCGAGGTAAATTTTTCTTTCTTTTTCCTTTTCGTTTTCCTTCACCCTGATTATATTTGATTCACTTTTGTTGCCTTTACTATTTCATTGAGGACAATGAAAACTATAAGTGTGGGGGAGAGGAATTATGTATATAGATGCATATAGGAGATCATATTTCCGTTTCTGCATCATGTTTAATTTCTGTAATAATATTTTTATTAATTATGTTTACTTTCGTATATTTATATAAAAAAAATTCGAAAAAACCAAAAATAACCATGCATCGCATACATACGTGTTATTCAAATACCCATCTGGCTTAGTTTTTCCTCTTATTTAAGTTTCAAGCATGATTATATAAATCCCATGGAGTTTTGGATGTTTTGGTCTTATCTAGGTTTGATTTTTGTTGAACAAGAGCTAGCAAATATATTGAGCATGTATGATTGAGCTAAAGTATGATTGAAATCCTATGAACATGACCCTTGTGAGAATGTTTGGCGTTATTTGAATTCTTTTTCACAATTGTGTGAATTACTGTTGTAGGAGGAAAATCGAGTATGCAAAATAGAATGTAAATAAACTAAGGCAAACCAGATTCCGTCCCTTGCAAATAATTACAAGACCTCCTCCTGATGTAGCAGCGGGAAGTAAGGATCGATCCACGAGGAAGCGTGTCAACGGATCCTAGGCAGCGGAGAAATCTCACGGACAGAAGTCGACCACAGATGTCCTTGATCTCGACTAGGATTAGTCGACAGAAGATCGAACAAGTCGAACACAGCGCAGCAATCACAGGCACTGGTGGTCGATCTCGACAAGGCCTACTCGAGATCGAGTAGAGTCCTGGTCGACGTCGGCTTGTCTTGGTCGAGCATCTGCACACAGAAGCTACAACGACTTTGGGTCGAAGATCAGTAGTCGAGATCGACGAGTGCTATTCGATCTCGAGAAAGACAGAGAATAAAACGAAAGAAAATAAAAACAATTGCTTTGGGATTTCGAACTAAACTGTATGTAAAAGACTTCCATAATTGGGGTTTGCAACAACGATAACCAAGCATGCATAAGGCACGAATAAAACAGATAATCATGTGAATCAAATCAAAGGACTAAGCTTTCGCCTTTTCCAACAATTAGACAACTCTTTCAAGAAACCTTAATTGTCTCTACTGATTTTATGTTTTACAATCCAAGTTGTTAGCATGGACCTCCATTAGATGGGTAATAAACACATAACAAGTAGTAGATGCTCAAAAGATGATAAAGTCGGATCTTTACCTCAAACACGCATGGCTATCGTCGGGCTTGCCCCAACCCTAGAAGTGGGTGGACTACTCGCGCTCCATCGCAACCTCAGACATTGATTGATTAAAAGGAAATAAATTGCATTAAACTAAATTCAAAGACTTTACAATCCTGGCGATCCAACTCTCGTTGAATGCCAAAACCCTAAAACCTTCGAACTCCTAAAACTTCTCTTTGGAACTACTTCTCTAACTTGTGAATTGAATTAATAGAAATCAGCCCCATGGGCTTTATTTATAGGCTTCTAAACCTTGCTATTCAAGGATAGAAATATCTATCTCTATCTAAAACTATATCTAAAAGCATTAAAGATAAATAAAAGTAACAACATAATTAAATCTAAAGTGTCTTCAAGTGGATAGATCTCTCTCTTCATGATGTATCTTGATAAAATCGGATAGAATCGGAAACCTTTGGCTCCAAGGAATCCAAATCCGAGTAGGACAGCTCAAAACGTGTAACGCGTTTTGCTGGTGCTCGACAGCTCAAAACCTTCGGCTACTCGATCTCGATTAGAAGTGTTATCGACTAGGCTGGCTCGACGTCTCGGGTTGCTGGTGCTCGACAGGCTCGGACATGGTTCCCGGGCGTCGTCGATCTCGAGTACCCTTACTCGATCTCGAGTAAAGGTGGCTCGTCGACAAGGTCTTCTCGGCAGCGTCGGTTAGATCTTCTCGACATGGCTCGGGTGCCGGTTTCCGGATTCCTCGATCTCGAGTAGGTCTACTCGATCTCGAGTAGAGTGTAACCCGGCATGTCTTCTTCTTCGGCTTCTCGATCAGCTCCTCCTCGACCAGGCACTCCTTGGACATTTTTGGTCGATCTCGAGTACAACTACTCGATATCGAGTAAATCTCTCAACTTTCTGCTCTGTTCTTAAAACGCACTTTTCCGAGTCCTCGTTCGTCGGATTGACGCATTTGACCATGCGTTGGAAAGCTCTTTCCGAAGGCTACAACTCTCATGAAGACAGCAAAGCTTGATTAAGAACGAAGAATGGTGAAAAATGGCCTTTTCTCTATCTGCACCATTCTTAGCTTCTCTATGAGTTTCCTTTAAGCTCCAAAGTGCGTCTGATTTCTGCGAAATATAACCAAAACTTGTGTAGACCTCCATATATTGCAAATAAACATATACTACACAAATTCTGTATTATTCTAACCCAAATGCATGCAATGTATGCAGAAATCGATATAAAAGCAAGTGTAAAACATGGAAAATTAGGCTCACAACAAACACCCCATACTTAAGCTTGCTTGTCCTCAAGCAATACTTTTAATTGTCATTCAGAGGAAGAATTCAAACTCTCAACATATTAGATTCATTCTAATATGTCCCTGCAATCAATTACCATCCTCGAAAAGGTAGTAGTGTCACAGATCCATGCATGTGCAATTATAAAAAGCAACATCTACTCACAAAAGGAGGGTTATGCAAAACATTCATTCGTGACAAAGCATTGATAATCAAGAGGACTTTAATTTAAGCTCAATAGGTAGTAGATTGGTAAAAGGCTAAATGTGGGCAATTTTTGGCAATGTGGTGCTAATGATCCGGGGAAATGGAGTATTTCCAAACTGAATTTCATACCACATTCTTTCTCATAAGATTCATCACCTTTCATGATGCTTTTTCTCAATAATAATGCTTTTACCTCTCTAACCTCAGCACTGCCTTCTCGCGATTCGCAAACATGGGTGTCATGAATGGCCCCGAATACTTAGTGTTTTGGACTCCTCACAATATGTCCCATCTCTCCAAACTATTATCTTAGAGAGCAGGGTCAATCTACCTTTATTTCCTGAGGTGATTGGATTTTCTTTCACTCATTAAATTTTCCATATATTTCAAACAATTTCCTACCAAACTCCAATAAATGATAATAACAACACAACAACCATATAATAATCTCTATAATGTGACATCATTCTCAACATAATCCCCGGATAGGGTAAAGAATGGCAATATTTAGATCATGTGGAGCAATATATGAAATAAGGCATAATATGGCTTTTGTGATGCATAAGCATAGGTAAGGCTAGGAATATAACAATATGAGCATTATATGGAAATATAAAGTCCTCCATCATCTTATCATGCAACATGTCAAAAGCAACTTCAAATTTTACCTCCTTTCATGGCTTTCAATAAATAATACACTTCATTGTGACTTCCCTTTACTAGGCAATTTCATGCTATATCTTTAATGAATCCAATTTTGCATTGTCGAGTTCAATATAAGCTTCCATGACATTATTTCAAAATTTCAATGGGGGTCATTTTTCTTCAAATTTTTGGAAAACATGCATATAAGCTCATAAATCAATAATGCATTCCAAAATAGCCATGTAGCAATTCAAAGAAATAAATCTTAAATATGCACACATAATGTCAAATATGCATAAAGTAAGCCCTTCCCCCACCCCATACTTAAACATTACAGTGTCCTCACTGTATAAAAACAAGGGTAAAGAAAGAAACACACTAGACATGTGTGCAGGACCTCTTAATATTGAATGAAGGATTCGCCTGGGCCGAGTATGAATATGAATATAGCTTGCTTCTATCCATGGACCTGAAAAAGTTTAGAAGACATATACCCACAATAGAAAAACTAGAAATGTTCAAAACCAAAAAACAAACAAAAGCAACAAAGTCTCAAAAGTCCCAAAAATAAATGTCTATTTACAAGCCCTAGATTTTATAGTCGCTAGGCCGACTTTCTCAATTAAGCATTAGCCTGGCTCATATTTTTCCGGAGGTATAGGTGGATCTGGTGGTTCCTCCGGTGGTGGGAAGCATGGGATGTCATCCGGGGGCATCATGTGAAGAAGCTTAAACCTCCCCGAGTGGACGCTCCATGGCTCCACCCATCCATCTTCCTGGGCTCCAGCTGGCATGCATAAAGGAATATATAAAGGAAATTTGCATACCTCATAATCATACCTCTTTCGCTCCATTGGTTGATTTGTTTGCGCATCTCCACCACAACAAAACGGTGGAGTGGGAAGAGATATTTCCACCTCATCGTGCGGAGCTTCATGCCACTTTGCGAGGACCCCATACTTGAATATGAACATCGGTTACTCAAAATCGTCGAAGATAGCCTTCACCTTATAAGGCAAAAGTGACTTTGAAACAACATGGGCAACGACGTCCAACTTCTTCTTTTCTGGCTCTTCTTCCTCTAGAGGTTCTTCAAATGGTTTTTCAAAAACAGAGGACAAAGTTGGAATTGAGATAGCGGAAGGACATACCTGGGTATCGACTAGAGATAGATCGATATCGATTGGAGATGGGTTGACATTGACTAGGGGTTGGTCAAGGTCAACCTCAGGTTCAGATTCTCCTTCTAGCAGGATTGGGGCTTCTGGCGGTGATTTTGACGAATCCCAGAGCTTCCTAAATGCGCGTACACCCTCAAGCCATGCCTCCTCATCAACGATGTATAGCCATCTCAAATATTCCAATTCTTTTGCATACTGTCTCGCTCTTTCCCTTTCGAAATACTCGAAGGTGTCCTGCATATACTTGAAGAAGAAAACTCAAAGAAAATGTGAGAACTAACTACCTAAGGCGCGAATGATTGCTTCCCCGGCAACGACGCCAATTTGTTGTAGGCGAAAAATCGAGTATGCAAAATAGAATGTAAATAAACTAAGGCAAACCCGATTCCGTCCCTTGCAAATAATTACAAGACCTCCTCCTGATGTAGCAGCGGGAAGTCAGGATCGATCCACGAGGAAGCATGTCAGCGGATCCTAGGCAGCGGAGAAATCTCACGGACAGAAGTCGACCACATATGTCCTCGATCTCGACTAGGATTAGTCGACAGAAGATCGGACAAGTCGAACACAGCGCAGCAAGCACAGGCACTGGTGGTCAATCTCGACAAGGCCTACTCGAGATCGAGTAGAGTCCTGGTCGACGTCGGCGTGTCTTGGTCGAGCACCTGCACACAGAAGCTACATCGACTTTGGGTCGAAGATCAGTAGTCGAGATCGACGAGTGCTATTCGATCTCGAGAAAGACAGAGAATAAAACGAAAGAAAATAAAAACAATTGCTTTGGGATTTCGAACTAAACTGTATATAAAAGACTTCCAAGATTGGGGTTTGCAACAACGATAACCAAGCATGCATAAGGCACGAATAAAACAGATAATCATGTGAATCGCATCAAAGGACTAAGCTTTCGCCTTTTCCAACAATTAGACAACTCTTTCAAGAAACCCTAATTGTCTCTACTGATTTTATGTTTTACAATCCAAGTTGTTAGCATGGACCTCCATTAGATGGGTAATAAACACATAACAAGTAGTAGATGCTCAAAACATGATAAAGTCGGATCTTTACCCCAAACACGCATGGCTATCGTCGGGCTTTCCCCAACCCTAGAAGTGGGTGGACTACTCGCGCTCCATCGCAACCTCAGACATTGATTGATTGAAAGGAAATAACTTGCATTAAACTAAATTCAAAGACTTTACAATCCCGGCGATCCAACTCTCGTTGAACGCCAAAACCCTAAAACCTTCGAACTCCTAAAACTTCTCTTTGGAACTACTTCTCTAACTTGTGAATTGAATTAATAGAAATCAGCCCCATGGGCTTTATTTATAGGCTTCTAAACCTTGCTATTCAAGGATAGAAATATCTATCTCTATCTAAAACTATACCTGAAAGCATTAAAGACAAATAAAAGTAACAAAATAATTAAATCTAAAGTGTCTTCAAGTGGATAGATCTCTCTCTTCATGATGTATCTTGATAAAATCGGATAGAATCGGAAACCTTCGGCTCCAAGGAATCCAAATCCGAGTAGGACAGCTCAAAATGCGTAACGCGGCTTCTAGAGGCTTTCTCGATCTCGAGTAAGGCTACTCGATCTCGATTAGAAGTGTCGTCGAATAGGCTGGCTCGGCGTCTCGGGTTGCTGG
The DNA here is from genome assembly GCA_037127255.1 of Persicaria tinctoria. Taxonomy (NCBI): domain Eukaryota; kingdom Viridiplantae; phylum Streptophyta; class Magnoliopsida; order Caryophyllales; family Polygonaceae; genus Persicaria; species Persicaria tinctoria. The sequence continues at coordinate 55,834,774 of JBANSL010000018.1, forward strand.
TGCTCGACAGGCTCGGACATGGCTCCTGGGCGTCGTAGATCTCGAGTACTCTTACTCGATCTCGAGTACCCTTACTCGATCTCGAGTAAAGGTGGCTCGTCGACAAGGTCTTTTCGGCAGCGTCGGGTAGATCTTCTCGACATGGCTCGGGTGCCGGCTTCCGGGTTCCTCGATCTCGAGTAGGTCTACTTGATCTCGAGTAGAGTGTAACCCGGCATGTCTTCGTCTTCGGCTTCTCGATCAGCTCCTCCTCGACCAGGCACTCCTTGGACATTTTTGGTCGATCTCGAGTGCAACTACTCGATATCGAGTAAATCTCTCAGGTTTCTACTCTGTTCTTAAAACGCACTTTCCTGAGTCCTCGTTCGTCGGATTGACGCATATGAACATGCGTTGGAAAGCTCTTTCCGAGCGCTACAACTCTCATGAAGAAATCAAAGCTTGATTCAGAACGAAGAATGGTGAAAAATGGCCTTTTCTCATGCTGCACCATTCTTAGCTTCTCTATGAGTTTCCTTTAAGCTCCAAAGTGCGTTTGATTTCTGCGAAATATAACCAAAACTTGTGTAGACCTCCATATATTGCAAATAAACATATACTACACAGATTCTGTATTATTCTAACCCAAATGCATGCAATGTATGCAGAAATCGATATAAAAGCAAGTGTAAAACATGGAAAATTGTTGCTTGCGGAGTTTATGTTTATATTTTGAGTCTTTTGTTTGAATTTGTGAATATTTAGTGAATAAGGTGGCAATGGTTGACGCACTTAGTAACCGGATCTATGCATGACACCCATGAGTATGATTCGCGCAAAAAGGTGTTGAAAACTATCCAATAGGAAAGAAAGCTTGATCATTGAGTAACCAGGTTCATTCATGACACCCATGTTTGCAACTTGCGTCAAAAGATGTTCAAGTGGACTTCATATTAGTAGGTTGAGGTGTTGATAGACCGGGGCCATTCATGACACCCATGTTTGCACCTCGCGTAAAAAAAGCACCAAGACAAGAAAAAAGAAAAAAAAATCAAGAGAAGAAAAGAAAACAAAAGAAAAGAAAAAAAAGTTTCACATTTTGTTTAGTTGTCTTTATTGTGTCTCGCAAGTAATGACATTTCAGTAGATATTTGGTGATATGGTGGTCAATGTCTATGAGCTTAGCGCATTTTGGATTGAGTTGAGAGTTGTACCTTAAAGCCTAAACACATGAGTGAAACACATATTTCTGGTGAGGTTGGATGATGTCTACTTCTAAACTTTGATCATTGGAATACATGATATGCCGTTTGTTTACTTGGCTTATGTTTTCACTTGCGATGATGTTGTTTTTTTTTTTATGAGGTTGAAACTCGAACGGATTTCATGTGGGATGCGTTGATTTGTTCATTTTATCATTGCTTGAGGACAAGCAAAGGTTAAGTGTGGGGGAGTTTGATAGCATGCATTTAGGTAGGCATAATAGGTTGCGTTTAGCTTAGTTAAGATGCTTTTCATTGATGGATGAAGTACAATTTGGATATTTGCTCTCTATGTTAGTGGAGTCGGAATCTACACACTTTTATTGATTATTTCAGGTAATCGTGGATCCGATGATGAGACAGGAGTTGTTAACGCATTAGATGAGAATGTCTAGTTGATCGGAGAAGCTTACATGAAGATCTCAAGAGGTCCTGAGAAGAAGAAGCAGACCTAAACGAAGAACAAGTCTGCAGCAGAAGTTGTCGCCAGACATGCTGAACTTGTTTTGCACTTTCTGGAGGCCTCGGTTGTCCGATTGACTATTATGACCATGCGTTCGAAAGCTCTTTCAGAGAAATACAACTTTTCTGTTGACAAGAAGAGCAAATTCGGGATAGAATTTTCATGAAAGGCCCCTGGATGCGGCCGCAGCAACCATGCCGCAGCCGCGACCAATCAATTTGCAGCGGATTTAGAAGAAGCCGCGGCTGGAGCATATTCCACGACCGCAGCATTTGACGCTTTAGAGATTTGAGTGATGTCTTCCATCAAGAACTTAACTCATCTATTTTGCCAGCAATTTTAAGCTTTATTTGGATTGATTGTGAGTTTCTAATTCTCGTTCATTGTTTCCTATTTTTGAATGCTTCAACTTTTTTGTGTTTGATTGTTTATTGTTTTGTTCTATCTTGTCTGGCTAACTTGTTAGATCAATTCAATCACTAAGATTTTGTAGATTCCTGGTTGGGAACCTTAAACTAAGTGGTAAACTTGTTCCTTTATGGTTGGTTGAACTAATTGAATGAGTAAGAAGTTGATTGTGTTGTTAAATCCCTCATTAGGGTCTGCAAATACCTTGACTAATGATACGTTTGGAATCCCCGATCCTTCGCCTGTGGGCTCAAGATCAAGAACCACGTCGTATATTTGCTTAGATCTTGCAATGCTCTTTGATATCTCCTGATTGGAACAAATTAAAACAAGTAATTAGATTTTTTGAAATAGCGACAGTTTATGACTTAGTAAATTCCAGCAATAGAAACCACAGAATTTAGCGACAGAAATAAATGAAGATCAGCGAGGGAGAAGCGGGGCTGGATGCGCGAGGTTGCTGGACACACAGGCCTTCGGCCTCAGGGTGTGCGGGTGCAAGGCGCGGGGCTTCTCTCGCTGGCAGCGAGAGGGCTGGCGGATGGTGTGCGCGGAAGCGAGGAGCGAGGCGCGCGGGAGCGCTAGCGCGGAAGGGAGAGCGCGGGAGCGAAGCTGGGGATGCTCGGACGCCTGCGCACGAGAAGCTGGGACGCCCGCGCTCGCTGGGAGCGACTATGGCAACGAGCGACGCCAAGGGCCTGGGCTCTTCTTCTTGCGACAGTTTCTGGTTTTAGGGTTGTGTTTGGTTTACTTTTGCCGATGGAATTCAAGATGGTGGTGATGATTTGTGTTGGCCGAAAATCTCAAGAACACAAGAGCTTTGGGATTGATAATCGAAAACCCTTTAATCCATAAAGGGGTTTCTCAATTCTAATTCAATCTAATTAATTCAAAGCTGCATAACATGAATATATAGAAAACTATAGAAGATCTAACCAATCCTTCCTTGCAAAGGAAAGGGGTTTGGATAGATTTATTCTATCTAAAGATAAATGAAATAAATCTAAGTTAAATAAATCCTAATAAGATAGATATTTAATAACTTGGTGGCCAAGGATTATATCTAGAAGAGATATAATTAATTCCACCTTATTTATCTAATTGCATAAAATAATAACATAGGTAATTAATAACATGGAACTCGGCCCACAAGGGCCCACTCGGTCAAGTCCACTCGGCCAAGCCCATTCGGCCATGTCATGTGTGTCTAGATCAAGGCGGGTGTAGACGAGTCTTCATGAGCTCTGAGTGTGGACGCAAGCTCACTTCCGGTGCTGGTGGTGTAACCTTGAGCCAAGTGATCCAGAGTGGCCTGAACCCTTGCTCTAACGTTCCATGGTGACGGACAAGAAAGGCCTTGGTTGCAGTTTGAATCTTCTTGGCCCTTGCACGAGTGACAGGACCATCAAATGGAACCTTCATGTTGTCCTCAATGTCACCAGGAGTCATCGATAATTGCACGGCATCATTCTCCTCCACTTGACTTCGATTTGTCCTCAAATCATTGTTAGAGTCATCGTCAGGCACGAACAAGGATAGATCGGCGACGTTGAATGTAGAATGGATGTTGTACTTATCGGCAGGGAGATCCAGCTTGTATGCATTCGGACCCATCTTCTGAACCACTCTGAATGGTCCATCGCCCCTGGGGTCCAACTTAGATTTCCGTTGTTGCGGAAACCTTTCCTTCCTAAGATGCAGCTAGACCAGATCACCATCGTTGAACTGCACATCCTTGCGATGCTTGTCCTTCGCGGCCTTGTATTGCGCAGTCTTCCTCTCTAGCTGCGCCTTGGTACGCTCATGTAAGCTTTTGATGAAGTCCACTTGCTTGGCTGCATCCACGCTCTCCTTGTCCTTATATGGCCGAGGCATCATGTCTACAGGAGTTAAAGGATTTCGGCCATGTACCACTTCGAAGGGGGTAAGTTTTGTTGCAGAGTGCCTAGACCTATTATATGCAAATTCTATAAATGGTAGGCATTCTTCCCACCTCCGGAGGTTAGTTCGCAGCATGACTCTAAGGAGAGCCCCAAGAGTTCTATTTGTGACCTCAGTTTGGCCATCAGTTTGTGGGTGACAAGAAGTAGAAAATAGCAATTTTGGAAAATCTTTGAAGAATAAATGAGCAACATTAATAGCATCATCAGTTTTATGACATGGAATAAAGTGAGCCATTTTGGAAAATCTGTCTACAACAACAAATATGGAATCACGACCCTTAGAAGTTCTAGGCAATCCTACAATAAAATCCATAAAAACATCTTCCCAGGGTGCATTAGCAATAGGCAAAGGTTGGTATAGACCATTAGCATTAGATTTCGATTTGGCTTTAGCACATGTAACACAACTTTTGACAAATCTCAGCACATAATTAGACATTTTAGGCCAAAAGTAATGTTCCTTAAGTCCAGCTAAGGTTTTTTCGAAACCACCATGTCCTCTAGATTCATGAATTTCTTGTGTTAGCAATCGGAGAATAGAAGAAGATGGGATACAAAGCTTGCCCATCTTAAACAAATAACCATTATCAAGAAAAAATGAATCAACTTCACCTTTGGATACACATTGAACATATATAATTTTAAAGAAACTATCAGAAGCATACAGTTCCTTTATCAAAGCAAAACCCAAAACATGTGCATCCATATGGTTTAAGATGACATACCTGCGTGATAGCGCGTCAACTACCACATTATCCTTTCCCTTCTTGTGGTGAACCACATAAGAAAAGGTCTCTATAAACTTCACCCATCGAGCAAGTCGCCTGCTGAGCACTGCTTGTCCTTTGAGGTACTTTAGAGCTTCATGATCCGAATGAATCACAAACTCCTTAGGCCAGAGAGATAATGTTGCCAAGTCTGTAAGCAGCGAACCAGTGCAAATAACTCCTTGGCGTAGGTAGAATAGTTGAGCTGAGTGGAGCCCAACTTTTCACTGAAGTAGGCGATGGGACGCTTGTTCTGCAGCAGGACCCCTCCAATGCCAGTGCCAGAAGCGTCACACTCGAGCTCAAAAGGTTGAGCAAAGTCAAGTAACTACAGCACTGGGGCGTGTGTCAGGCGATCCTTGAGGGCGTCGAAAGCCTTTTGATGTGAGTCAGTCCAGCGAAATGTCACATCTTTCTTTGTCAGCTCATGTAGGGGGCGGCAATCAGGCTGAAGTCCTTGACAAAACGTCGATAGAAACCAGTAAGGCCCAAAAATGAGCGGACATGAGTGGGTGTATTCAACCTGGCCCACTCCTGAATAGAACGAATCTTCTCCTCATCCACCTTCAATCCAGATGCAGTCACTACAAAACCAAGAAAAATGGTAGACTCGGATGCAAAAGAACACTTCTTTAAATTGGCATATAATTTCTCTTTCCTAAAACAATCAAAAACCAATTTTAAGTGACTTAAATGATCATGCATATTCTTACTATAGATTAAGATATCGTCAAAATAGACAACGATAAATTTTCCTAAATGTCTTCTAAGCACATGGTTCATAAGCCTCATAAAGGTAGAAGGAGCATTTGTCAAACCAAAAGGCATTACTAACCATTCATATAAGCCATACTTAGTTTTAAAAGCCGTTTTCCATTCGTCTCCCTGTTTCATTCTAATTTGATGATATTCACTTCTAAGGTCAATTTTAGAAAAAATAGCAGCACCATGAAGTTCATCAAGCATATCATCTAAACGAGGAATAGGGTGGCGATACTTAACCGTTATTTGGTTGATTGCGCGACAATCAACACACATGCGCCAGGAGCCATCCTTCTTTGGAACCAAAATGACAGGCACGGCACATGGAGACAGGCTCTCTCGAACAAAGCCTTTATCCATCAAGTCTGTGACTTGGTGGTGCAGCTCCTTTGTTTCCTCAGGACTAGCTCTATAAGCGGCGCGATTAGGCAAGGTTGCCCCAGGCACAAAGTCAATCTGGTGCTCAATACCTCTAATAGGAGGCAAGCCTTGGGGTAGTTCAGCTGGAAGCACATCTAGATAATCCTGCATAAGGGTAGCAATAGGTGCAGGAATATGACTCAATTCAACATTAAGTAATACCTGTTTCATTACCAGAAGAGTATGAGGTCGATGAGCATTCCAGGTGATGGTCCCTTTCTGAGGTTGAGAGACCAATGATCGACGTTCTATAGAGCCCTTAACTGATGCAGAAGAGGGCTGAGTCGACGTCGAGTGGGGAGGAGGAGGCGCCAAGGGGGCTGCAGGTGCGGCTGGAGTGGCCGCGGGCACTGCTGGTGGGGCCGCGGGCGCGGCATGCTGGGCCGCGGGGGCGGCCTATTGTGCCGAGCTCCCTTTGAGCTTCTCCATCCTTTCAGCTTCTCTCTGGGCGTCCTGTTGTTGCTTCTTGCGAACCTGGTCCTTTAGAATAGTGTGTGGCGAAAGGGGTAGGAGAGTAACTCTCCTCCCATCATAGGTGAAAGCATATGTATTTGCACGACCATCATGAAGAACAGAACGATCATATAACCAAGGACGTCCTAATAATATATGACTACAATCCATTCGAGCAACATCACATAATATTTGATCACGATGTGTTCCAATAGAAAGGGAAACTAAACATTGTTTGGTGACCATTATATCAGAACCATCATCAGTAATGCCATTTAATCCATAGTGAGTAGCTCTAGGAGTAGTAGTTAAATGGAGGAAATCCACTACCTTTTCACTGATGAGATTGCAGCAACTCCCACCGTCGATGATAAGGCTTAAGGTAGCTTCGCGAACTAGACACCTAGCGTCGAATATGTTCTCCCGTTGATCAGCCATGGGAGATTCCTGAATGTGTAGGACCCGCCGGTTGATAATGCAAAGCAAGTTGTCATACTCTGAACTATCGATCTCCTCAATAGTAATGGTCTCCCAAATCATTGAGAAGGACCTTCCTTTTCTGAGGGCAATTGCGAGAGACATGCCCAGAACCACCACAAGTGAAGCAGCGGTATCTTTGTTGCGATCTGTAGAAGGGGCAGCAACTCTTCTAGTTTCAACCTAATAACCCTGTTGAGGTGAGTTGGAAACTCCCTTTTGCTTCATAGAAGGGTTAGAAGTAGAAGGTTTAGATTGACTAGAAGGGTTAAAGGGAACAAACCTGCGACCTTGAGAGGTCTGGTCAAATCGATTCCTCTGTTGCCGAAGCTGCTGCTGCTGTTATTCATACAGAAGCTGTGCTTTATGAGTCAAAGTGTTAATATCTCTAATGGAATGGATAACTAAAGGATTTTTAATAGAGATATTAAGACCAGCAAGAAATTGAGTACACAAAGCACATTCAGTAAGATAAACATTAGCCTGATGGGAGAGTCGTTCAAGCTCATCCTTGTAGTCATTAGGAGAGCGAGTTCCCTGGCAGCAGGATGCGAGCTGCATCCTCATAGACTCCGTGTATTCCTCAGGCACATGTCTCTTTTTCAGGAGATAGCGAAGTTGTGGCCAAGTTTCAACAGGTTGCTTGTCCTGACGACGGCGCATCTCACGAGTGCGGAACCACCAGGTGCGAGCTTTACCTACTAAATGCAATATAACAACTTCCAACTTCTCCGTTTCCTCATAGCGTAAATGTTCAAGCAGATAGTCAGTATGATTTTCCCAAACAAGATAAGATTCAGGATCAGTATTACCATAAAAGGTTTCTAATTTCAGCTTAACATCTCGTCTCTATATAGCTTGAGCATTATCAAATCTAGGATGACCAAAATTAGGAGGGGCTAAATCATAAAAGTTAGGATTTACCTCATGGTAAGCATCCTCCAAATGTGGCATCTCATTCAGATCATTATTGTTGCGACTGTCATCCCAGTTAACACGAGTATGAAACGGCTGCTGCTGACGCTGAATGGGCCTCCCTTGCTGATGCCGTGGTGGGGTGTGCTCACGGCGATCCTGGTGTCCATTGAAGCCTGCTAGATGATCGTTGTCATTCTCTCCATTGAAAGGGTTAGGAGTAGCAGACTTAATTTGATAATGTAATTGACTAGAAGGGGGAGGTCTAGCCGAATAAGATGGGTTACCTGTAGGTGGGACATTACCTGAAGGAGGTGTAGTATCTAGGGGTGGTGGAGGCGGTCTACCTCCAGAGGGAGGTGTAGATCCAGAAGCCTCCGCCTGTTTTGCCTCCTCCAACTGCCGCGCGACTGCATGTTTGATGAGGTCAGAGAAGAATACGCGATCCTCTTTACGTTCGATAGCTCGACGATTTTCAGCCTCTTCCAGTTCCTTACGCACAACCAGAGTAGATTCTTGGACAGCAGAGTTAATAATGAACTGCATATCAGAAGCAGAAACGCCAGCAGGTGGGGTAGGGGAAAGGTTGGGGTCACTATCGTTCGACATGTTCCTACAATATCAGAAGAGCAACAAGTAAACGAAGCAAAGACCAGAAACCAAGTAATGCAAGCTCTAGTGATTCCTAAGAGTGATTCAAGTTTTAGAAATCAAAGAGCGAGAAAACAAGGCACAATATTCAAGGAATTCCCCTAGACACAGAATTTTGCAATATTGAAGACAGCAAGTAATAATCCAAATTGCAAATTAAATCAGCCACAAGTCGGATATCAAGGATAGCAAGTATAAACAAGCGGTTCAATGTGGCAAGAATAAGATCTACAATGTGATGCTTGAATAATATGAATGTGTAATAATAGCAATCACAAGGGCAATCAAGTGCACACACTCCATCAACTATTATCTGACGGTTGCAACACGGTTCAGAGAAAGAGGGGTGTGACCAAGGCTCCAGTGTCGGCACAGCACAAAATCACACAACTACCGATTAGATCATCTAACATGTAGCAATCAAAGAACTAACTAGGAAGAGTTACTAACTCAACAATGTAAGATGAAGAATGCTCTCTTCTTCTTTTTTTTTTATTTTTTTGAATTGATGCTCTCGGCTTTTACTGTTTTTTTTTTTTAACTACGAACTACCTGCTGTAATAGGAAGGCAGCAACCGAAAAATTAAGAGCAAGAAAAAAAATAAAAAATAACAAGCTACGATGATCTAAAAGTAAGCAAAAATAAAGAAAATAGGGAAAATAGGCTAGAAACTGGAAAAATTAGGGTTCTTTAGTGGTGCAAGTTCATAT
>JBANSL010000018.1:55848984-55863984 GCA_037127255.1 Persicaria tinctoria
CCCCTTGAGAAAATCCTGTTCTATTTTCCAGATAAAGCATGTCTTTAGTTTTGACACCTGCTAAGAAGTAAGTGGATTTTGTGGGGCTAATTTGAAGGCCAGAAACTGCAGGGAAGTGTTCAAGACAATCCAGCAAAATACCCATTGAGGCTTTATCCCCTCTAGAGAGCAAGATCAAATCATCAGCATAAGCAAGATGTGTTATCTTTAAGAGATCACATTTTGGGTGAAATTTAAAATCGGGCAACCTAGTTTTACATCTCATAAGTCTAGATAGATAATCAACTGATAGGACAAAGAGCAGAGGGCATATAGGGTCCTGACGGAGGGAAAACCTATCGTTGATCCGCCAAAGTAAACTCAAACATATAACTAGTATAACAATAAGCAAGAGGTCGATCCCACAGGGAAATTCACTATTCAAGTGTGATTAAGGTGCCAATCAAGTGACCAAAAAGTGGGGTTTTTGTGTGTGAAAGTTTCGCCTTTTATCAAAGCGGAGTAAAGAAAGCAAAGTAAATAAATTTGGTTTAGACAATTAGGAGAAGCAATTCTACCTACAATTTTCCACTTTATTGGATTGAAGCGATCCTTGTAACTTCTTCTCGTCCTATTAAGTTTCCTATGAATGCCCTTTTCCCGACCTAATATAGTTACTAGTCCAACCAGTCCTAACAACCCTTATAAATCGAATAGTCCCTAAAGAAGGATTTAACCCAATTGATAGCTTTAAGTTCAGAGATTAGCCAATGTATTTGTATTCCCTAAAAAAGGATTTAACAACAAATTAAACTTCCTACTCATTCAATTAGTTCAACCAGTCCTCAAGGAACAAGTTTGCCACTTAGGTTAAGGTTCACAACCAGAAATCTACAAAACCTTAGCAATTGAATTGATCTAACAAGTTGGCCAGACAAGATAGAAGAAAACAATAAACAATCAAGCACAAAGAAGTTGAAGCATTCAAATATAGGAAACAAGGAATGAGAATTAGAAACTCACAATCAATCTGAATAAAGCTTCAAATTGCAAGAAGAATAGATGAGTTTAGTTCCTCACGGAAGACATCACTCAAAATCTCTAAAGCGTCTAATAAATAGAATAGAATAGAAGTTATGAAAATAACATAAAACTTGGCCTTTTAAAACATCCAAAGTCGGACATGAAAGAAATAAATAAGTTCTAGGGTTTTCATTAATCAAAACGCTGCGAATTAACGCTGACGACCAATGCTGCGGGCGCAGCATAGATGTTGCCCCCGCCGCACACTGTTTCCTCCAACCCTTTGCAAATTGATTGGCCGCGGGCGCCGCAAGGTTGCTGCGGCCGCAGCCAGGGGCTTTTCACGGAAAATCTATCATGAATTCGCTCTTCTTGTGAACATGAAAGTGGTAGTACTCTGAAAGAGCTTTCCAACGGATGGTCATAATAGTCAATCGGACAACCGAGGCCTCCAAAAAGTGCAAAACAAGTTCAGCATGCCTGGCGACAACTTCTGCAGACTTGTTCTTCATTTAGGTTCGCTTCTTCTTCTCAGGACCTCTTGAGATCCTTATGTAAGCTTCTCCGATCAACTAGACATTCTCTTATAATGCGTCATCAACCCATGCCTCATCCTCGGATCCACAGTTACCTGAAATAATCAATAAAAGCATGTAGATTCCGACTCCGACAACATAGAGAAATAATATGCAAATCGTGCTTAATCCATCAATGAAATGCATCTTAACTAAGCTAAATGCAACCTATTATGCCTACCTAAATGCATGCTATCAAACTCCCCCACACTTAAATTTTGCTTGTCGTCAAGCAATGATAGAATGAACATGAATCAATGTATCCCACAGGAAATCCCTTCAAGTTTCAACCTCATCAAAAAGCAACATCATAGCAAGTGCAAACATAAACCAACCAAATAAACGTCCTAGCATGTATTCCAGTGATCAAAGCTTAGAAGTAGACATCATCCAACCTTACCAGAAATATGTGTTTCACTCATGTGTTTAGGCTTTAAGGTACAACTCTCAACTCAATCCAAAATGCACTAAGCTCATAGACATTGACCACCATATCACCAAATATCTACCGAAATGTCATTACTTGCGAGACACAATAAAGACAACTAAATAAAATGTGACACTTTTTTTTCTTTTCTTTTCTTTTCTTTTCTTTTTCTTTTTTCTTGTCTTGGTGCTTTCCTTACGCGAGGCGCAAACATGGGTTTCATGAATGGCCCCGGTCTATCAACACCTCAACCTACTAATTTGAAGTCCACTTGAACATCTTTTGACGCAAGTTACAAACATGGTTGTCATGAATGAACCTGGTTATTCAATGATCAAGCTTTCTTTCCTAGTGGATAGTTTTCAACACCTTTATGCACAAATCATACCCATGGGTGTCATGCATAGATCCGGTTACTAAGTGCATTAACCATTGCCCCCTTATTCACTAAATATTCACAAATTCAAACAAAAGACTCAAAATATAAGCATAAACTCCGCAAGCAATCAAACATGTGCATCAGTCTTGAAAAGCAGATACTGCAGTCAATGCCAAAAGGTAGCAACACAAGGAGAGTAATTCACACAATTGAGCAAAAGAATTCAAATAAGGTCAAACATTCTCACAGGGTCATGTTTTTAGGAATTTAATCATACTTTAGCTCAATCATACATGCTCAATTATATTTGATAGTTCATGTTCCACAAAAATCAAATAAAGACAATAATCAAAACATCTAGAAGTCCATGGGATTTTTATGAATCATGCTTGAAATTTAAAATAGAGGACAAACTAAGCAAGATGGCTATTTGAATAACACATATGTATGCAATGCATGCTTATTTTTGGGATTTTTGAATTTTTTTTAATTACGGAAATAAACAAGAAATTAATAAAAAAAATGAAATAAATTAAACATGGTGCAAAAATTTTAATATGATCTCCTATATGCATCTATATAGAGAATTCTTCTCCCCCACACTTAAAGTTTTCATTGTCCTCAATGAAACAGTAAAGACAACAAAAGTGAATCAAATATAATCAGGGTGAAGAAGAAGAAAAGGAAAAAGAAAGAAAACTTACCTCGGGTTGCCTCCCGAGAAGCGCCTTTGTTTCAAGTCGTTGGCTCGACGTTTTACTTAAGCTTACCACACTAATCAGACATAGTCAAAGCCCTCATCAACCTGTCAAACTCTTGTGCACAACTAACAAATAAACATGCACTACAGACAAATAAATTGAAACTAAATAATACATGATTTAAGAACCGTTTCGACTTATTGTATTCAGAAGCTTGACTATCCACAAAGGGTGTATAATACCACCAATTCAGTTCTACTGGTGGCTTGTCAAAGTAGTAGTCAAATTGATCAACATATTCACGAATATTCTCTCTAGTGCAGGAGACAACCTTTACCTGCTCTGTAGCCTCAGGAATAGGCTCTGGACCTGATTCATCAATGGGCGAGCTAGGGATGATCTCATCAGATAGCGTGTCTTCTTCCTCAATCTTCTCAATGTGATTTTCCACAATGACTTCAAGAGGTGCAACAGAGGTCTCAACGATTTGAGATACTGGAGAAAGTGACTCGTTCTGCGCACAATGATTATCCATGTAGCAGAAAAATTCCCACATCTTTGAGAGTCCCATATCTAATAAACCTCCATCACTCAGGCGCTCGGCAAGACTCCGTGTCTCAGAAGTCATGCCATCAAAGATGCATAGAATCACTTCCCCTATACTAGCTTGATATCCCCATTAATAAACATCGTTAATGTACTCCTGCAATCTGATGAAGTATTGATGAAAACTCTCTCCGTCTAACTGCAATAACCTCACCTTCAACATATGTTAGAAGCAATTCTACCTACAATTTTCCACTTTATTGGATTAAAGCGATCCTTGTAACTTCTTCTCGTCCTATTAAGTTTCCTATGAATGCCCTTGTCCCGACCTAATATAGTTACTAGTCCAACCAGTCCTAACAACCCTTATCAATCGAACAATCCCTAAAGAAGGATTTAACCCAATTGATAGCTTTAAGTTCAGAGATTAGCCAATGTATTTGCAGTCCCTAAAAAAGGATTTAACAACACATTAAACTCCCTACTCATTCAATTAGTTCAACCACTCCTCAAGGAACAAGTTTTCCACTTAGGTTAAGGTTCACAACCAGGAATGTACAAAACCCTAGCAATTGAATTGATCTAACAAGTTGGCCAGACAAGATAGAACAAAACAATAAACAATCAAACACAAAGAAGTTGAAGCATTCAAATATAGGAAACAAGGAACGAGAATTAGAAACTCACAATCAATCTGAATAAAACTTCAAATTGCAAGCAGAATAGATGAGTTTAGTTCCTCACGTAAGACATCACTCAAAATCTCTAAAGCGTCTAATGAATAGAATAGAATAGAAGTTATGAAAATAACATAAAACTTGGCCTTTTAAAACATCCAAAGTCGGACATGAAAGAAATAAATAAGTTCTAGGGTTTTCATTAATCAAAACGCTGCGAATTAACGCTGACGACCAATGCTGCGGGCGCAGCATAGGTGCTGCGCCCGCCGCACACTGTTTCCTCCAACCCTTTGCAAATTGATTGGCCGCAAGGTTGCTGCGGCCGCAGCCAGGGGCTTTTCACGGAAAATCTATCATGAATTCGCTCTTCTTGTCAACAGGAAAGTGGTAGTACTCTGAAAGGGCTTTCCAACGCATGGTCATAATAGTCAATCGGACAACCGAGGCCTCCAGAAAGTGCAAAACAAGTTCAGCATGTTTGGCGACAACTTCTGGAGACTTGTTCTTCATTTAGGTTCGCTTCTTCTTCTTAGGGCCTCTTGAGATCCTTATGTAAGCTTCTCCGATCAACTAGACATTCTCTTATAATGCGTCATCAACCCATGCCTCATCCTCGGATCCACAGTTACCTGAAATAATCAATAAAAGCATGTAGATTCCGACTCCGACAACATAGAGAAATAATATGCAAATCGTGCTTAATCCATCAATGAAATGCATCTTAACTAAGCTAAATGCAACCTATTATGCCTACCTAAATGCATGCTATCAAACTCCCCCACACTTAAATTTTGCTTGTCGTCAAGCAATGATAGAATGAACATGAATCAATGTATCCCACAGGAAATCCCTTCAAATTTCAACCTCATCAAAAAGCAACATCATAGCAAGTGCAAACATAAACCAACCAAATAAACGTCATAGCATGTATTCCTGTGATCAAAGCTTAGAAGTAGACATCATCCAACCTTACCAGAAATATGTGTTTCACTCATGTGTTTAGGCTTTAAGGTACAACTCTCAACTCAATCCAAAATGCACTAAGCTCATAGACATTGACCACCATATCACCAAATATCTACCGAAATGTCATTACTTGCGAGACACAATAAAGACAACTAAATAAAATGTGACACTTTTTTTTCTTTTCTTTTCTTTTCTTTTCTTTTTCTTTTTTCTTGTCTTGGTGCTTTCCTTACGCGAGGCGCAAACATGGGTGTCATGAATGGCCCCGGTCTATCAACACCTCTACCTACTAATTTGAAGTCCACTTGAACATCTTTTGACGCAAGTTACAAACATGGTTGTAATGAATGAACCTGGTTATTCAATGATCAAGCTTTCTTTCCTAGTGGATAGTTTTCAACACCTTTATGCACAAATCATACCCATGGGTGACATGCATAGATCCGATTACTAAGTGCATTAACCATTGCCCCCTTATTCACTAAATATTCACAAATTCAAACAAAAGACTCAAAATATAAGCATAAACTCCGCAAGCAATCAAACATGTGCATCAGTCTTGAAAAGCAGATACCGCAGTCAATGCCAAAAGGTAGCAACACAAGGAGAGTAATTCACACAATTGAGCAAAAGAATTCAAATAAGGTCAAACATTCTCACAGGGTCATGTTTTTAGGAATTTAATCATACATTAGCTCAATCATACATGCTCAATTATATTTGATAGTTCATGTTCCACAAAAATCAAATAAAGACAATTATCAAAACATCTAGAACTCCATGGGATTTTTATGAATCATGATTGAAATTTAAAATAGAGGACAAACTAAACAAGATGGGTATTTGAATAACACATATGTATGCAATGCATGCTTATTTTTGGGATTTTTGAATTTTTTTTAATTACAGAAATAAACAAGTAATTAATAAAAAAAATGAAATAAATTAAACATGGTGCAAAAATTTTAATATGATCTCCTATATGCATCTATATAGAGAATTCTTCTCCCCCACACTTAATGTTTTCATTGTCCTCAATGAAACAGTAAAGATAACAAAAGTGAATCAAATATAATCAGGGTGAAGAAGAAGAAAAGGAAAAAGAAAGAAAACTTACCTCAGGTTGCCTCCCGAGAAGCGCCTTTGTTTCAAGTCGTTGGCTCGACGTTTTACTTAAGCTTACGACACTAATCAGACATAGTCAAAGCCCTCATCAACCTGTCAAACTCTTGTGCACAACTAACAAACAAACATGCACTACAGACAAATAAATTGAAACTAAATAATACATGATTTAAGAACCGTTTCGACTTATTGTATTCAGAAGCTTGACTATCCACAAAGGGTGTATAATACCACCAATTCAGTTCTACTGGTGGCTTGTCAAAGTAGTAGTCAAATTGATCAACATATTCACGAATATTCTCTCTAGTGCAGGAGACAACCTTTACCTGCTCTGTAGCCTCAGGAATAGGCTCTGGACCTGATTCATCAATGGGCGAGCTAGGGATGATCTCATCAGATAGAGTTTCTTCTTCCTCAATCTTCTCAATGTGATTTTCCACAATGACTTCAAGAGGTGCAACAGAGGTCTCAACGATTTGAGATACTGGAGAAAGTGACTCGTTCTGCGCACAATGATTATCCATGTAGCAGAAAAATTCCCACATCTCTGAGAGTCCCATATCTAATAAACCTCCATCACTCAGGCGCTCGGCAAGACTCCGTGTCTCAGAAGTCATGCCATCAAAGATGCATAGAAGCACTTCCCTTATACTAGCTTGATATCCCCATTAATAAACATCGTTAATGTACTCCTGCAATCTGATGAAGTATTGATGAAAACTCTCTCCGTCTAACTGCAATAACCTCACCTTCAACATATGTTAGAAGCAATTCTAACTACAATTTTCCACTTTATTGGATTAAAGCGATCCTTGTAACTTCTTCTCGTCCTATTAAGTTTCCTATGAATGCCCTTGTCCCGACCTAATATAGTTACTAGTCCAACCAGTCCTAACAACCCTTATCAATCGAACAGTCCCTAAAGAAGGATTTAACCCAATTGATAGCTTTAAGTTCAGAGATTAGCCAATGTATTTGCAGTCCCTAAAAAAGGATTTAACAACACATTAAACTTCCTACTCATTCAATTAGTTTAACCAGTCCTCAAGGAACAAGTTTGCCACTTAGGTTAAGGTTCACAACCAGGAATGTACAAAAACCTAGCAATTGAATTAATCTAACAAGTTGGCCAGACAAGATAGAACAAAACAATAAACAATCAAGCACAAAGAAGTTGAAGCATTCAAATATAGGAAACAAGGAACGAGAATTAGAAACTGACAATCAATCTGAATAAAGCTTCAAATTGCAAGCAGAATAGATGACTTTAGTTCCTCACGGAAGACATCACTCAAAATCTCTAAAGCGTCTAATGAATAG
This sequence comes from Persicaria tinctoria, assembly GCA_037127255.1. NCBI lineage: Eukaryota > Viridiplantae > Streptophyta > Magnoliopsida > Caryophyllales > Polygonaceae > Persicaria > Persicaria tinctoria. The sequence goes on from JBANSL010000018.1 coordinate 55,856,706, forward strand.
AATAGAATAGAAGTTATGAAAATAACATAAAACTTGGCCTTTTAAAACATCCAAAGTCGGACATGAAAGAAATAAATAAGTTCTAGGGTTTTCATTAATCAAAACGCTGCGAATTAACGCTGACGACCAATGCTGCGGGCGCAGCATAGGTGCTGCGCCCGCCGCACACTGTTTCCTCTAACCTTTTGCAAATTGATTGGACGCGGGCGCCGCAAGGTTGCTGCGGCCGCAGCCAGGGGCTTTTCACGGAAAATCTATCATGAATTCGCTCTTCTTGTCAACAGGAAAGTGGTAGTGCTCTGAAAGAGCTTTCCAACGCATGATCATAATAGTCAATCGGATAACCGAGGCCTCCAGAAAGTGCAAAACAAGTTCAGAATGTCTGGCGACAACTTCTGCAGACTTGTTCTTCATTTAGGTTCGCTTCTTCTTCTCAGGACCTCTTGAGATCCTTATGTAAGCTTCTCCGATCAACTAGACATTCTCTTATAATGCGTCATCAACCCATGCCTCATCCTCGGATCCACAGTTACCTGAAATAATCAATAAAAGCATGTAGATTCCGACTCCGACAACATAGAGAAATAATATGCAAATCGTGCTTAATCCATCAATGAAATGCATCTTAACTAAGCTAAATGCAACCTATTATGCCTACCTAAATGCATGCTATCAAACTCCCCCACACTTAAATTTTGCTTGTCGTCAAGCAATGATAGAATGAACATGAATCAATGTATCCCACATGAAATCCCTTCAAGTTTCAACCTCATCAAAAAGCAACATCATAGCAAGTGCAAACATAAACCAACCAAATAAACGTCATAGCATGTATTCCAGTGATCAAAGCTTAGAAGTAGACATCATCCAACCTTACCAGAAATATGTGTTTCACTCATGTGTTTAGGCTTTAAGGTACAACTCTCAACTCAATCCAAAATGCACTAAGCTCATAGACATTGACCACCATATCACCAAATATCTACCGAAATGTCATTACTTGCGAGACACAATAAAGACAACTAAATAAAATGTGACACTTTTTTTTCTTTTCTTTTCTTTTCTTTTCTTTTTCTTTTTTCTTGTCTTGGTGCTTTCCTTACGCGAGGCACAAACATGGGTGTCATGAATGGCCCCGGTCTATCAACACCTCAACCTACTAATTTGAAGTCCACTTGAACATCTTTTGACGCAAGTTACAAACATGGTTGTCATGAATGAACCTGGTTATTCAATGATCAAGCTTTCTTTCCTAGTGGATAGTTTTCAACACCTTTATGCACAAATCATACCCATGGGTGTCATGCATAGATCCGGTTACTAAGTGCATTAACCATTGCCCCCTTATTCACTAAATATTCACAAATTCAAACAAAAGACTCAAAATATAAGCATAAACTCCGCAAGCAATCAAACATGTGCATCAGTCTTGAAAAGCAGATACTGCAGTCAATGCCAAAAGGTAGCAACACAAGGAGAGTAATTCACACAATTGAGCAAAAGAATTCAAATAAGGTCAAACATTCTCACAGGGTCATGTTTTTAGGAATTTAATCATACTTTAGCTCAATCATACATGCTTAATTATATTTGATAGTTCATGTTCCACAAAAATCAAATAAAGACAATAATCAAAACATCTAGAACTCCATGGGATTTTTATGAATCATGCTTGAAATTTAAAATAGAGGACAAACTAAGCAAGATGGGTATTTGAATAACACATATGTATGCAATGCATGCTTATTTTTGGGATTTTTGAATTTTTTTTAATTACGGAAATAAACAAGTAATTAATAAAAAAAATGAAATAAATTAAACATGGTGCAAAAATTTTAATATGATCTCCTATATGCATCTATATAGAGAATTCTTCTCCCCCACACTTAATGTTTTCATTGTCCTCAATGAAATAGTAAAGATAACAAAAGTTAATCAAATATAATCAGGGTGAAGAAGAAGAAAAGGAAAAAGAAAGAAAACTTACCTCGGGTTGCCTCCCGAGAAGCGCCTTTGTTTCAAGTCGTTGGCTCGACGTTTTACTTAAGCTTACGACACTAATCAGACATAGTCAAAGCCCTCATCAACCTGTCAAACTCTTGTGCACAACTAACAAACAAACATGCACTACAGACAAATAAATTGAAACTAAATAATACATGATTTAAGAACCGTTTCGACTTATTGTATTCAGAAGCTTGACTATCCACAAAGGGTGTATAATACCACCAATTCAGTTCTACTGGTGGCTTGTCAAAGTAGTAGTCAAATTGATCAACATATTCACGAATATTCTCTCTAGTGCAGGAGACAACCTTTACCTGCTCTGTAGCCTCAGGAATAGGCTCTGGACCTGATTCATCAATGGGCGAGCTAGGGATGATCTCATCAGATAGAGTTTCTTCTTCCTCAATCTTCTCAATGTGATTTTCCACAATGACTTCAAGAGGTGCAACAGAGGTCTCAACGATTTGAGATACTGGAGAAAGTGACTCGTTCTGCGCACAATGATTATCCATGTAGCAGAAAAATTCCCACATCTCTGAGAGTCCCATATCTAATAAACCTCCATCACTCAGGCGCTCGGCAAGACTCCGTGTCTCAGAAGTCATGCCATCAAAGATGCATAGAAGCACTTCCCTTATACTAGCTTGATTTCCCCATTAATAAACATCGTTAATGTACTCCTGCAATCTGATGAAGTATTGATGAAAACTCTCTCCGTCTAACTGCAATAACCTCCCCTTCAACATATGTTAGAAGCAATTCTACCTACAATTTTCCACTTTATTGGATTAAAGCGATCCTTGTAACTTCTTCTCGTCCTATTAAGTTTCCTATGAATGCCCTTGTCCCGACCTAATATAGTTACTAGTCCAACCAGTCCTAACAACCCTTATCAATCGAACAGTCCCTAAAGAAGGATTTAACCCAATTGATAGCTTTAAGTTCAGAGATTAGCCAATGTATTTGCAGTCCCTAAAAAAGGATTTAACAACACATTAAACTTCCTACTCATTCAATTAGGTCAACCAGTCCTCAAGGAACAAGTTTGCCACTTAGGTTAAGGTTCCCAACCAGGAATCTACAAAACCGTAGCAATTGAATTGATCTAACAAGTTGGCCAGACAAGATAGAACAAAACAATAAACAATCAAGCACAAAGAAGTTGAAGCATTCAAATATAGGAAACAAGGAACGAGAATTAGAAACTCACAATCAATCTGAATAAAGCTTCAAATTGCAAGCAGAATAGATGACTTTAGTTCCTCACGGAAGACATCACTCAAAATCTCTAAAGCGCCTAATGAATATAATAGAATAGAAGTTATGAAAATAACATAAAACTTGGCCTTTTAAAACATCCAAAGTCGGACATGAAAGAAATAAATAAGTTCTAGGGTTTTCATTAATCAAAACGCTGCGAATTATCGCTGACGACCAATGCTGCGGGCGCAGCATAGGTGCTGCGCCCGCCGCACACTGTTTCCTCCAACCCTTTGCAAATTGATTGGCCGCGGGGGCCGCAAGGTTGCTGCGGCCGCAGCCAGGGGCTTTTCACGGAAAATCTATCATGAATTCGCTCTTCTTGTCAACAGGAAAGTGGTAGTACTCTGAAAGAGCTTTCCAACGCATGGTCATTATAGTCAATTGGACAACCGAGGCCTCCAGAAAGTGCAAAACAAGTTCAGCATGTCTGTCGACAACTTCTGCAGACTTGTTCTTCGTTTAGGTTCGTTTCTTCTTCTCAGGACCTCTTGAGATCCTTATGTAAGCTTCTCCGATCAACTAGACATTCTCTTATAATGCGTCATCAACCCATGCCTCATCCTCGGATCCACAGTTACCTGAAATAATCAATAAAAGCATGTATATTCCGACTCCGACAGCATAGAGAAATAATATGCAAATTGTGCTTAATCCATCAATGAAATGCATCTTAACTAAGCTAAATGCAACCTATTATGCCTACCTAAATTTATGCTATCAGGTCCCCTTGCCTAAGCCGTCTCTTTCCTTGGAAAAATCCATGTAAACTGCCATTGATATTAATAGAGAAATAAGGAGAGCATACACATTCCATTACCCAATGAATAAATGTAGCATGAAAATTCAGATGCACAAGCATTTGGGTAATAAATTTCCATGAAATAGTATAATAAGCCTTGTTTAGGTCAAGATTAAGGATGCATCTAGGGCTTATTCTCTTCCTAGTATATTTTCTAATAAGTTCCTGGAGGAGCATTATGTTTTCAGATATGGCTCTGCCTTCTAAGAAGCCAATTTGAGAGGGTGAGATTAAATCAGTAATGACAGGCCCTAGTCTACTGTTAAGCAGTTTGGTAATGATATTTTAGGAGAGATTACATCATGAGATAGGCCTAAAGTCATAGACAGTCTTAGTAGTACTAGATTTAGCAATAAGAGCAATTGAGGTATGATTTGTCTGTTTTAATAGACTACCAGAAGAGAAGAACTCAAGAACTGCCTTAGTAAGCTGAGGCCCAGTAATATCCCAGGTATCTTTGAAAAATTTTGAAGTAAATCCATATGGACCTGGGGACTTCTCATCTCCAATGCTCCATAGTGTGGCTTTCATTTCCTCTACAGTGACAGGTCTCAACAGATCATCATGTTTGTCATTGCTGAGCAGAGCACCCCCATTAGTAATATATCTTCTTACAACATCCTCAATGGTGTATTCTTCTCCCATAAGGCTTTTATAAAAAATTTCAAACTGAGCAGCAACCTCATCTAAGGACAAAGTCTCAGAACCATCTTCTTTGGTCAGGGAGTACACATGGTTTTGTTTCATGTTCTTTTTCATCAAACCATGGAAGTAAGCTGTGCATTTATCCCCCTCAAAACTGTGTTGATCTTTAGCTAGTTGAGAATTGAATTCCAATTCTGCCTCTTTGAGTCTATTAGCCTTTTTCTTTGCCTGTTCTAAAGCTAGAAGGAGGTCATCAGAGGAGGGATCACTTCTCAAAGCCATGAATGCAGTTTCATAATCTTTCTCAACACTAGTAGCTCTTTCTTTAATGTTAGAAAATTGGGATTTATTTAGCCATTTCAGAGGCCTCTTTAAGCCCTGAAGGAGTTTACATAGCACAAACTGCTCAGAGCCACTGTCTTGGAAGTTCCAGGTTTCCTGTACAATTTGAAGGAAGTTATTAGCTTTTCCCCACATGTTGAAGTACTTAAAGGGGCTTTTCTTAATCTGATGTTGATCCAAAACTTCAACAACTACCTAGACATGGTCAAAGGAGGGTTTTGGTAGGAGAAATATAGCATTGCAGTGCAGGTTCTGAGTATCCCATACTCCATTTATCACGACTCTATCAATTTTAGTGGTGCATGGCCGTTTTTAGGCGGTGGAGCGATTTGTGGTTAATTCCGTTAACGAACGAGACCTCAGCCTACTAACTAGCTATGTGGAGTTATAATTCCACAACCAGTTTCTTAGAGGGACTATGGCCTTCCAGGCCACGGAAGTTTGAGGCAATAATAGGTCTGTGATGCCCTTAGATGTTCGGGGCTGCACGCGCGCTACACTGATGTATTCAACGAGTCTATCATCTTGGCCGATAGGTTCGGGTAATCTTTGAAATTTCATCGTGATGGGGATAGATCATTGCAGTTGTTGGTCTTCAACGAGGAATTCCTAGTAAGTGCGAGTCATCAGCTCGCATTGACTATGTCCCTGCCCTTTGTACACACCGCCCGTCGCTCCTACCGATTGAATGGTCCGGTGAAGTGTTTCGATCGCGGCAACGTGGGCGGTTCGCTGCCAGCGGCGTCGCGAGAAGTCCACTGAACCTTATCATTTAGAGGAATGAGAATTGGTAACAAGGTTTATGTAGGTGAACCTGCGGAAGGATCAATGTCGAAACCTGCACAAGCAGATAGACCCGTGAACTCGTTTACAAACACTGGGCGGACGTCGTTCGGCTACAAACTAATGACGTCCCCCGAGCTCGGTAGGATCTCGGCTCCTAGTGGGTCGGTCTCCTCCAAGCATGAACAAACCCTGACGCGTATTTCGCCAATGACCATGAACAAAAGCGCGTCCCACGCCCCTCGGTTTGCTGAAGTGCACGTGAGTCGTCGTGTTGATTCGATACATTAGAACGACTCTAGGCAACGGATATCTCGGCTCTTGCATCGATGAAGAACGTAGCAAAATGCGATAATTGGTGTGAATTGTAGAATCTCGTGAACCATCGAGTCTTTGAACGCACGTTGCGCCCAAAGCCTTCGGGCCAAGGGCACATCTGCCTGGGCGTCACGCACCGCGTTGCCCCCTACCCAAACCATTGGGATCGGGGGCGGACTATGGCCCCCCGTGCGCTCCTTGCTCGCGGTCGGCCTAAACACAGACCCCGTGGTCGCGAAATGCCGCGACGTTTGGTGGTTTGCTCGTTGCCTTGTACCTTGAGCATCGCGTTGTGGCCTTGGCAGCCCATGGGAGCTCAAAAGACCCTGAGGAGGACTGTGTCACCCTCGGGTTGCGCCGGAACCTCGTAACCGTTGCGACCCCATGTCAGGTGGGACTACTGTTGTGAGCTGAATCTGACATGTTTTACAGTAACTTTTATATCGTTTTCTGCCTACATTTCATGCATTTGGGCTAGAATAGTACATAATCTGTGTAGTTTATGTTTATTTGCGAAATTATGGAATCTACACCAGTTTCTGTTTAAATTCGCAGAATTCGAGGAAATTTACAGTAGTTCTGAGAAAGGACGAAAGGCTCGGAAGTCAACCACAGAAGTCCAAGGTCAAGTAGCAGCGGAACCAGGACGAATCAAGCTGGAGCCAAGAGTTACTCGATATCGAGTACTTTTACTCGATATCGACCAAAACATCCGAGCAGTGCCTGATCGAGTAGGAGCTGATGGAGGAAGCTGAAGACGAAGCCAACCCGACTCCGGAGCTCTACTCGATATCGACAGACGTGAAAGCCATGCCCTGAGTCGAGGAGCCATGCCAAGTCGAGAAGTCGGGGATAAAACATGCCGAGAAGCATCTACTCGATATCGAGGAGTTTCCTCGATATTGACAAACCCAGCACCAGATGACCGAGCCAGTGTCGGGGAGAGGTTGCTCGACAAACACCAGGCCAACAAGTCGATGACACAATGTACTCGATATCGAGTACTTTGCTTGATATTGACAAGATCTGCACCATCTGTCCGAGCTAGATCGAGAACCAGCTACTCGACCAAAACCAGTGAAGAAGTCGTTGACACGGTTACTCGATATCGAGTAGTTTGCT
>JBANSL010000018.1:55868984-55913984 GCA_037127255.1 Persicaria tinctoria
GAGTTGGACTGGCGTGGAGAGGAAAAGGCCGTCGAGACGAGCAGCAATGGCAGATTGTTGATGGCAAGAGCTCTTCTGAACATGGATGGTCGATGGTGCTGGCAGTCGGCGAGACATGGATGGGTGATTGGAAAATTGATGGTCTGGTAGCCAGTGGGTGAGGCGATGGAGGGCACCGGCGACTAGCAAGTGGCAGGTCCAGCGAGAGGACGCAGAGATCTGGGCGGCTGCTGCGCGGGTGGCTTTCTCCTAGAAGGAGTCGCCGAAATGGGGGACATCAGAGGTGGATGATAGAAGGAGGAGAAACGAGATGGCGATCGTGAACAGAAAAGGAGAGAAGAGACGGTGGTTACTAAGGGTTAAGAGGAAGATGTCGGCTTGGGAGAGGGAGATCCCGACTAGGAGGGTGTGTGGTGGTGCGCAGTGGTCTCAGAAAACCTGTGGTGGTAGGGAAGAAGGTCTGGGAGAGATACAGCGAATGGAGGGGAGGATGCGGGGGCGGCGCTCAGGAGGGTTGAGACGGGTAAAGAGAAAGGAAAGAACGAGGGAGACCCAATTTTTTTTTTTTTACGAAATAAAAAAATAATAAAACATATGTATACAAAAACTAATTCTAACTTAAAATAAAATGAAGAATTGAAAAAAAATATACCTTGGTTTCTTTTCAACCTCTCTAAGATCAGACATTGATAACGCCCTCAGTAGCCTATCATATTTCTGTGCACACATCTTACAAGGCATATCATAGCACAATAAATTAAAAGCATAAAATGTGGAACTTAAGACCCCTTTCAATCTATCAAAGAGTCTAGCATGACTCTCTGCAGAAGAAATATGATACCACCAGCACAGTTCAGCTGGTGGCTTTTCAAAATAGCAATCAAAAGGATCAACATAATCACCATTACCTTCAAGATTGCAAAAGTTTACCTTTATTATCTCTTGAGCCTCAGTTGATGGCTCTAGACTTGGTTAATCAATGGGCGAGCTCAGAATGGATGGTGCAGATGGAGTAGGAGACACATCACATGTAACCTCATGCGTTGACTCATGAGATTCCATGTCAGGAAGCACTAGACCATTTCCTCCATCGCCGAAGACACTATCATTGTCTGCAACCAATTCTTCTTCTTCTTCGAAGCTCCTTTCTTTCTCACCTTTTGCACTTAAAATTTGAATGAGTTGGCTCATCTGATTCTCCAAGTTTTTACAGTGGCTCATTTGCTCCTCCAATTTTCCGATTCGGCTCATTTTTCTTTCCTCTAACTACTGCACCACTTGAGTAAGAGTGTGCAATGGATCCTCCAGGTGTGTGACAGAGTCCTTCATCGCCGGAGAAGACATAACGAGCAAGACTTCTTGTGAAACATGGTAATCCATATAACAGAAAAAATCCCATAACCCCGACAATCCTCCTAACCATTTCAGGCCTCCGTTACTCATGTACTCAGCAAGTGCTCGCGTCTCAACAGTCATCCCATCAAGTATGCAAATAATCATATCTCGAATGCTGAATTGATAACCCCAAGAACCAAGGTCGTCAACATACTCATGCAATCTAGTGAAGTATTGGTGAAAGTTCTCACCTTCAAACTGCGCTAATCTCAACATCTTGACAAAGTTAGTAGCAAGAGTGTTGTGAACCGTAAGATAGGCTCACAACGGGTTAGATATATGCACAAAAATCAATAAATACACAAAACAAAGAAATAAACTTGAGTCCCCGGCAACGGCGCCAATTTGATGTGCGGTTTTTTAGTCGCGTTAACCGTATCAAAATAATTTTGAACCTACCTAACTAATGTAGCATGGTAAGCACAAGTCGATCCCACAGAGAATCAAGTTATTCCTAAGTTAAGTTTATTTACCAATTAGAATGAAATGGGGTTTTTTTTATTGATGTAAATAAGAAAGAACATAAAATAAACTATAAACAAATTGATGGAGATAACGATTAGTAAAATAGTTTCACCTACAATTATCCACTTTATTTGGTTGAAACGATCCTTGTAACTCCTTCTCATCCTTTTAAGTTTCCTATGAATGCCCTTGTCCCGACTTAATATAATTACTAGTCCAACCAGTCCTAGAAACCCTTATAGATCGAACAGCCCCTAAAGAAGGATTTAACCCAATTGATAGCTTTAAGTTCAGAGATTAACCAGGGTATTTGCAGTCCCTAAAGAGGGATTTAACAACACATCCAACTTCCTACTCATTCGATTAGTTCAACCAGCCCTAAAGGAACAAGTTTGCCACTTAGGTTAAGGTTCACAACCAGGAATCTACAAAACCCTAGCAATTGAATTGATTCTACCAAGTTGATCAGGCGAGATAGAATAAAACAATCAAACATTCAAGCACAAAGAAGTCGAAACATTCAATATAGGAAATAAGGAACAAGATTCAGAAACACACAATCAATCAAACAAATCTTCAAATTGTAGACAAAACGGGAGAGTTTAGGTCTCCATAAAAATAAAACAAAACATAATTAGGGTTAAAGATGAATAAAAATCAGTCGGCCGGTCACTTCTCACATTCGGCCTCCTGTATGAATATAAATCAAACCGGATTATGCCCATGCAAATAATTACAAGACCTCCTCCTGATGTAGTAACGGTAAGTTAGGATCGATCCTCGAGGAAGCGTGTCAGCGGATCCTAGGCAGCAGAGGAATCTCACGGCAGAAGTCGACTACAGATGCTCAACCTCGAGTAAGGTTACTCGACAGAAGGTCAGGCAAGCCGAAACAAGCAAGCAGCAGCTCCCGGGTTTTGGTCGATATCGAGGAGAATTTACTCGATATCGAGTAATCCTTTTGTCGACGTCGAGTTCCTACAAACCAGAAGCTACAACGATTGATGTCTATTAAAATAGCCATGTTGAAGTGCACAGTTTAGCTCCATATTCTATACACTTTGCATATTTCAGGTTGGGAATATGTCGAATTTATGTAATATGTGCTTATTTGCAAGAAATGGAGATCTACATAAGTTTTGGTTTAATATTGCAGAATATGGAGCCATTTTGGGAGAAAAACAAGATGTAAAGACGGAAGCTGAAAACTGCTTAATATCGACGAATCTTTGTCGATATCGACTAAAGAAGTCCGGACACACCATGATCGAGGACAACCATGTCGAGAAGTTGAGGAACGAAGTTACCCGACTCCAGAAAGTTACTCGATATCGAGTACTCTACTCGATATCGACAAAGCCCTGAAGACCAACCCGGAGTCGAGGAACATAAGCTGATCGAGAAACCAAAGACGAAGACAGGTCGGGCAACACTTACTCGATATCGAGTACTCTACTCGATATCGACAAGACGAAGTCACATGTCCGAGCAGTGTCGAAGATAGTTGCTCGACTAAGCCAAGCCAGCCAAGTCGATGAAGCCAATTTCCTCGATCTGGCCTTTTTTCCAGTATGTCCATATGGCTACACTCCTCTACGATCTTAGCCATTGACCGCTTTTTGCTTAGGATCTCCTTGAGGAACTTGACATATGATGGCATTTCATTAAGAGCTTCTGTGAAGGGTATGGTGACATTGAGCCTCTGAAGCATCTTGATGAAGCGCTGAAATTGCTTCTCTGTTGGATCCTTTGGAGATTTTGTTGGAAAAGGCAGCTTCTTTTTCTGGTTCGGAGCCAAAACAGATGTCGGAGGTGTTGCAACTTTCTCGATGTCGACTTGGTTCTCCTCGACATGTGCTCTGGGTTTATTTGACATCGAGGAACTTCCTCGATGTCAAGTAAACCCAGAGCACATGTCTGAGTTCTATCAAGTTCTATCCAGTTTTATCAAGTCTATCAAGGATTTATCCATGGTGGAAAGATTTTCTACTTATGCCAAGAAGATAAAGAGATTTTTAGATATTCCCTTTTAGAATTAATGTTTTATCCTTATTTAAGTTTTATCTTTAGATATAGATGTAGATTGCTTTCCTTGATTAGCAAGGATTAAGCCCTAAAATAAAGCCAATGAGGCTGAGTTTTTATTCATTCAATTTCAGAGATACAATTACACATAGAGTTTTAGGAGTTCAAAGGTTTTAGGGTTTTGGCGTTCTGCGAAAGTTTGATTGCCGGGATTATAAAGACTTTGAATATAGTTTATTGCAAGTTATTTCTTTTACATCAATGTCTGCGTTTGCGATGAGGCACGAGCAGTCCACCTCCTTCTAGGGTTGGGGTGAGCCCAACGAGAGCCATGTTGGTGGATTAGCGACTACAAAAGGAGGTATTTTGTCGTTATTATAATCTATTCCCTATGTGCTTCATCTTTGATTGATAAATTGAGGAACTCATGTTGTGAAACTTGGGTAGTAATTAGGATTTTTGTTCGAAAGATTATAAATTCTAATTATGAAAAGTAATAGAAACAATTAGGGTTATTTATCGCGAGATTTATATTCCTACTTGTGAGATTAGGTAAAAACCTTCGCCTTTATCGATAATGTCACCGCATTTTATGATTTATATTCCGCTTTCATGGTAATCGTTGTCGCAAACCCTAATCTTGGGAGTTCTTCTTCATTCATCAAGTTACGATTCGAAAACTACTTGTTTTTTACTTTCTGTTACTCCTCGATCTCGACCAACTTTGGTCGATATCGACTACTAACCTCCGATCCCAGATCGCCGTAGCTTCCGCCTTCCCCTTCGTGGCCAAGATCCACCATCTCCGAGCACTTGTCCTGAACTAAGTATGGAAAATATTTGATTAAGGAAGTTATCTTATAAAAGGTATTTAATTTTGCAGGAATGGATAACTTATTGATTGACGATGAGGACCTATATGAGCTGGCTCAGGATCTAGCATCACGGGCTGAAAATGCCCGTTGTTATGACCGGCACACTATGGAGCAGCTGGGAATGCATCATTGGATGGTGCAGGTGTTTGGTTGGCTTGATGCCGACCGGTTGTTAGAGCCCCTGGACTACCATTACCCTACCCTGACCGAAGAGTTCTTAGCCACTCTCCGGGTACCAGAATCGCCTGCCTCTAAACGGCGGGTCCACTTTTAGCTGGGCAATGTCCAGTACACTAGGTCCTTACAGGAGATCAGCGCAACCTTCTCCTTCACCCACACCACCAACCCATTTCACATTTAGGACACAACTGTGATTTGGCGTTATATGACTGGCATGTTACAGCCGATCAGGGACACCACCTACACCTCCAACATCGCCAGTCCTCTCTTTGCTACCATTCTGAGGATTTTGGGTAGCACCCTTTGGGCACGACCAGAGCTGTGGTGACCCATGCATCCAGAGATAGAGTGCCTCAAATGGATGCTATTCCAGTCTGACCCCCTACCGCTAACCCATGCTTGGCTTCAGCACTGCATCTCCCGCCGAAACGACCCCTAGGGAGCCATCTACGACGGTTGTATGGTGGCTATCCTGGCTCTCTACCTAGGGGTCCCAGTCGACACCTACACTGCATGGAATGTAATGAGCATCAACTTTGCGTCGCTGTAGAAGGGACGTATCATTACACGCCGCAACAACAGTCGGGTCCACTACAGATATCATAGAGCCATTCGACAGGAGATGATGGGTTTGCGCCGAGTCCGCGACTCGTACACCACCTGGACAGGGGTGGGGTACCACCCTACTATTGATCCAGCCGCTGACCCTACACTGCGGGACGATCCCATTTTCACTGACGACGACATGGCTGAGGATGACGCAGGGGACGTCGATAACATATTCCTAGCTGCAGGATACTTAATAGTCTCATGTCCATAAGTGTTGGAGTTATTACATCTGGGAGGTAGATTCTCGTACTCAATAAAACAGGTATGATCAAGGGCATCATTGAACTAAATATGGACAGCTTTCTTAAGTTCCTTAGAGCAATCCATTTCCACTAGAACACGTGCAAACAGGTGCTTAGACCTCTGTTCAGTGTAGACATCAGTCATCAAAGTACCACCAATTTTTGAAGCAATCCTTTGTAGCATTGTTAGGTCCAGAACTCAATGGGTAACTTATGAATTCTTATCCATATGGGAAGCTTGGAGAATAATGCTTTGTCAAAAGTAAATCTCTCTGGGACACACTTGAGGAGGAGAGTATATCCAGGTCCTGTCACTGGTGCTTTCATCAAAACAGAGCCTCTATCCTCTTCATTATAGAATTTAAACATAAACCACCCTCCCTAGTTATTGAATGTGTGCTTAGGCCAATTATCATTGATTTTCCCTATGGCTTGAAGAACAGGAAATCTGCCAACCACATAGGCAACTAATGAGAAACCCCACACCTTTTCTAAAGTTAGACAGTCACTTCTAGAAGCCTTTATTGTATCACAAGATCCAGAAGCTTCATACTCAAGCTTAAACCCTCTTGCTTTCCTATGAGAGCCAGTGAGGTTATGATTTAGAGCCCAAGCTCCTTGCAGGTTGTTAGGGGTGGTGGGGTTAGGGTGTTTGGGGGTGTTGTGGTGGTGCTGGGGTTGAGGGATTTGTAGGCTTCAGCTGGAGTGGGTTCAACTCTCAGCTGTTGTGGAGGAGGGGTGGAAATAGAAATGTTGGGAGAAGAGGAGGTTACACCAGTAGAAGGTAGGGAAACAGGACAATTAGCAGACCCTGGAGCCACATCAGATCCATTTGTAGCCATAGCTATACTGCTGCTCATCTTTTTTCCAGACTTTCCAATCTCAACTGACGACTCGTTCTCAGTCTGACTGACTACTTGGGAAGAGACATAATTCACAGTACTTGGGCACGAGGGGCATTGAGACTTCATGTTGTTATGATCAGATTCAGGCGGTTTATTATGTAAGTTATGATTATTCTTAGATTCAGTCACAAAAAATTATCCCTCCATAGGGATCTTTAGAGCATCTTGATTCAATTTAGAGGGAACAGTAGATCATAAAGTAGGGGAATAGAGTTGTCCCTCCATTGGGATCTTCATTACCACAGATTCATTACAATGTCCCTCCATTGGGATCTTCTGCAAATCAGACCCTAGTCTAGAGGACCAGGCGAGATCCGGGGGAAGGGGGGAAGAGACACGTACCTCCGACGCCTGGTAAGGTGAGAAGATGGTAACCGGTGATGAACCTGGTGGGAAGGCATCATTTCTTCTATCCGGTGAAGCTGAAGAAGCTATGGAAGAGGTTTTACTCTTTGGAAGGAATCCCGGGACCGTTATCTTGGAGGGGGAGCTTCCGTCCGACGTTGCTGCTATAGGAGTTGGGGTGAGACAGGTGGCTCTCAGCTTAGCAAGGTCAGCCTCTTTGAAAGTCCTATGTCTTAGTCCTGGAGATTGCTCTTTACTCATCGTGTCACCAGAATCAGACAATCGCAGGTATTGTATGCCCTAGCGATTTGGGGATTTTCATCTCAATTATTCAAAACCCTAGAATTTAGGGGTTTTCATATTCTTCCACCTTTGTTTCAATTCTCAAGGCTGGAAGTCCGTCAATGTTTAATTAGTAACCCCCGAGTCAAAATAACCAGCTCAACTATGTTGATGAACTTCCAAGGACCCCGTGGAATTGGGGCTTTCTTCAAAACACGATCACTGAAGAAATTGGTAAGGCCACAGGTGAGGGCGAGGTTGGTGATGAGATTGCCCACCTCAATTTGTGGTAAGAGGACCCGTAGGATAGTCGTTCAAAGGATTCTCCAGTGGACGAAACCCTAGAGAAGAGGGGGTTTTTCCGGACACCTCCAAGCCAAAAATTCCCAAGTTTGGAAGGTCGTGAGTTTGAGGGAAGGTGGAAGAAAGGGCCAATTTGTGAAAAGGCAGAAGGATGGTAACCCCCTGAAGAAGTTTCAAGGAAACCGTGTTTCCTAACGGAGCCCTAGACTCAAATTGGGGCTTACCTGCACAGAGGGTTAGGCCTCAAATTGATAAGGGTAGGGGTAGAAGAGAGGTAGAAAAACAGGAAAAAGAGCTTAGATTTGATGGAGGTGGTGTAAGGGTGGCCCTCTGCAAGAATTTATGTCGGAGACACTTTTCACTGAGAAAAGGAGTCTGGACCAGAAAGACGACGGGGGGAGAGAGCAACTAGGGAAGGCAAGAAACTTTAGGGGGTGAGCGAGGAGGTAGGAAGGGAAAACTTTTCGGCGTCGGAGCACCGTCGGGGATGACAGAGCGAGGAGAATCTCGGAGTTAGTTGGAGAAAGAAGGTCAACAAAAGTCAATCGTTGAATTTGAAAAATAGTTGACCGTTGTGAGTAACGGCTAGTAAGACCAAAGAGCAACGGCTAGTTCTGTAAGATGGTAACGGCTAGTTTTCGAAACAGGGAGGATTTTTGAGAGGCAAAGGACGGCGACACCGGCCTAGCACCAACAACGGTACCACTGCCTGAGGCGGAGGACCACCCGAGCAACTCAGAACAGCAAGAGGAGGGTCGAAATTATGAAAGGGGAGGAAGACGATAGTGAGCTCTAGTTACGTGGGAGTTATTGCTTTCATTCACCGGTTGGTAGCTTGTAATCAATGTCGATGAAACAAATTGTAGATTGGTAACAACAGGAAGAGGATATGTGGAGAGGGAAAGAGAAGAGGGGAGGTGGTAGCTTCTCCGGTAAGCTTAGTGTCCGGCAAGAAGGAAGAATCCTTCTTTGATAGTTTCTCTCTCTAACCACCCGCTTGACTGACTGAGAGCGATTGAGAGCTCTTTCAAGATTCGATGGGTGGTGATGCATGGCCGTTCTTATTTGCTGGAGAGATTTGTCTGGTTAATTCTGTTAACGAACGAGACCTCACCCTACTAACTAGCTATGTGGAGTTATCATTCCACAACTAGCTTCTTAGAGGGACTATGGCCTTCCAGGCCACGGAAGTTTGAGGCATTAACTTGTTTGTGATGCCCTTAGATGTTCTGGGCTGCACGCGCGCTACACTGATGTATTCAACGAGTCTATCACCTTAGTCGACAGGTACGGGTAATCTTTGAAATTTCATCGTGATGGGGATAGATCATTGCAACTGTTGGTCTTCAACAAGGAATTCCTAGTAAGCGCGAGTCATCAGCTCGCGTTGACTCCACCCCTGCCTTTTGTACACACCGCCCGTCGCTCCTACCGATTGAATGGTCCGGTGAAGTGTTCGGATTGCGACGACCTGGGCGGTTCGCTGTCGGCGACGTCGTGAGAATTCCACTCAACCTTATCATTTAGAGGAAGGAGAAGTCGTAAGAAGGTTTCTGTAGGTGAACCTGCGGAAGGATCATTGTCAAAACCTTCACAAGCAGAAAGACTTGTTAACTCCTTTACAAACACCGGGCGAACGTCATTCGGCCACAAACAGACGACGTCCCCCGAGCACGGTAGGATCTCGGCTCCTAGTGGGTCGGTCTTCTCCAAGCACGAACAAACCCCGACGCGGATTGCGCCAAGGACCATGAACAAAAGCGCGTCCCACGCCCCTCGGTTGCTCAAAGTGCGCTTGGGTCCTTGTGTTGATTCGATACATTAGAACGACTCTCGGCAACGGATATCTCGGCTCTCGCATCGATGAAGAACGTAGATGAATGTGATACTTGCTGTGAATTGCAGAATCCCGTGAACCATCGAGTCTTTGAACGCAAGTTGCGCCCGAAGCCTTCGGGCCAATGGCACGTCTGCTTGGGCATCACGCACCACGTCGCCCCCCACCAAAACCATTGGGATCGAGGGCAGACTGTGCCCCCCCGTGCGCTCCTTGCTCACGGTCAGCCTAAACACAGACCCCGTGGCCTCGAAATGCCGCGACGTTTGGTGGTTTACTCGTTGCCTTGTGCCTCGAGCATCGCGTTGTGGCCTTGGCAGCCCATGGGATCTCAAAAGACCCTGAGGAGGACCGTGTCACCCTCGCGTTTCGCCGGAATATCCTAACTGTTACGACCCCAGGTCAGGTGGGACTACCCGCTGAGTTTAAACATATCAATAAGCGGAGGAAAAGAAACTTACAAGGATTCCCCTAGTAACGGCGAGCCAGCCGGGAAGATCCCAGCTTTAGAATCGGTCGACTTCGTTGTTCGAATTATAGTCTGGAAAAGCGTCCTCCGCAACGGGCCTGGCCCAAGTCCCTTGGAAGGGTGCTCCCCGTCGTGCCCGGACCCTGTCGCACCATGAGGCGTTGTCGACGAGTCGGGTTGTTTGCGAATGCAGCCCCAAGAACGCGATAAATTCCGTCCAAGGCTAAATACGGGTGAGAGACCGATAGCGAACAAGTACCGCGAGAGAAATATGAAAAGAACTTTGAAAAGAGAGTCAAAGAGTACTTGAAATTGTCAGAAGGGAAGCAGATGGGGCCGGTGATGCGCCCCGGTCGGATGTGGAACGGTCACAAGCCGGTCCGCCGATCGGCTCGGGGCGTGGACCGACATGGATTGAGGGGGCGGCTTAAGCCTGGGCGGTCGATACGCCCGCGAAGCATCGTCCCAGCGATCGTGTAAGGCAGCGCGCGCCGTCACGGTGAAAGTGTGGAACAGAAGGGTAAAAGCTCATTTGATTCTGATTTTCAGTACGAACACGAACCGTTAAAGCGTGTCATAGGCTAATCTCATGAGCCGGATGCGTAGCGCAGGCTGCCTTGAAGCATAATTCCTTCTGAGTGGCGGGTTGAATCCTTTTGCAGACGACTTAAATACGCGACGAGGTACGATGGGTATCCATGTGACCACTTAAGCCGTCCCTTGCGTAAAATCAGTCCCTAAATCAGTCCCGTTCTTAAGTCTTTCTCCGCGGAATAAAAATATTCTTAGTGAGACCCGCGTTCTATTGAGTTCATACAAGTGGCTTTTTTGCACTTCAGTGCTGGGACATCAGACAAAGGGATGTTGGAGAAACCACTCAAAAAACGGGTTTTTGGTCAAGTCACTCGGATAAGGTTTCCTCAGACAATCGGAGAAGCACCGGTTACTTGGAAAAGATTATCGGTCATTGTGCTAAGTTGCTCGGACATGGCAAATCCCTAAAAATTTGCTAACGGGTTCTCCTCGTCAAGAGCTTCATTTTGAGTGGTCATACGCCTTAATCCGATTCCCGAGCGCAAATTTATGGACATTTGAAGAGAAGGACACCTCAGACAATGGTGGTCGGACACCTCGGACACCGGTGCTCAGACACCTCGGATGCTCGGACATAGGTGCTCGGGCACCCCGGACACGGGTGCTCGGATACCTCGGATGCTCGGACACCTCGGACACGGGTGCTCGGACGTGGGTGCTCGGACCCCTCGGACACGGGTGCTCAAACACCTCGGACACGGGTGCTCGGACACCTCGGATGCTCGAACATTGGTGCTTGGGCACCTCGAACATGGGTGCTCGGGCACCCCAGACACGGGTGGTCGGACAACTCTGATGCTCAGACACCTCAGACAACTCGGCCACGGGTGCCCGGACACCTCGAATGCTCGGACATGGGTGCTCCAGCACCTCGGACAAGGGTGCTCAGACACCTCGGACACTAGTGCTCGGACACCTCGGACACTGGTGCTCGGAAACCTCGGACACGGGTGCTAGGACACCTCGGATGCTCCATCATGGGTGCTTGGGAACCTCGGACATAGGTGATCGGACATGAGTGCTCGGGCATCCCGGACACGGGTGCTCGGACACCTCTGATGCTCGGACATGGGTGCCCGGACACCTCGGACACTGGTGCTTGCACGCCCCGGACACGGGTGGTCGGACACCTCGGATGCTCGGACATGGGTGCTCGGGCACCTTGGACATGGGTGCTCGGATACCTCGGATGCTCGGACATAGGTGCTCGGGCACCCCGGTCACGGGTGCTCGGACACCTCGGATGCTCGGACACGGGTGCTCGGACACCTCGGACACGGGTGCTCGGACGTGGGTGCTCGGACCCCTCGGACACGGGTGCTCAAACACCTCGGACACGGGTGCTCGGACACCTCGGATGCTCGAACATTGGTGCTTGGGCACCTCGAACATGGGTGCTCGGGCACCCCAGACACGGGTGGTCGGACAACTCTGATGCTCAGACACCTCAGACAACTCGGCCACGGGTGCCCGGACACCTCGAATGCTCGGACATGGGTGCTCCGGCACCTCGGACAAGGGTGCTCAGACACCTCGGACACTAGTGCTCGGACACCTCGGACACTAGTGCTCGGACACCTCGGACACGGGTGCTAGGACACCTCGGATGCTCCTACATGGGTGCTTGGGAACCTCGGACATGGGTGATCGGACATGAGTGCTCGGGCATCCAAGACACGGGTGCTCGGACACCTCTGATGCTCGGACATGGGTACTCAGCCACCTCGGACATGGGTGCCCGGACACCTCGGACACTGGTGCTTGCACGCCCCGGACACGGGTGGTCGGACACCTCAGATGCTCGGACATGGGTGCTCGGGCACCTTGGACATGGGTGCTCGGACACCTCTGATGCTCGGACATGGGTGATCGGGAACCTCAGACATGGGTGCTCTGGCACCTCGGACATGGGTGCTCGGACACCCCGGATGCTCGGACATGGGTTCTCGAACACCTCGGACATGGGTGCTCGGACACCTCGGACACTCATGCTCGGACACCTCGGACACGGGTGCTCGAACACCTCGGATTCTCAGACATAGGTGCTCGGGCACCTCGGACATGGGTGTTCGGACACCTCGGAGGCTGGTGCTGGTACACCTCGGACACAGGTGCTCGGACATGGGTGCTCGGGAACCTCGGACATGGTTGCTCGGGCACCTCGGACATGGGTTCTCGGACACCTCGGACACTGGTGCTCGGACACCTCCGACACAGGTGCTCGGATAACTCGGATGCTCGAACATGGGTGCTCGGGCACCTCGGACATGGGTTCTTGGACACCTCAGATACGGGTGCTCGGACACCTCGGATGCTCGGACATGTGTGCTCGGGAACCTTGGACATGGGTGCTCGGACACCGCGGATGCTCGAACATGGGTGCTCGGGCCCCTCAGACATGGGTGCTCGGGCCCCTCAGACATGGGTGCTCGGACACCTATGATGCACGGAGATGAGGGATCGGGCACCTCGGACATGGGTGCTCGGACACCTCGGACACTGGTGCTTGGACACCTTGGACACCGATGCTCGGACACCTCGGATGCTAGGACATGCGTGCTCGGGAACCTCGGACATAGGTGCTAGGAAACCTCGGACATGAGTGCTCGGACACCTCTGATTCTCGGGCATGAGTGCTCGGGCACATCGGACATGGGTGCTCGAACACCTCGGACACGGGTGCTCGGACACCTCGGATGCTCAAGCATGGGTGCTCGGACACCTCGGACAATGATGCTCGGACACCTCGGACACGGGTGATCGGACACCTCAGACACGGGTGCTCGGACACCCCAGACACTGGTGCTCGGACACCCCGGACACCTCGGACACCTCAGACACCTCGAACACCGATGCTCAGACACCTCGAATGCTCGAACACTGGTGCTCGGGCACCACGGACTCGGGTGCTTGGACACCTCGGACAAGGGTGCTCAGACACCTCGGACAAGGGTGCTCGGACACCTCGGATGCTCGAACATGGGTGCTCGGACACCTCGAATGCTGGGACATGGGTACTCGGGCACCTCAGACACGGGTGCCTGGACACCTCGGACACCTCGGCCACTAGTGCTCGGACACCTCGTAGACCGGTGCTCGGACACCCCGGACACCTCGGACACTGGTTCTTGGACACCTAGGACACCGGTGCTCGGACACCTCGAAGCACCCGACACTAACTATGGCATTGGCCGATGTTTTCGGATTTTTGTGGGAAAAGTTCCAAATAAAAAAAATTGGGGGATTCCTAACATCCAAAACTTGCAATAGAAAAAAAAACCATCCGATTTGGATCACTAGAACTCCAAAAAAAAAGTTTCAATTTTGTATAATCTGCCTCCAAGGCACCCGTATCTGTTGGTGTTGGTGGCAAAACTGATATAAGTGCACTATAGGGGGGTGATGTACTCGAAAAAATCGAAAATTTTGTAATGAGGTTGGGAGCCTATGGGAAGCTATTAGGGTATATTTTGACACACCACGGGCTCTTTTTGCTCGAGCACCCCCCTCGATACCCCATGAGAATGCTCGATGTCCGTTGTCCCGAGCACCCTGGCACCCTGGTGCCTTGGTGATCGAGCACCTCGGCGCCCAGTGGCCTAGGTGATCAATTTCCGATGCCCCCACATAACCCCACCCGAGCACCCCGGAAGCCTGACGCCCGAGAACCTCAGCACCCGGCCCCGTGGCGCCCGAGCACCTCGGCACCCCGGAAGCCTGACCCCCGAGAACATCGGCACCCGGCCCCTAGGCGCCCGAGCACCTCGGCCCCCCGGAAGCCTGTTGCCCGATAACCTCGGCACCCGGTCCCTTGGCACCCGAGCACCTCGGCTCCTCGGAGCCCAGGCGCCCGAGCACGTCGCACCCCGGAGCCTAGGCGCCAGAGCACCTCGGCACCTTGGCGCCTTGGTATCCGAGCACCTGGGGTCCCTGGTGCCTTGGTGTTCGAGCGCCTGGGCTCCCTGGTGCCTTGGTGTCCTAGCACCTGGGCTCCCTAGTGCCTTGGTGTCCTAGCACCAAGACACCCTGGTTCCTTGATGTCCGAGCACCTCGGCTCCCTAGTGCCTTGGTGTCCGAGCACCTCGGCTCCTAGGTGCCTTGGTGTCCGATGTTCGGCTTCCCAAAGGTTGTTGCCCACACCTTGGTGCCCTAGGGTTCCTTCCTTGGTTATCGATGTCCCTCCTCGGTTTTCATGCTTAGCGTTGCTTGACTAACATTGAAAGAGTTGCTTCTGGATGACTTCGGTCTGCCAGATGCTAGCTCCTTGGGGTTGGGAACGCGTCACATGATTGCGTGTGAGTTGTATTCGATCTATGTGGGATGTTGGGCTCCATGCTTGTGCATCGAACCGATTGCACATAGCCTCTTCATTCTTCTGTCCCTGAGCTGCTTGCCTCGGACAATGTCGGGTTTTCTATGTTGCATTCCTAAACCAAAGGAATTATTTTTGCCTACATCGGTTAAAGCTTTGCCCAATGACCCTTTGGGGCTGTTGGGTGGAGATGAAAGTGACGACCGTTGTCCCACGATTAGAGTAAAACTCATATCGAGGTGGCCAACGACGTTGTTTGGGCTTTTGGATGCGAAAGGATAAGGACGCAAGAGGGGTTCTAACCTCCTGAGTTGCGATCAGTTAAAGCGTTTATTCGCTCATCATGGACGGTTGTTAAATGACCACCTTATCGTTTGCTGTTAGCATATTGCTACCAAAAACGGTGTTGTGGTTGTTGGCATCGTTTAAGGATGCTACCTGGTTGATCCTGCCAGTAGTCATATGCTTGTCTCAAAGATTAAGCCATGGATGTGTAAGTATTAACTAACTCAGGTTGTGAAACTGCGAATGGCTTATTGAATCAGTTATAGTTTGTTTGATGCTATCTGCTACTCGGATAACCGTAGAAATTCTAGAGCTAATACGTGCAACAAACCCCGACTTTTGGAAGGGATGCATTTATTAGATAAAAGGTCGACGCGGGCTTGTCCCGACTTCTGCCGGTGACGCATCATTCAAATTTATGCCATATCAACTTTCGATGGTAGGATAGAGGCCTACCATGGTGGTGACGGGTGACGGAGAATTAGGGTTTGATTCCAGAGAGAGGGCCTGAGAAACGGCTACCACATCCAAGGAAGGCAGCAGGCGCACAAATTACCCAATCCTGAAATGGGGAGGTAGTGACAATAAATAACAATACCGAGCTCTCACGAGTCTGGTAATTGGAATGAGTACAATCTAAATCCCTTAACGAGGATCCATTGAGGGCAATTCTGGTGCCACCAGCCGCGGTAATTCCAGGTCCAATAGCGTATATTTAAGTTGTTGCAGTTAAAAAGCTCGTAGTTGTACCTTGGGGTAGGGCGAGCGGTCCGCCTTTGGTGTGCACCTTTCATCTCACCCCTTCTGCCGGCGTTACGCTCCTGGCCTTAATTGGCCAGGTCGTGTCTCTGGTGCTATTACTTTGAAGAAATTAGAGTGCTCAAAGCAGGCCTAAGCACTGTATACATTAGCATGGGATAACATCTTAGCATTCCGGTGAAATTCTTGGATTTATGAAAGACGGACAACTACGAAAGCATTTGCCAAGGATGTTTTCATTAATCAAGAATGAAAGTTGGGGGCTCGAAGACGATCAGATACCGTCCTAGTCTCAACCATAAACGATGCCGACCAGGGATCGGCGGATGTTGCTACAAGGACACTGCTGACACCTTATGAGAAATCAAAGTTTTTGGGTTTCGGGGGGAGTATGGTCGCAAGGGTGAAACTTAAAGGAATTGACGGAAAGGCACCACTAGGAGTGGAGCCTGCGGCTTAATTTGACTCAACACGAGGAAACTTACCAGGTCCAGACATAGTAAGGATTGATAGATTGAGAGCTCTTTCAATTTGATTTTAAGGGTTAATATATTGCAAGAAATAAAATATTTACAAAGTACAAGTGGTTGACTTAGTGATGTAGATCACTAATCAGAAACTACCAAAATGAGACCTCAGCCTGGTGGTGCATGGTCGTTCTTAGTTGGTGGAGCGATTTGTCTGGTTAATTCCGTTAACGAACGAGACCTTAGCCTGCTAACTAGCTATGTGGAGTAATCATTCCACAACTAGCTTCTTAGAGGGACTATGGCCTTCCAGGCCACGGAAGTTTGAGGCAATAACAGGTCTGTGATGCCCTAAAGACCCGTTGTTGTGTTTCCGGGTCCCCTTGTCCTCTCGGCCAGCCGAGCTAGTGTTGTTGGATCCATGTTTAGGCGGCCCTTTTGGCTCGGCCCTCAACCCACAAATCACCACTCTTCCTCCATTCCTTTCTTTCGCCAATATCCTCTTTTCACTCTTAGATATGACCTTGGTGAAGGTTGGCTCTTTTTCCACTTCCTCATCATTCTCATTATGCCATGTGTGGATAGATACTCCATCTTCATCATTTAGGTCTTCCAACCCATCCGAAGAGGACACATCTAAGTCCGAAGTAACAACCTCTACGGCATCAACATCTCTCAACCTATTCATGGGAGGGAGAGATTTAGATCGCGTGGCATAGGTATTGGGAGGGGTACTTACCTTTGTTTCCAAGTGTGTTCCCATCTCTCCTTCCTCATGCACAAGTGGTTGCTCCTTAGACTTCTTGCTTTTCGGTCTCCTTCTTCTCCTACCACTCCTAGCCTTGTCGTCATTTGGTTGTTTTCCATCATTCTCCTTGGCCCTTGCAACATCATTATCATCATTAGTATCAACCAAAGGAGATGAGGCATTAGCAGTGGTATTTACCTTGGTGTTGGCATTTTCTTGAGTGAGGGTGTTCGCTCCTTTGTCATTGGTGCTCATGTTGTTGTCCTTGCTAGCGTTTCCACCGCCCTTTCCATTAGCCTCGACCATCTTCTCTTCCATGGTCAAACCAGGATGAGCCACATAGATTGGGTTGGCTATGAAGCTCTTTCTCTTGTTCCTTTTGCTTTCCTTTGTCTTGGTTATTCATCTTAGATGGCGCATTCTTAGACAAAATGTTAGTAACCTTGGTGCTCAGGGGGCACTCACATGGGTTGTGACCAAAGGTAAAGCACTTACCACAATACTTAGGCTCATGCTCCATAAAGAAAGAAACATTAAGCTTAGTATTATTGCTAAAAGCAAGGGTTACCTCTTTGTTGATTGGCTCGGCAAAGTTAATTTCAATAAGAGCACGAGCATAGGACTTTTTCTTCCTTTATTCGGTCACCTTATCAACAAAAAGAGGTTTTCCAAGAGTTGAAGCAACCTTACCTATTACATTGTGAGTCCAAAAGTTGACGGGGACTCCCATCACGCGCACCCAAAAAGGCACCGTAGCCACTTCCTTTTTCGTGAAAGCAAACATCTCCAGGACATGCTTGAGGATTAAAGGCCGGCCAAGAATGAAATAAGGACAACCCTTTAGCACATCATTAGCAACATCCTCCGAATCAAAGGAGAAGACGAACCACCCATTCTCCTCATAGAACTTAGACTTCACATTCCATCCTCTCCGCATCTCATTGATCCTGAAATTTCCCGGATGACGGCCAACATATTGACCCAAGAGGGTTCATCCCCACACCTCATGGCTAGGAATAGCGTCACACGTGTCAATCTCAACAATAGTTTTAGACTTGTTTTCCTCAAAATAATCAATCTTACCTCCGACTCCCATATTCATAAAGATCTTTTTAGGTTTGTCAAACCAAACATTACAGGGTTGGGAGGACGTACCTTGCTTCGGAGGAAGGTTTCCAGAGTCAAGGTTTCCAGCGGTAGAGTAGGCATGGAGCCAACGATAGGAGTCCGAGCGCTTGTGAGCTCGGGTATCTTACCGCCCTTGTTGTCCAAAATTCCAAGGTCGTTTAGGACACACTCAATGATCAAGGGACCATCCGTGTAGGGGGGGTTCTTGGGGTACAAGATTTCCGGGTTGGCGCCAAGCCCAAAATTTTCGGCGCCATTCCCATGGTTAACCATAATAGAGTTGAATTCAAAAGAGATTGGTCTTGGGAACTAACCTGAGCATTAACTCCTTCATTAAATCGGATGGGGTTTGAATTTGAATTCAAACTCTCTTCCATGAATGTAGACTCAAGGGGAGTTGAGCCATGTTCCATCCCAAGACAAGCATTAAATGCATCCGCTCCCATCATTAAAGGCTCCATGGAGGCTCCAACGGCTCCAAGAGGTGGCTCAGCCGGCATGGGGTGGCGTTGTGGTGGAGTTTTGGCCGGAGGAGGAGTAACATTGTCGGCAATTTGTGCAAATTCTTGGAAGAACTCACCTTCAAGCTCCTTGTTCTTGTTTTTCCCATGAATAGCTTTGTCACAATCATCAAAGGTGTTATCATTAAGCTTCATATCCGCGGAAATCTTACCTTGAGCCGAGGAAGAAGGAGCTTTCTTCTTTGTTTCATTGTTAGCTTTGCCACCATTTCTCGTCAACCTTGATCCTATAGCATTCGGATCTTCCATACCACCGTTTGATGAGGGAGCTTTAGGCTTCTTCACCTTCTTTTTGTCGTCATTTTTCTTAGCATCCATGGGAGGAGAATCCTTGAGGTATTTGGAAGGGTCACCACCCCCCATACCTCCAAGATCCTTACTTCTCTTGCTCATCACACCTTAGAACAACACATAAGCAAAGCAAAGAAAGCAAAGAAAGCAAAACAAGAAAGAAACAAGAAAAGAGAAAACCAAAACGAAAGGAACAAAGAAGCAAAGAGAAACTCACCGGAGAGGCAAGCTCCAAACTGAAAAAACGAAGATAAACAACCCAACAAAGAACCGAAAACCAGCAACAAACAAAACTAGGACGAGGGCAAAGAAGAACAAAACGAAAACAAACCAAGAACAAGAAAGGAAGAAGAAAGAAAAAGAGGAAAACGAGAGGAAGAGGATGAAGAATTACCTACCGCCATTGAAGAGCACAACATACCTCACCTTCTAAGGAGGAGGAGGACGGAAATCCATGATTGCCGACGAAAAACAAGGGAGAAACACCGAGGAGAGCAAGGCGGAGCACCACCAACAAAGGAGGCCGGATATCGCCCCAATGGAGGAGAGAGGAGAGAGCTACGACTGAGACTGAGAGCTCTTTCTTGACTGAGAGCTCTTTCTTTTTTGAAGCCAACCCCCCCGGCACTAACTCCGGGTGAGGGGAGGTTCATGTAAATATTAATGAAAGAATGGGGGGATCCAAAGGATCATACATCAAGAGCTTGAGCCATTTTTTGAGCTAGGACACAGCCTATCTCAACAAGGGTTCAAAGCTAAAACAAAATACCGGGAGTATGTCCCAATCAAGACGCAGCTTGAGTGAGCACACACAAAATGCCAAGAAAACAAGAAATGGGAGCAGTTAGGGTATGCAAACCCAACACACCTCCAAAATACATCAAAAAGACCTTGTTCCCGGGCCACGCAGGTACCAAAACGGACACAAGTCAAAACCCAACCAAAAGGAGATGGTTTCCGAGTGCACGAAGGCACTAGAGGCACGCAGTCCCAAGGACACCATCCAAAAACCACATAAAAACAGCCGAATGGCGACCAAGAGAGATTCCAAGAGAGCCCAAGCTTAGATTTTTTCAACATCATCAAGGGGGAAGGCGTTATGGAGGAGACGGAAGACATGGGTTGCTATGAGTCTAGCCACCACATCCTCGTGGATATGATTGTCATCATAAACCTTTGCATTTCGCGTGTGCCAAATGAAATAGATGACGGCGGAAAAGGCAAAGGTTTTAGCTTTACCATCACATCCTTTCTCCTTTTGTATCTTCGGAGCCACCTAAGACCACGCGCCAAGCTATCAACTCCTTCCGGAATCAAGAACCGCTCTCTCGTTTTCCTCCAAATGTCCTTAGAGTAAGGAAATTCGAAAAAAAGATGGTCGTGGGTCTCCAACGTGTCTTCGCCACAGAACCTACACCCATGGTCAATATCAAGAAAGAAAAGCCTATCAAAGGTAGGGAGCTTACCCAAGGTAGCGAGCCAAAGGATGAAGCTATGCTTCGGGGTGTTTCCTTTAGGCCAAACATCCTTATACCAATGGACTTTGACTTCCTTGTCCCGAAATTCTTCATAAGCTCTTTTGACTTTGAATCTCTCTCCATCACACCAATCAACAAGCAAATTGTTAGGGTTAGAGTTCAAAATCAGCATTTTGACCTTTACCTCAACAATAGCTTTGATGAGCGGTGAGTCTCGCCGTTGGGCTTCCCAAGTCTCCACCTCCGCAACCGCAAGGTACCGGTGATGCATAGCTTTGTGGCTCACGCTGTTGCTCAGGCACTTGGGGGTCATCCGCGGGAAGCCGGGCATCTCTAGCGCTCGCTAGGACTCCATAGCTGGGAGCGGTAGGTGCCTGCTCGCTTGGTTTAGACACCCAGGCATCCTCGGACACCTCGGGCGTGATAAGACTATTAGCGATGGCGCCTAAACCAATTCCAGCAGCGACGGACTCCTGGGCACCTAGCGATAGGCATCCCGCATTGGTGCCAGCACTCGCGGTAGCGACTGGCTCCTCGCTAGCAGCGACAAGCTTCCCGATACTGTTGTTAGGAGGATATCGAGACTTGCAATAATAAAATATAAATAAATCACAGCAAACCAGATTCCGTCCCTTGCAAATAATTACAAGACCTCCTCCTGATGTAGCAGCGGGAAGTCAGGATCGATCCACGAGGAAGCGTGTCAGCGGATCCTAGGCAGCGGAGAAATCTCACGGTCAGAAGTCGACAACAGGGTCCTCGATCTCGACTGGGGTAGTCGACAGAAGATCGGACAGTCGAACACAGCGCAGCAGCAAGCACAGAGTCTCTTCGATATCGACCAGAGGCTACTCGATATCGAATAGAATCCTCGTCGACTTCGGCTTGTCTTGTCGAGTACTTGCACAATTAAGATACAGCGATGCTAAATCGAGAATCAGTAACTCGATATCGACCAGGCTTGGTCGAGATCGAGTAGACAGAGAATAAAACGATACAAAGAAATAAAGTAAAGGCAAATGCTTCGGGACTCTCAAAATAAACTGTATGTAAAAGACTTACAAGATTGGGGTTTGCAACAACGATAACCAATCATGCATATGGCAAAGATAAACAGATAATCATGTGAATTGCATCAAGGACAAGCTTTCCCCTTTTCCAACAATTAGACAACTCTTTCAAGAAACCCTAATTGTCTCTACTGATTTTATGTTTACAATCCAAATTGTTAGTATGGATCTCCATTAGACGGGTAATAAACACATAAACAAGTAGTAGATGCTCAAAACATGATAAAAGTCAGATCTTTACCTCAACCGTGCATGGCTATCATCGGGCTCGCCCCAACCCTAGAAGTGGCTGGACTACTCGCGCTTCATCGCAACCTCAGACATCATTGATTGGAAAGAAATAACAACTTGCATTAAACTAAATTCAAAGACTTTACAATCCCGGCGATCCAACTCTCGTTGAACGCCAAAACCCTAAAACCTCTGAACTCCCTAAACTGTCTCTGTGAACTACTTCTCTACTTCTCTAACAGAAATTGAATTTTTCTAAAATCAGCCCAATGGGCTTTATTTATAGGCTTCTAATCCTTGCTACTCAAGGATAGAATATCTATATCTATATCTAAAACTATATCTAAGACTTTAAAGATAAATAAAAGCAATAAAGAAATTAAATCTAAAATAGGGAAATAATATCTAAATTGTCTCAAGTGGATAGATCTCTTCCTTCCATGATGTGTCTTGATGATTTCGGATAGAATCGGCTAATTTCGGGCCCAAGTAATCCCACACCGAGTTGGATTCGTCAAATCGCGCAACGCGTCTCTGGAAGTCTCCTCGATCTCGACAAAGGTCTACTCGATCTCGAGTAGGATCGTCGGTCGACTAGGCTTGGCTCGGCATCTCGGCTAGCTGGTCCTGGATGTGGCTCGGACGTGACTCCTGGGCGTCGTCGATCTCGAGGAGAGCTCCTCGATCTCGAGTAGGGGTGGATCATCGACTTGGCTGGCTGGGCTTCTCTGCTCGACAGGCTCGGATTCTGGCTCACGGGTCTAGTCGATCTCGAGGACCCCTTGTCGATCTCGACTAGACTGGCCTTGTCGACTAGGTCTTCTCGGGTGATTCTGTTCGACATGCTCGGACACGGCTTTCGGGCTCTTCGATCTCGAGTAGAGTGTAACCCGACATGTCCTCGTCTTCGTCTTCTCGATCAGGTCTTCCTCGACCAGGCTCTCCTCGATCTCGAGTAGAGTGTACTCGATCTCGAGTAAAGATTTCTCAGCTTTCTGCTCTGTTTTTAAAACGCACTTTCCCGAGTCTTCGTTCGTCGGATTGACACATATGACCATGCGTTGGAAAGTTCTTTTCGAGGGCTACAACTCTCATGAAGACATCAAAGCTTGATTCAGAACGAAGAATGGTTAAAAATGGCCTCTTCTCCAGCTGCACCATTCTTAGCTTCTCCATGAGTTTCCTTTAAGCTCCAAAGTGCGTTCGATTTCTGCCAAATATAACAAAAACTTGTGTAGACCTCCAAATATTGCAAATAAACATAACTTACACAGATTCTGTATTATTTTAGGCCAAATCCATGAAATGTATGCAGAAATCGATATAACAGTAGATATAAAACATGGCATAAAACATGGACATCAAATCACCCCATACTTAGACTTGCTTGTCCTCAAGCAATAACCAAACAATAACCAAGACCGACAACACATCCTTCAAGTCTTCGCCTTTGTCAATAGAAACATCTCAAGTAGTAGCAATGTAAGACAAGTGAATTTAATGTCATCACACATATATGAGCGATCCATAGGCATAGGCAAGATAAATCCAACCTCACATGGATAATGTGTTTACACTCAACTCTCAATGTGTTTAGGCTATGTGTATCAACTCTCAACTCAATTCCATACACAATCTCATAAACATTGCAATTTAAACATGAATCCACTTCGCAACCAATTATGAAAATGCAATAAGAATTATCAGGAGGACTTCGCTCAATAGAAGTCTTCAAAGAAGATTCCATTCGGCGGGGTTGTAATGGGGCTTGGTAAGAAATAATAAGGGATGGAATTATTTGGCCATGTGGCTCTAAATAAAATTCGGGAATCAAGACTCTTATATCTTCAAACACAACCAAACCATAGCTTCCCAATCATATGCATCAACCAAACTTTCTAATGAAGTATGTAACCTTTCAAACTTTCTAAATCTCTCCAAAATATGTATCTTGCAAATAATGAAAGAAATAAGGTAAAATTGGCTCATGCACTTTATTCACAAACATATGTACTTTTTCTTCTTCTTTTTTTTTCGGATTTTTTTTTAAACGAATATAAATAAATTAATACTAGTGCATTTATAATGTGAGCCAAAAATCCTTTTACATAATATGCATAGCAAGATAAAAATTTAAAACCATCCCATATCTCAATAATTTCAATAATCCTTCCTTCTTGAAATGCAACATAGGCCCATTCTTTCCATAAATCATCATTACAACCAACTCTAAGTCTTAATTCCCAAATAGGGGTCAGGCTCAATTTGGCTAAGGATAATTTTGTGGAGTTTACAATAAAAGTCTGAGGCTAATGTTCTGGGTTCAAGCAGGGATAATGTAGGGTAGGTAAAGAGAGGATAAATTTGGATTAAAAGGTGCCTCCATCATTTAATTCTCGTCAACATAAACGTATAAATGCATTGGCTTTGAATAACTATCACAATATTTAGAGATGCATAAGAAGAGTAAATGTACTCAAGAAAGCAGAGGGATTTTTAATGTTCTCCCTATAAGGCCAAAATTCTCACTAGGACAATCTTTGTTGGATTTTAACCTTTAGCTTAGGATCATATGTGCTCAATTTCATCACAAGTTCACAATCCACATAAAAACCATTTTGAGGACTTAGGCTAAACCTTCCAAACACGCCATAGGATTTACATGATCAAGTCAATCATTATTTATCATCATAGGACATCTAAGTTAGGGTATAAAAACTAAAACAATGCAAAAATTTAAACATGCATATTTTTTTTTATTTTTCGACATTTTCTATTTTTTTTTTATTGTTTTTTTTTTATTTTTTTTATTTTTTTCATGCAAAAATCAAGACTAAATGATGACAAAAGATTTAAAAGGCATAAAATTGAAACATGAATGCATGACATAAAAATTAAAATTTCACCATGTAAAACCAAAAGTAAGACTAACACATATGATAATGATAAGGAGCCCTTCCCCCACCCCATACTTAAAATTTACAGTGTCCCCACTGTATAAAATCAAATAAAAACAAGAGTAAAGGAAGGAACTCACAGGATAACACATCGAGGAGGGCGAATCAGTGTATGTCGAGTAGATTCCTTGTCGATCTCGAGTACAAGGTACTCGATCTCGAGTAGTTTCGTCTGCGTCCAGTGGCTTCTGAAGTCGAGGAGCTTCTGGTGTCTTGTCGATGTCGAGTACGTCTACTCGAGGTCGAGTAACTTCTGGGCCTCTCCTCCTTGTCGTAGTCGACTTGGCCTTCGTCGATTCTGACTGTTTTCAGGGACTTCTTTATTCCACTTTTCGCGATCCTTATATGCCTTGCCGGCCTAAAAGTGTTAGATTGCACAAAAAAAACAAGACTATCCACATGAAGTATTCTAAAAGACATAAAACCAAAAAAACAACAAAAAAAAAACAAAAACCAAAAACTAAAAAGTTCAAAAGTCCCAAAAATAAATGTCTATTTACAAGCTCTAGATTTTATAGTCGCTAGGCCGACTTTCTCCATTTAGCATTAGCCTGGCTCATCTTTGTCCGGAGGTATAGGTGGATGTGGTGGTTCCTCCGGTGGTGGGAAGCGTGGGATGTCATCCGGGGGCATCATGTGAAGAAACTTAAACCTCCCCGACTTTCTCCATGGCTCCACCCATCCATCTTCCTGGGCTCCAGCTGGCATGCATAAAGGAATATATAAAGGAAATTTGCATACCTCATCATCATACCTCTTTCGTTCCATTGGTTGATTTGCTTGCGCGTCTTCACCACAGCAAAACGGTGGAGTGGGAAGAGATATTTCCACCTCATCATGCGGAGCAGCATGCCACTTTGCTAGGACCCCATACTTGAACACAAACATCGATTGCTCAAAATTGTCAGGAATGACCTTCACCTTATAGGGTAAAAGCGACCTTGAAGTACCATGGGCAACGACGTCCGGATTTTGCGTTGGTGTCTCTTCTTCTTCTTGGGATCCTTCCAAAGATTCTTCAAAGATAGATAGCGAAAGAGATATCGAAATAGAGGAAGGACATACCTGGGTTTCTGTGGTACAGACGATTTTCGCTGGTGTTTCTGGATCAGTTCCTCCAGAATGTGTATATGTCGAGTCCAGGTAGTCGCAGTCGACTGGCTCATAGAAGGGGACATTGTCGAACCAACTTGTCATTGTTGATTTGGGCGATTTAGCGTAATGTTCCCATTTACGCAACACAAGCTTAGCTTCTGCCTGCCTCGCACGCTCAGCTTCCTTTTCCCTCCCTGCTGTCTCAGTGGCGAGAGCAGCTTCTTTGGCGGCTAATTCCGTCCTTAGCCTCAGTATCAGCTGTTTTGGTGTTTCTGCGGCCGCCATGGCTTTTTTCAGTTTAGAATGGATGTGTAGGACGCGTTCCGGATCATCTAAGGTGTCAAACTCAGGTGGTTGACCTAGAACGGCGTATACATCTGCGAAGTAACTTAAAGTAGATGTGAGATTTTAACTACCTAAGGCGCGAATGATAGCTTCCCCGGCAACGGCGCCAATTTGTTGTTAGGAGGATATCGAGACTTGCAATAATAAAATATAAATAAATCACAGCAAACCAGATTCCGTCCCTTGCAAATAATTACAAGACCTCCTCCTGATGTAGCAGCGGGAAGTCGGGATCGATCCACGAGGAAGCGTGTCAGCGGATCCTAGGCAGCGGAGAAATCTCACGGTCAGAAGTCGACAACAGGGTCCTCGATCTTGACTGGGGTAGTCGACAGAAGATCGAACAGTCAAACACAGCGCAGCAGCAAGCACAAAGTCTCGTCGATATCGACCAGAGGCTACTCGATATCGAGTAGAGTCCTCGTCGACTTCGGCTTGTCTTGTCGAGTACCTGCATAATTAAGCTATAGCGATGCTAGATCGAGAATCAGTAACTCGAGATCGACCAGGCTTGGTCGAGATCGAGTAGACAGAGAATAAAACGAAACAAAGAAATAAAGTAAAGGCAAATGTTTCGGGACTCTAAAAATAAACTGTATGTAAAAGACTTACAAGATTGGGGTTTGCAACAACGATAACCAATCATGCATAAGGTAGAGATAAACAGATAATCATGTGAATTGCATCAAGGACATGCTTTCGCCTTTTCCAACAATTAGACAACTCTTTCAAGAAACCCTAATTGTCTCTACTGATTTTATGTTTACAATCCAAGTTGTTAGCATGGATCTCCATTAGACGGGTAATAAACACATAAACAAGTAGTAGATGCTCAAAACATGATAAAAGTCAGATCTTTACCTTAAGCGTGCATGGCTATCGTCGGGCTCGCCCCAACCCTAGAAGTGGGTGGACTACTCGCGCTTCATCGCAACCTCAGACATCATTGATTGGAAAGAAATAACAACTTGCATTAAACTAAATTCAAAGACTTTACAATCCCGGCGATCCAACTCTCGTTGAACGCCAAAACCCTAAAACCTCTGAACTCCCTAAACTGTCTCTGTGAACTACTTCTCTACTTCTCTAACTGAAATTGAATTTTTCTAAAATCAGCCCCATGGGCTTTATTTATAGGCTTCTAATCCTTGCTACTCAAGGATAGAATATCTATATCTATATCTAAAACTATATCTAAGACTTTAAAGA
Organism: Persicaria tinctoria; assembly: GCA_037127255.1. Lineage (NCBI taxonomy): Eukaryota > Viridiplantae > Streptophyta > Magnoliopsida > Caryophyllales > Polygonaceae > Persicaria > Persicaria tinctoria. Next base: position 55,896,407 of record JBANSL010000018.1, read on the forward strand.
TAAATAAAAGAAATAAAGAAATTAAATCTAAAATAGGGAAATAATATCTAAATTGTCTCAAGTGGATAGATCTCTTCCTTCCATGTTGTGTCTTGATGATTTCGGATAGAATCGGCTAACTTCGGGCCCAAGTAATCCCACACCGAGTAGGATTCGTCAAATCGCATAACGCGTCTCTGGAAGTCTCCTTGATCTCGACAAAGGTCTACTCGATCTCGAGTAGGATCGTCGGTCGACTGGGCTTGGCTCGGCATCTCGGCTAGCTGGTCCTCGATGTGGCTCGGACGTGACTCCTGGGCGTCGTCGATCTCGAGGAGAGCTCGTCGATCTCGAGTAGGGGTGGATTATCGACTTGGCTGGCTGGGCTTCTCTGCTCGATAGGCTCGGATTCTGGCTCACGGGTCTTGTCGATCTCGAGGATCCCTTTTCGATCTCGACTAGACTGGCCTTGTCGACTAGGTCTTCTCGGGTGATTCTGCTCGACATGCTCGGACACGGCTTCAGGGCTCTTCGATCTCGAGTAGAGTGTAACCCGTCATGTCCTCGTCTTCGTCTTATCGATCAGCTCTTCCTCGACCAGGCTTTCCTCGATCTCGAGTAGAGTGTACTCGATCTCGAGTAAAGATTTCTCAGCTTTCTGCTCTGTTCTTAAAACGCACTTTCCCGAGTCCTCGTTCATCGGATTGACGCATATGACCATGCGTTGGAAATTTCTTTTCGAGGAATACAACTCTCATGAAGACATTAAAGCTTGATTCAGAACGAAGAATAGTGAAAAATGGCCTCTTCTCCAGCTGCACCATTCTTAGCTTCTCCATGAGTTTCCTTTAAGCTCCAAAGTGCGTCCGATTTCTGCCAAATATAACAAAAACATGTGTAGACCTCCATATATTGCAAATAAACATAACTTACACAGATTCTGTATTATTTTAGCCCAAATGCATGAAATGCATGCAGAAATCGATATAGCAGTAGATATAAAACATGGCATAAAACATGGACATCAGGTACCCTCTTCCGCGTTAGCGGTAGGCATTCTGGGCTAGCTCACGCTTGCAGCGATAGGAGTCAAGGTTTCCAGCGATAGAGTGGAAATGGAGCCAGCGATAGGAGTCCAAGCACTTGTGAGCTCGGGTATCTTACCACCCTTGTTGTCCATAATTCCAGGGTCGTTTAGGACACACTCAATGATCAAGGGACCATCCGTGAAGGGGGGTTCTTGGGGTACAAGATTTCCGGGTTGGCGTCAAGCCCTGAATTTTCGGCGCCATTCTCATGGTTAACCATAAAAGAGTTTGAATTCAAATTAGATTGGTCTTGGGAACTAACCTAAGCATTAACTCCTTCATTAAATCGGATGGGGTTTGAATTTGAATTCAAACTCTCTTCCATGAATGTAGACTCAAGGGGAGTTGAGCCGTGTTCCATCCCAAGACAAGCATTAAATGCTTCCGCTCCCATCATTGAAGGCTCCATGGAGGCTCCAACGGCTCCAAGAGGTGGCTCAGCCGGCAAAGGGTGGCGCTGTGGTGGAGTTTTGGCCGGAGGGGGAGTAACATTGTCGGCAATTTCTGCAAAATCTTGGAAGAACTCACCTTCAAGCTCCTTGTTCTTGTTTTTCCCATGAATAGCTTTGTCACAATCATCAAAGGTGTTAGCATTAAGCTTCATATCCCCGAATATCTTACCTTGAGCCGAGGAAGAAGGAACTTTCTTCTTTGTTTCATTGTTAGCTTTACCACCATTCCTTGTCAACCTTGATCCTATAGTATTCGGATCTTCCATACCATGGGAGGAGAATCCTTGAGGAATTTGGAAGGGTCACCACCCCCCATACCTCCAAGATCCTTACTTCTCTTGCTCATGACACCTTAGAACATCATACAAGCAAGGCAAAGAAAACAAAACAAACCAGAAAGAAACAAGGAAAGAAAGCCCAAAACGAAAAGCACAAAGGAAGCAAAGAGAAACTCACCGGAGAGGCAAGCTCCAAACTGGAAAACAAAGACAAAAAAAACCCAACAAAGAAAAAAAAATCAGCAACAAACAAACTAGGATGAGAGCAAAGGAGAAGAAAACGAAAACAAACCAAGAACAAGAAAGGTAGAAGAAGAAAGAAGAAGAAGACGAGAGGAAGAGGATGAAGGAGTACCTACCACCATTGAAGAGCACGACATACCTCAACTTCTAAGGAGGAGGAGGAGGACGGAGGTTGCCGACGAGAAACAAGGGAGAAACACCGAAGGGAGCAAGGCGGAGCACCACCAACTAGGGAGGCTGGAAATTGGCCCAAAGAAGGAGAGAGGAGAGAGCGTTTTTTTACACTAAACTACTGAGAGGGACCAGAAAAAGGACATCCGGAAAGGGACCAGAAAAAGGATGATATACAGACAGTCCTAGAGGAAATACGGAGAAATCACTCAGAAACTAGGCAGTCCTTCAACTCCGTCTACACTCAGATGCAGGGTGTCAACTCTAGGCTTGGGGAAATTGATATATGGCGAAAATCAGTTGATACACAGATTGGTCAGCTAGCAGCAGGAATCCCCAGACAGTCAGGTGCGCTCCCTGGATCTTCAGAACCAAATCCTAAGGGAAAGACTGGACACATCGCTGCTATAAAACTCAGAAGCGGACATCAACTGCAAGAGCCAGAGGTCGGAAAGCAGCAGAACAATGAAGAACAGCAAGTCGACATCGACAACACTGTAGTCGACATCGAGGAGGGCCTAGTCGACGTAGAGGAGAAACTTCAGAAACCTTCGTCTGCACTGCACAGCAACTCGACTGCACCCAATTTAGTCGAGATCGACGAGGGGCTACTCGACATCGACGACGGTCAACCCGAGATCGAAAAAGCTGCAGCACCACCGACATCTGTTCTGGCTCCGAATCCGAAAAAGAAGCTTCCTTTCCCCACAAAATATCCAAAGGACCCAACAGAAAAGAAATTTCAGCGCTTCATCAAGATGCTTCAGAAACTCAACGTCACCATCCCCTTCACAGAAGCGCTCAATGAAATGCCATCCTATGTCAAGTTCCTGAAGGAGATACTGAGCAAAAAGCGATCGATGGCTGAAATTACAGAGGAATGCAACCATTTGGACATACTTGAGAAGAGGCCAGATCCAGGTAAGTTTGCTATAACCATTGGATTTGGTCCATACAAAATTAATGCTTTATGTGATCTTGGAGCTAGTGTGAGTATCATGCCTTTAACAATTTGGTCCAAGATTAAGATAGGTGCCCTAGAGCCTGTGGATGCTAGACTATATATGGCCAACAACACTGTGGTCATCCCAACAGGCATGGTGGACAATGTGCCAGTACAAGTAGGTAAATTCTTTGTCCCTGCTGATTTCCTAGTTATTGATATGCAAGAAGATCCTGCTTGTCCAATTATTCAAGGAAGACCCTTCTTGGCGACGGTGGATGCCAACATAAGCGTAAGGAAAGGAGTGCTCACCTTCAACATCAGCGATGAGGTAATTGAGTATTCCTTTAATAAAACTGAAAGGCATACATGCCCAATGGAAGAGGTCAAATCTATCTCAGCTGGCTACATCACCTGCTGGGAACCCAAGGTCAGAAATATGACCCCTGAGGAGCTGGAAATAAGGGACATGAAGGCCCAGGTGGAGGAGATCATGGCAATCCTAAAGGAGGACGCAGAAAATCCAATCGACACAAACCAAGGTACGTCGTTATGGATTAATTATTTTTCAGATGCCTTGATAGGAACTAAGTATGGGGTCAAGATCGACCAAGACTCCTCGACATCGAGGACCCTAGTCGATCTCGACAAGAAACAGAAGCCTCCACCAGCACCAGCGTCATCAAGCAGCAATACAGAAGCTGAGGGCTACTCGACATCGAGTACTCTACTCGACATCGACCACCACTCTACTTCCTCGACTTCGCCTTCCTCGACGCTGACGACCCTAGAGCCAGGATTCTCCTCGACATCGACCACCTTAGTCGATCTCGACCACCCCTCTGCTGCCTCGACTTCTTCCTCCTCGACACTGGAGCCACCAGGAGCAGAACCCTACTCGACATCGAATAGTCTACTCGATGTCGACAAGCCCTCCCCTTCGTCGACTTCTGCATCCTCGAGCAGCCCACCACCAGAACCTGTAGACTCGTCGAGATCGACCAAACACTGTGGTCCCCGATTCCGTCTCTACGAAGGTAAGCCAAGGTATGGATCTTTCTTCTCCTATTTCTATTAAAGATCTATGTATACATGGGAGAGGTTTGCCATGGTATGTACGCTTATGTAGGATATCCGATGATGAGCCCAAGGAGTATGAAGTTGGAGACAAGCTCTATGTCTCTAAATCAAAGGATCATTGGTTCCCTAATAAATTCAACAAGAAGCGGATGGGACCTTTCGTGGTGAACAAGATCCATTCTGGGGGATTGCAGCTAATGGACAAGAATGGAGTCCTATTTGAAGCCCAAGCTACATGGGCCCTATAAATGCCACCTTGAGCATAAATGGAAAGTCGGCCTAGCGACTATAAAATCTAGAGCTTGTACATAGACTTTTTGAGACGTTTTTGGACATTGTTTTGTTTGTTTTTGGTTTAGAACACTTTTAGTTTTTCTATTGTGGGTATATGTCTTCCATACTTTTCAGGTCCATGGATAGAACCAATCAATATTCATACTCGGCCCAGGCGATTCCTTCATTCAATATTAAGAGGTTCTGCACACCTGTCTAGTAAGTTTCTTTCTTTACCCTTGTTTTTATACAGTGAGGACATTGTAATGTTTAAGTATGGGGTGGGGGAAGGGCTTACTTTGTGCATATTTGCCATATTTGACATTATTTGTGCATATTTAGAATTTATTTCTTTGGATTGCTACATGGCTATTTTGGAATTCATTATTGATTTATGTGCTTATATATGCATGTTTTCCAAAATTTGAGAAAAATGACCCCCATTGAATTTTTTTGAATAATGTCATGGAAGCTTATATTGGACTCGACGATGCAAAATTGGATTCATTAGAGATATAGCATGAAATTGCCTAGTAAAGGGAAGTCATAATGAAGTGCATATTGTTATGAAAACCATGAAAGGAGATAAATTTGAAGTTGCTTTTAACATGTTGCATGATAAGATGATGGAGGACTTTATATTTCCATATAATGCTCATTGTTTATATTCCTAGCCTTACCTATGCTTATGCATCACAAAAGCCATATTATGCCTTATTTCAATTATCGTTCCACATGATCTAAATATCACCATTCTTTGCCTTATCCGGGGATTATGTTGAGAATGATGTCACATTATGGAGATTATCATATGGTGTTTGTGATTATTATCATTATTGGAGTTTGGAAAGAAATTGTTTGAAATATATGGAAAATTTAATGAGTGAAAGAAAATCCAATCACCTCAGGAGATAAAGGTAGATTGACCCTGCTCTCTAAGATAATAGTTTGGAGAGATGGGACACATTGTGAGGAGTCCAAGGCACTAAGTATCCGGGGCCATTCATGACACCCATGTTTGCGACTCGCGAGAAGGCAGTGCTGAGGTCAGAGAGGTAAAAGCATTATTATTGATAAAAGCATTATGAAAGGTGATGAATCTTATGAAAAGGAATGTGGAAATTCAAGTTTGGAAATACTCCATTTCCCCGGATCATTAGCACCACATTGCCAAAAATTGCCCACCTTTAGCCTTTTACATATCTACACTTTATTTGAGCTTAATTAAAATCCTCTTGATTATTGTTGCTTTGTCACATATAAAATTGTTTTTTCATAACCCTTCTTTTTTGAGTAGATGTTGCTTTTGTATAATCGCACATGCATGGATTTGTGACACTAGTACCTTTTCGAGGATGGTAATTGATTACAGGGACATATAAGAATGAATCTAATATGTTTATAGTTTTGATTTCTTCCTCTGAATGACAATTAAAAGTATTGCTTGAGGACAAGCAAGCTCAAGTATGGGGTGTTTGTTGTGAGCCTAATTTGCCATGTTTAACAGTAACTTTTATATCGATTTCTGCATACATTGCATACATTTGGGTTAGAATAATACAGAATCTGTGTAGTTTACACTTATTTGCAATATATGGAGGTCTACACAAGTTTTTGTTATATTTGGCAGAAATCGGACGCACTTTGGAGCTTAAAGAAAACTCATGGAGAAGCTAAGAATAGTGCAGCTGAAGAAGAGGCCATTTTTCACCATTCTACGTTCTGAATCAAGCTTTGATGTCTTCATGAGAGTTGTAACCCTCGAAAAGAGCTTTCCAACGCATGGTCATATGCGTCAATCCGACGAACGAGGACTCGGGAAAGTGCGTTTTAAGAACAGAGCAGAAAGCTGAGAAATCTTTACTCGAGATCGAGGAGTGCCTGGTTGAGAAAGAGCTGATCGAGAAGCCGAGGACGAAGACGCAGACCACCTCTACTCGATCTCGAGGAGGCTTAGTCGAGATCGAGGAGCCCGGAGCCAAGGTCCGAGCATGTCGAGTAGATCCACCCGGGAAGACCTAGTCGATGAGCAAATCTACTCGAGACAGAGTAGGGCTACTCGAGATCGACTAGACCTGTGAGCCATGTCCGAGCCTTGTCGAGCACTAGTCACCCGAGAAGCCGAGCCACACCCGTCGACGACAATCCTACTCGATCTCGAGGAGCCCTAGTCGAGATCGAGGAGCCGTGTCCGGGAGCGCGTTACGCGGTTTCGCTGTCCTACTAGGATTGGGAGTCCTTGGGTCCAATTCTATCCAATTTGGCCTGAAATCTATCATCATCTATCCATGGAAGGGAGATCTATCAACATGAAGACATCTTACCTAGTTTAGATTTATCTTTTCCTTTTAGTTTTAATTCCTTTATCGCATTTATTTATCATTAAAGTTTTAGATATAATTTTAGATATAGATAGGAGATTCTATCCTTGATTAGCAAGGAATAGAAGGCTATAAATAAAGCCCTAGGGGCTGGTTTTTCATTCATTCGATGATTCAATTCAATTTCAGTCAGAGACAAGTAGTTCCACAGAGAAGTTTTAGGAGTTCTAAAGTTTTTAGGGTTTTGGCATTCTGCGAAAGTTTGATTGCCAGGATTGTAAGGGCTTTGAATATAGTTTAATGCAAGTTTCTTTTCATCAATCAATGTCTGCTATTGTGATGAAGAGCGAGTAGTCCACCCACTTCTAGGGCTGGGGTGAGCCCGACGGTGGCCATGTGAGGAGATGCGATCAAGGTCAGATCTTGTTATGCAATTCGTCTTCTATCCCTATGAGCATGATTCTTTTGCGAGAGTTGAAGGTGATCCTTGTTTGTGTTATTGAAGCGAAAGTGATCTTAATACAACTTGGATTAATTATGTGAAAAGGGTTAGTAACAATTAGGGTTTATGCGAAAGCCTCTATATGCCTATTTGTTAGTAACGAAAGTTATTTTGATGGAAAGCATGATCTTTTATGCCTTTATGTGTCACTTTGCATGGTTATCGTTGTGGTGTTGATACCCTGGCTTTGGAAGTCCTTTTATATATTGAATTTATTTCGCCAAAATTCTGAGTTTTGGGTTCGAAATTTGCAATTTACACTTTCTGTCTTTCCAGTCGAGATAGAGGAGAAGCTCGTCGAGATCGAGTAGGCCTTAGTCGATCTCGAGTATGGTCTTGTCTAGGTCGAGTAGAGTTTCTGCTTTTGTTGTCGATTTTCCAGTTTCTATCTTCACTGTTGGTAGTCGATCTCGAGTAGATAGTTGTCGAGATCGAGTACGTTTGTTGTCTTGCTTTGTTCTTCGCTTTCTTTCGTTATTTTCTGTCTTTTCTTTTGTTTCTGTTTTGCTTTGTCTTTTCTGCTTTTATTTCTGTCTTTTTGTTGCTTGTCTGTGAGATCTGTTGCTACCTAAGAACTGCTGACGTGCTTCCTCGTGGATTCGATCCTGACAACCTTCTACTACAACGAGAGGAAGTCTTGTATTTATTTGTTGAGACAGGGAAGTCAGTCTGATCTTTATTCTATATTTATTTCATACTTGACCATCCTCCTGCAACAACACTCTCTTTGGTTTATTTTAATGCAAGTTAGTTTCTTTTGTTATTTAATATCTTTCTTGATAATGAAGAGCGAGTAGTCCACCCACTTCTGGGGGTGGGGTGAGCCCGGCGGTGGCCATGTGAGGTGATGCGGTAAAGGTACAATCTTGTTATGCAATTCGTCTTCTATCCCTATGAGCATGATTCTTTTGCGAGAGTTTAAGGTGATCCTTGTTTGTATTATTGAAGCGAAAGTGATCTTAATGCAACTTGGATTAATTATGTGAAAAACGTTAGTAACAATTAGGGTTTAAGTGAAAGCCTCTATATGCCTATTTGTTAGTAACGAAAGTTATTTTGATGGAAAGCATGATCTTTTATGCCTTTATATGTTACTTTGCATGGTTATCGTTGCGGTGTTGATACCCTGGCTTTGGAAGTTTTTCATATATTGAGTTTATTTCTGTCGAAATCTGAAATCTGTGTTCGAATCTGCAAATTTACAAGTTTCTGAGTTCTTTGTCGGTCTAGAGGAGGAGCTCGTCGATCTCGAGTAGGTAGTAGTCGAGATCGAGTTGGCTTTTGTCTGTATCGAGTTTCTGTCGTAGATTCTGAATTTTCTGTGTCTACTGTTGTTAGTCGATCTCGAGTTAGGTCTTGTCGAGATCGAGTAACTTCTGCCTTTGTTTTATTTCTTGCTTTCATTTGTCTTTCTTTCCTTGTTTCTTTGTTTCTGTCTTCTCTGCTTTTTCTGTGAGATTTACAGATGTCTAGGATCCGCTGACACGCTTCCTCGTGGATTCAATCCTGACTTTCTCTTACTGCATTGGAGGAGTCTTGTAATTATTTGTGTGGGCCTAAATCTGGTTTGATTTATTTTGTTTCATACTCGATTTCCTCCCTTATAACAAATTGGCGCCGTTGCCGGGGAAGCTATCATTCGCGCCTTAGGTAGTCAGATCTCACTTTTTTCTTTCAGTTACTTTACAGGTGTATGCGCCGTTCTGGTCAACCACCTGAGTTTGACGGCTTAGACGAACCGGAACGCCTCCTACACATCAGAGCTAAACTACAAAGAGCCATGGCAGCCGCTAAAACACAGGAGCAGCTGATTGCAAGGCTTACAAGGGAATTGGACACTAAAGATGCTGCTATCGCCACTAAGAAAGCAACAAGGGAACAAGCGGAGGCTGAGCTTGCCCAGTACCCAACCACGGCAAATGATTATATGCACCCAACTCTCGTCGTGCCTGAATCGGCGATTCTTATCCCTGAAAACTCTTTTGAAATTCGCACTCAAATTCTTATAGAGCTTAAAAATAATGCCTTTTTTGGTAGATTTAATGAGTGTCCTCTTGAACATATTACAAATTTTTCTGACATGTGTCATACTCTTGCTGAAGGTACGATTTTGGAATATGTCAAGATGAAGGCTTTTCGCTGGTCTCTCGCTGGACCTGCACTGAAGTGGCTTGAAGGGCTAAAACCAAGATCCCTCACAACATGGGCCCAAGTAGAGCAAGAGTTTCTGAAAAAATTCTTCCCACCTGCCAAGACAGCACTCCTCCGCCAGAAAATCACCGCCTTTAAACAGAAGCCTGGGGAACCGCTGACAAAGGCATGGGAACGCTACAAAGAACTGCTGCGATCTTGCCCTACTCATGGACAGCCACCCTACGTCATTCAGGAGATCTTCTTCAACTCTCTTGACCAAGTCACTAAGGACAGGATCAACCAGTACACTCGCTATGAGTATCTGACGATGCCACCAATAGACACATGGGGAGTGCTCGACAAGCTCACTAACTATGATAACAAGTATCGGTCTACTGCAACCTATGAAGAGAACCCCTATGTCAGGCCAACACCATCCATGCCCCTATATGAGCCCCCTAAAGAGATTGATCCAGATGTAAGGGAGCAGTACTACAGAGATCAGAATAAGAAGCTCCTTAAGCAAGTAAAGTATCTTTCTGTCAACCAGCCTTGCATTGAATGTGGATCGCAGCGGCACACTACTACTGAGTGCCCACACATAGAGCAAGTCAGGATGGCAGATCACCACGAAGAGGCAGCCTATGCAGGGGGTCCCAATCGCTACATGGGGGACCAAAGGTTTCAGCAGCCACAATGGAACCAAGGTGCCCCTAGGAACCCCCCACCCTACAGAGCTCCAAGACATCCGGAAAGAGACCAGAAAATGGATGATATACAGACAGTTCTGGAGGAAATAAGGAGGAATCACTCATAAACCAAACAGTCCTTCAACTTTGTCTACACTCAGATGCAAGGTGTCAACTCTAGGCTTGAGGAAATTGATATATGGCGGAAATCCGTTGATACATAGATAGGCCAGCTAGCAGCAGGAATCCCCAGACAGATAGGGTCACTCCCAGGATCTTCAGAACCAAATCCAAAGGGAAGGACTGGACACATCGCTGCTATAAAACTCAGAAGCAGCCATCAAATGCAAGAGCCAGAAGTCGGAAAGCAGTAGAACGAAGAACAACAAGTCGACGTCGACAACACCTTATTCGATCTCGAGGAGGGCCTGCTCGATCTCGAGGACAAAGGGAAGAAACCCTCGTCTGCACTACACAGCAACTCGAAGTCGACTACAGTGGTCGAGATCGAGAAGGATGTACTCGACATCGAGGACGGCCAGCCCGAGAGCGAGGAAATTACAGCACCTCCGACATCTGTTCTGGCTCTGACTCAGAAAAAGAAGCTGCCTTTCCCCACAAAATCTCCAAAGGACCCAGCAGAAAAAAATTTCAGCGCTTCATCAAGATGCTTCAGAAACTCAATGTCACCATCCCCTTCACAGAAGCTCTCAATGAAATGCCATCTTATGCCAAGTTCCTGAAGGAGATTCTGAGCAAAAAGCGATCAATGGATGAGATTACAGAGGAATGCAGCCATTTGGACATACTGGAGAAGAGGCCAGATCCAGGTAAGTTTGCTATAACTATTGGATTTGGTCCATATAAAATTAATGCTTTATGTGATCTTGGAGCTAGTGTAAGTATAATGCCTTTAACAATTTGGTCCAAGATTAAGATAGGTGCCCTAGAGCCTGTAGATGCTAGACTTTACATGGCCAACAACACGGTGGTCATTTCAATAGGCATGGTGGACAATGTGCCAGTACAAGTAGGTAAATTCTTTGTCCCTGCTGATTTCCTAGTTGTTGATATGCAAGAAGATCCTGCTTGTCCAATTATTCTAGGAAGACCCTTCTTTGCGACGGTTGATGCCAACATAAGCGTGAGGAAATGAGTGCTCACTTTGAACATCAGCGATGAGGTAATTGAGTATTCCTTTAATAAAACTGAAAGGCATACAGGTCCAATGGAAGAGGTAAAATCTATCTCAGCTGGCTACATCACTTGCGGGGAACCCAAGGTAAGAAATATGACCTCTGAGGAGCTAGAAAAGAGGGATATGGAGACCTAGGTGGAGGAGATCATGGCAATCCTAAAGGAGGACATAGAGAATCCAATCGACACAAACCAAGGTACGTCGTTATGGACTAACTATTTTTTGGACGCCTTGACAGGAACCAAGTATGGGGTCAAGGTCGACCAAGACCCATCGACATCGAGGACTCTAATCGATCTAGACCAAAACCAGAAGCCTCCAACAGCACCAGCGTCATCGAGCAACCGGACTGAAGAGCCAGGCTCCTCGAGATTGACCACCCTAGTCGAGATCGACCAGACTTCGCCAGCTCCGGTCTCCTCGACGCTGACTCCACCAGACAGCCAAACCTACTCGAGATCGACCACCTTAGTCGAGATCGATCAAGCTTCTCCAGCTCCTGCATCCTCGAGCAGCTCACCACCAGAACATGAAAACTCGTTGAGATCGAGTACACCTACTCGAGATCAACCAAACACCGTGGTCCCCGATTCCGTCTCTGCGAAGGTAAGACAAGGTATGGATCTTTCTTCTCGCATTTCCATTAAAGATCTATCTATACATGAGAGAGGTTTGCCTTGGTATGTGCGCTTATGTAGGATATCCAATGATGAGCCCAAATAGTATGAAGTTGGAGACAAGCTCTATGTCTTTAAATCAAGGGATCATTGGTTCCCTAACAAATTCAACAAGAAGAGGATGGGACCTTTCGTGGTGAACAAGATCCATTCTGGAGGATTACAGCTGATGGACAAGAATGGAGTCCTATTTGAAGCCCAAGCTACATGGGCCCTGCAAATGCCACCTTGAGCTAAATGGAGAAGTCGGCCTAGCGACTATAAAATCTAGAGCTTGTACATAAACATTTACTTTTTAAGGACATTTTTGACATTGTTTTATTTGTTTTTGGTTTTGAACATTTTTAGTTTTTCTATTGTGGGTATATGTCTTCTGCACTTTTCAGGTCAATGGATAAAAGCAAGCTATATTCATATTCATACTCGGCCCAGGAGATTCCTTCATTCGAAATTATGAAGCCCTGCGCACATGTCTAGTGAGTCTCTTTCTTTACCCTTGTTTTTATATACAGTGAGGACACTGTAATGTTTAAGTATGGGGTGGGGGAAGGGCTTACTTTATGCATATTTGGTCATATTTGACATTATGCGTGCATATTTGGAATTTATTGCTTTGAATTGCTACATGGCTATTTTGAAATGCATTATTGAATTATGTGCTTACATGCATGTTTTCCAAAGTTAAGAAAAATGACCCCCATTGAATTTTTTTGATTAATGTCATGGAAGCTAATATTGAACTCGACGATGCAAAATTGGATTCATTAGAGATATAGCATGAAATTGCCTAGTAAAGTGAAGTCACAATGAAGTGCATATTTTGATGAAAACCATGAAAGGAGGTAAAATTTGAAGTTGCTTTTGACATGTTGCATGATAAGAGGATAGAGGACTTTATATTTCCATATAATGCTCAAATGTTTATAATCCTAGCGTTACCTATGCTTATGCATCTCAAAAGCCATAAAATGCCTTATTTCATATTATGCTCCACATGTTCTAAATATTGCCATTCTTTATCTTATTTCTTATCCGGGGATTATGTTGAGAATGATGTTACATTATGGAGATTATCATATGGTTGTTTGTGTTACTATCATTATTATTGGAGTTTGGCAGGAAAATGTTTGAAAAATATGGAAAATTTAATGACCATGCTCTCTGAGATAATAGTTTGGAGAGATGGGACACATTGTGAGGAGTCCAAACCACTAAGTATCCGGGGCTATTCATGAATAAAAGCATTGTTATGAATAAAAGCAATATGAAAGGTGATGAATCTTATGAAAAGGAATGTGGAAATTCAAGTTTGGAAATACTCCATTTCCCCGGATCAAAAGCACCACATTGCCAGAAATTGCGCACCTTTTAGCCTTTTACCAATCCACTTCTTATTTGAGCTTAAATTAAAGTCCTCTTGATTATTAACACTTTGTCACACATAAATTGTTTTTGCATAACCCTCTTTTCGTGAGTAGATATTGCTTTTGTATATTTGCACATGCATGGATCTGTGACATTAGTACCTTTTCAAGGATGGTAATTAACTGCAGGGTTATATGAGAATGAATCTGATATATTGAGAGTTTTAATTTCTTCCCCTGAATGACAAATAAAAGTATTGCTTGAGGACAACCAAGCTTAAGTATGGGGTGTTTGTTGTGAGCTGAATCTGCCATGTTTTACAGTAACTTTTATATCGTTTTCTGCATACATTTCATACATTTGGGCTAAGATAGTACATAATCTATGTAGTTTATGTTTATTTGCCAAATTATGGAATCTACATTAGTTTCTGTTTAATTTCGCAGAATTCGAGGCAAATTACAGCAGTCCTGAGAAAGGTCGGAAAAGCTCGGGAATCAACTACAGAAGTCCAAAGCCAAGAAGCAGCGCAACCAGTCGAATAAAGCTAGGAACCCATGTTTACTCGATCTAGAGTAAAGTTACTCGACCTCGACGAAGGTGTCCGAGCACAGGCCATGTCGACTAAGCACTAATCGAGAGACTGAGCCAGATCAACCCGACTCCGGAAACCCTACTCGATCTCGAGTTTCCTTGTCGAGATCGACAACACCAGGAGCACCATGTCCGGAGTCGACGAGTTGTGCCATGTCGAAAAGCCGAGGACGGAGAAGTCGAGCAAAACCCTAGTCGATCTCGAGGAGCTTTGTCGAGATCCAGGAACCCAGGGCGCCAGCCCGAAGCCATGACGAGCACAAGTCACTCGACATCACCAGCAAGCCATCCTCGACGACAACCCAACTCGATCTCGAGTTGCTTAGTCCGGATCGAGGAGCCAGAAGCCAAGATCCAAGCCATGTCGAGCAGAGCCACCCGAGAAGCCCAGCCAGCAAAGTCGACAACAAATCCTATTCGATCTCGAGTAGCGTTTGTCGAGATCGACGAGCGCCGTGTCCGAAACCGCGTTACGCGCTTTGACTGTCCTACTCGAGCTAGGAATCCTTGGGGCCGAAGGAAGCCGAGTCTATCCTACATCTATCTATCAACTATCCATGGAAGACAAGATCTATCAACAAGAAGATATTTACCTATTTTAGATTTAATTTCCCCTTTATAGATTTAAATCCTAAAGTGCTTTTATTTATCTTTTAAGGTTTTTAGATATAGATAGAAATCTTCTATCCTCGATTAGCAAGGAATAGAAGGCTATAAATAAAGCCTTAGGGGCTGAGCATTAAGAATCTTATTCCAATTCAATTCCATTCAAGTAAGTAGTTAGAGAGAGAGAGAGAGAGAGAGTTTGTGGCGAGGAAGGTGGAAATGCGAAAGCGGATTTGTCGTGTTTGGTTGTATGCTCTTTTTGGTTTATTTTAATGCAAGTTATTTTCTTTTGTTATTTAATGTCTTTCTTGATAATGAAGAGCGAGTAGTACACCTACTTCTGGGGCTGGGGTGAGCCCGACGGTGGCCATGTGAGGTGATGCAGTAAAGGTACAATCTTGTTATGCAATTCGTCTTCTATCCCTATGAGCATGATTCTTTTGCGAGAGTTGAAGGTGATCCTTGTTTGTATTATTGAAGCGAAAGTGATCTTAATGCCACTTGGATTAATTATGTGAAAAGGGTTAGTAACAGTTAAGGTTTAAGCGAAAGCCTCTATATGCCTATTTGTTAATAACGAAAGTTATTTTGATGGAAAGCATGATCTTTTATGCCTTTATATGTTACTTTGCATGGTTATCGTTGCGGTGTTGATACCCTGGCTTTGGAACTTTTTCATATATTGAGTTTATTTCTGTCGAAATCTGAAATCTGTGTTTGAATCTGCAAATTTACAAGTTTCTGAGTTCTTTGTCGATCTAGAGGAGGAGCTCGTCGATCTCGATTAGGTAGTAGTCAAGATCGAGTTGGCTTTTGTCTGGGTCGAGTTTCTGTCGTCGATTATGAACTTTCTGTGTCTACTGTTGTTATTCGATCTCGAGTTAGGGCTTGTCGAGATCGAGTAGCTTCTGCCTTTGTTTTATTTCTTGCTTTCATTTGTCTTTCTTTCTTTGTTTCTTTGTTTCTGTCTTCTCTGCTTTTTCTGTGAGATTTACAACTGCCTAGGATCCGCTAATACGCTTCCTCGTGGATTCGATCCTGACTTTCTCTTACTGCATTGGAGGAGTCTTGTAATTATTTGCGTGGGCCTAAATCTGGTTTGATTTATTTTGTTTCATACTCGATTTCCTCCCTTACAAAAATAGGCAGGGTCGACATCCTCCATCTTAGTCCGACCCACTCTTTTACCTGCATCCACACACTATTCGAGTAAGTACATGAGAAGAAAAGGTGAGAGTGTGTTTCACTATCAAGTCTACAAAGAAGGCAAGAAGGATCGAGTTCGATATAATCGATTTTGTCCTTTGTTTGAAGCTTTTGTCTGACAGCCATCCAAAGAGAGAATGAATGCTTCGGGAGGATGGCCGGGTCCCAAACAGTATCCATCTAGTGAACCGGCTGATGCTTGGTCCTCATGCTATCATAAGCTTTGTGTATATCAAACTTATCCTCTATTGCCCAGGAGAGAAACTCTTCTTCAGCAGCCGCCTTGTTCCCATGACAATCGATTAGATTGTCTCGAATTTGAAGTATCTTTTTGATCAGCGGCGAATCTTCATGCTTGTTGGCCTTCCAAACCCAAATGTCTCTAGCTTGCAAGTATGTGTGATGAACCCATTTGATCCAAAGGGAATCTTTTTTCATTGCTATCCTCCAAAGCAATTTCCACATAAAGGCGTTGTTCCATGCTTTTATGCATTTCAATCATAAGCCGCCTTCTTCTTTTGTAGCGCAGCAGTGATCCCATTTGACTCTTTTTCCTTTCCAAAGAAATCATCTACAAAGCTTTTCGATGGTCTTAAGAATGCCCATGGGAGCTGGAAAAATTGCTAGCCAGAATCCTTTAATTCCTTGGATGACGGCTCGGATGAGTTCAAGTTTACCTGCGTATGAAATGTTCTTATCAGTCCATGAGTTAATGCAAGCAGAAATTTTATCTAGGAATGGAGAGAATTCACAAATTTTAAGTTTTTGAGAAGAGATTAGGACTCCCAAGTAAGTGAAAGGAAAAGAGCCTTCTTCGAATTGTGTATTGGCCAGTAGTTGTTGTTTTATGGCTGGGCTAACACCCCCGCAGAAGACACTTGATTTGTGGGGGCTAACATGCAGCCCCGAGCAGCTTTTGAAAGTGTCCAGCGCGTTCATGAGGATTTGGACAGATGCTTCATCACCCCCTACTCAAGAGGACAATGTCGTCTGCGAAAGCCACATGAGTAATGTTAAGAGCATGAAATTTGGGGTGGAATTGGAAGCTCGAAAGATTAGAAAGTTTCCCAAGGAGGCGAGATAAATATTCAGCACATATAACAAAAAGAAGCGGGGAAAGAGGGTCTCCCTGTCGAAGTCCGCGAGCTCCTTTGATGTTGCCATGTATGCCACCATTGATGTTGATCGAGTATGAAGTGGTTGTGACGCATTCCATTATCCTCAATATGAACATCCTAGGAAAATTCAGTCCATAAAGCATTTGTTCCAAGAAGGACCAAGAGATAGTATCGTAGGCTTTCCTTAGGTCCACTTTAATCATGCACCTTGGAGACGAACTCTTCCTAAGGTATTTTCTGAAAAGTTCTTGAAGAAGCATGATGTTATCGCCCATGATTCTACCATTTATAAAGCCAGCTTGAGCGGGATTGATTAGTTTCCTCAAATAGGAGCTAAGCCGGCTGGATAATAGCTTGGATATGATCTTGTAGGAGATGTTGCATCATGCTATTCTATGGGTGGTGGTGCATGGCCGTTCTTAGTTGGTTGAGCGATTTGTCTGGTTAATTCCGTTAACGAACGAGACCTCAGCCTTCTAACTAGCTATGTGGAGTTATCATTCCACAACTAGCTTTTTAGAGGGACTATGGCCTTCCAGGCCACGGAAGTTTGAGGCAATAACAGGTCTGTGATGCCCTTATATGTTCTGGGCCGCACGCGTGCTACACTGATGTATTCAACGAGTCTATCACCTTGGCTGACAGGTCCGGGTAATCTTTGA
>JBANSL010000018.1:55923984-55936484 GCA_037127255.1 Persicaria tinctoria
TTTTAGGATGAACTTGCCAGTTCCATACATTCCCCTGATTTATATATTGGTGATGTATCCATCTAATCCATAGGCTATTCTTTTTCTTTAAAATATCCCAAAGCAATCTAGACAGGAAAGCCTCATTCCATGTTTTTAGGTCCTTTAAGCCCAGACCTCCCTCCTCTTTTGGTAAGCACACATCTTTCCATCTTATTCTATGGGATTTCCATAAAAACTTAGCACAAATCCTATTAATATTATCAATCAGAGTAGCCGGGGAGGGGACAATTGAAAACCAAAAAGCATGTATACCTTGTAGCACAGTTCTAATAAGCTCTATTCTCCCAGCATAGGATAATGTTTTGGAATTCCAGTAACTTATATTGGTGAGCATTTTGTCCAGGAGGGGAGAGAATTGGGAGACTGTAAGCTTACCAGAGGATATTGGAATTCCTAGGTACCTGAAGGGGAATGTACCTTGTGAGAAATTTGTTCTGTTAGCCAAGTAAAGCTTATCCTCTGGTTTAGCACCTACTAAGTAATAGGAGGATTTTGTGAGGCTGGTTTGCAAACCAGAAACTGCAGAGAAATGATCTAGGCAATCCAGTAACACACACATAGAAGATTTATCTCCTCTTGACAGCAAAATCAAGTCATCAGCATAGGCTAGGTGAGTTATCTTAAGAAGATCACATTTAGGGTGAAATTTGAACTCAGGTTGCCTGGTTTTACATCTCAGCAATCTAGATAGATAGTCGAGGGAGAGGACAAAAAGCAAGGGGGATATGGGATCCCCTTGTCTAAGACCTCTCCTTCCTATAAAATATCCATGTAGACAACCATTTACATTAACAGAAAAGGAAGGAGAACACACACATTCCATCACCCAATGTATGAAAACAGGAGGGAAATTTAGGTGAACAAGCATTTGTTTGATAAACTTCCAGGAGATAGTATCATAAGCTTTTCTTAAATATAAGTTCAGAATGCATCTAGGGCTGATTCTTTTCCTTGTATATTTCCTAATTAGTTCCTGCAAAAGAAATATGTTTTCAGACATGACTCTATCTTCGAGGAAGCCAATTTGTGAAGGAGAGATCAGGTCTTTAAGCACATGCCCTAGTCTATTTGTGAGCAATTTTGTAATAACTTTATAAGTCACATTACAACATGAGATAGGCCTGTAGTCATTGACAGTATTGGCTGAGGTGGATTTGGCAATTAAAGCTATAGAGGTGTGGTTGGATTGTTTCAGAAGGCTACCAGAGGAGAAGAATTCAAGGATAGCTTTAGTGAATTGTTGGCCAGTCTTCTCCCAGGTATCTTTGAAGAACTTTGAAGTGTAGCCATCAGGTCCAGGGGACTTATCCTCACCAATAAGTCACAAGGTGATTTTTATTTCTTCAGCAGAGATAGGTCTAAGCAACTCTTCATGTTTTTCATTACTGAGCAAAGGGCCACCATCTACAATATATCTTCTAATTACATCCTCTGTACTCACATCCTCTCCAAGTAGGCTTTTATAGAAAGTAACAAACTGATCACCCACTTCCTGTAAAGACATAGTCTCTGTTCCATCCTGTTTAATGAGACTGCTTACATGATTTCTCTTCATGTTTTTCTTCATTAGGCCATGAAAGTAAGCAGTGCTCTTATCTCCCTCAAAAGTGTGTCGAGCCTTTGCTAGTTGGGAGTTGAATTTATGCTCAGCTTCTTTAACTCTACAAGCCTTTTTCTTTGCACTTTCCAAGACAGTCAACAGGGAGTCACTGGAGGGGTTGTTCCTCACATCTAAAAAGGCAGTTTCATAGTCTTTCTCTGCAGTATCAACTCTTTCTCTAATGTTGGAGAATTGAGATTTATTTAGCCATTTCAGAGGTCTTTTCAAACCTTGGAGGAGGTTACACAACACAAACTGTTCAGAGCCACTACCAAGGTAATTCCAGTTCTCTTGAATAATCTGGTCAAAATTTTCTGCTTTGCTCCACATATTGAAGTACTTAAAAGGCTTTTTCTTACTCTGTTGTTGCTCCAGTACTTCGACTACTACTTGAACATGACCAAAGAGGGTTTTGGAAGGAGAAATGTAGCATGACAGTGCAAATTTTGTGAGTTCCAATCACCATTTATCATGACTCTGTCAATCTTGGTTGATTTCCTCCCTTTGAACCATGTGTGTTCCTGTCCTTGGCTAGTTGCATCATGTAAATCTAATTCAGTGCAGACATCCCAAAGGTCAGAGATTTCATAAGCAGTCACTGTGGATCCATTCTTCCTTTCACATGACCTCATTATGGCATTAAAGTCACCTTGTACAATCCATGGTCCAGGCATTCCACTGATTACTGATCTTAAATCATTCCATAGCCCTCTCCTTTTGACAACTGAGTGCAGGCCATATACTTGAGCCAGAAAGAATGATTTTCCTGTAGTAATGCATCTGATTTCTCCACAAATCATCTGTTCAGTAATCAAATGAACTCTGAAGTGTACTCTCTGATCATCCCACAAAATAACAATTCTACCAGCATCACTATGTTCAAAATTGTTATATCTCCACTGACTGAAACTTTTATTCATGATAGCTTTCAGTTTGTTATCATCCAACTTAGTCTCTAGAATCCTTAGGAAAACAATATGTTTCTCCCTCAAAAATTCCTTTACAGCTCTTTGTTTAGGGGTGCTGCTCTAACCCCTGACATTCCATGAAGCAATAATCATTTAGAAGGTTTATGAAGGGTGCTAGGCCCTTTGTCATGATTATCCTCCCTTCTGAGTCCTTGGATAGGCCAATATTTCAGTCCTATGACCATTTGTCTTTTGTCAGCTTCATTGTCCTCCTTTTCCAAGTCCAGGCAGTCATCATCTGAACTCTCTATGGGTTCTGCATTTATTGTAAATGCTGGTTCAATTTTATTCAGCCTACTACTCCTTCTTATCTTTTCTGTTTTATCTGTCGGGTACCAGACCAACTTTAACTGCTCTTGCTGCTGTTCTTTAGGATTGGCTGAGGTGCTAGAGCTGGGGTTTGAACAGGTGGGGGAATTGGGTTGGTCAGGCACTAGTGTTACCTCTGGGAAGGGTTGAGAGGGATCAAGACTTTCCAGGGCATGAAAGGGGTTCTGATCTGCAAAGGTAACCTTTTTCTGGTTAGCACCTTTTGCTTTGTTTCCAATCTTTTTCTGTTTTTCAATCCATTGCATTTCTTTCTCTAATCTGGCAGAGGCATATCTTGCAACATCCTGTGCATATTTCAGGTTTACAGCTCTGGCAGGAGGGGGGGAGGGTGCTCTCTTCCTTTGGTAGGCCTTGTTGATTCTTTCAATGGAGGAGAAGAGGGGGGATTTAACATTGGCTTTTGTAGATTGGGAAACAGGGGGAGAGGATCTTTGTGAAGGCTGAGGAAGTAGATTTGAGTTGGGGCATGGGAGTGTGGTGATAGGGGGAAGGCCTTCTGGTGGTGTAGGGAGAAGGGGGGTTGTGGACTAGATGTGGTGGGTGTATCATTTGTATGGAGACAAGTGTGGTGATGAGGGGTGGCATTCTGATCAGTAGTCTGTGAGACAGGTTCTTTGGTGGTGATAGGGGGTGGGAAGCAGAGTTAGGCTCCTTGTTAGTAGGTGGGATGAAATTATGGTGGGAGGGAGGGGGAGGGGGTTTCTGTCTTGTGGCAGTAGCCTGAGAGGAGCCCTGAGAGCCTTGTTTACCCCTTGCCTGAGTTGTATTCCTTGCTGCTGGACATTTATTGGTTTCATGTCCATAGGAGGTGCAATTGTTGCATCTAGGAGGGAGATTTTCATATTCTATGAAACATGTATGGTCAGGAGCATCATCAAACTCTATATGGATAGCATGTTTGAGGTCTAGAGTGCAGTCCATTTCCACCTATCTTGGTTTAGAGTTGCTTAGATCTCTGTTCTGTATATGAGTCTGTCATCAAGGGATCACCTATCTTGGTTGCAATCCTTTGTAGCATGGTTTGTGTCCAGAACTCAGTTGGCAACTTATGTATTCTGATCCACACAGGGAGTTTAGAGAAATGTGCTTTGTCAAAAGTAAACCTTTCTGGAACACATTTCAGCAACATGGTGTAGCCTGGGCCAGTAAAGGGACCCTTTATTAAAACTGTGTCCCTATCCTCCTCTGTGAAGAATTTAAACATCAACCAACCCCCTTGGTTGTTGAAGAGATGTTTAGGCCAATTTTCCTTTATCTTTCGTATTGTTTGCAAACCTGGAAAATGACCTACAACATACCCCACTAAGGAGTAGCCCCAAGCTTCTTCCAAGGAGAGACAGTCTTTCCTTGAGGCCTTTACAGTGTCCCCTTGACCTGAAGCTTCAAATTTTAACTTGAGCCCTCTACTTTTCCCGTACTGACAAGTCAGGTTGTGATTTAAAGCCCATACACCTTGTGGTGGAGTAGGATTGGTGTGTGGTAAGGTGGGGGAAGTGTTGTTTGCTGATGTGCCACAGGCTTTGTTGTAAGCCTCTACAGGAGTTGGCTCATTTAAGCCTGGACATGAAGGAGGGTTCAGCACTGAGGTAGTAGTTATGGTGTATTGGTCAAGGTATGTAGGAGGAGTAAGGTGAGGAGAAGGAGAGGGATTAGGGTCAGTTAGGAACTCTTTGGGAGGCCTATCCACAGTTTGAGTACTAGAGTTTACAGAGTTGGTTAACTGTTGTTAGGAGGAAATCGAGTATGCAATAATAAAATAGAAATAAATCACAGCAAACCAGATTCGGTCCCTTGCAAATAATTACAAGACCTCCTCCTGATGCAGCAGCGGGAAGTCAAGATCGATCCACGAGGAAGCGTGTCAGCGGATCCTAGGCAACAATGGAATCTCACGGTCAGAAGTCGACAAAAGGGGTACTCGACCTCGACTAAGGGTTAGTCGACAGGGGTCAGGCACAGTCGAACACAGCGCAACAGCGGTCACAGGGGCTCATCGATATCGACAAGGCCTACTCGATGTCGAGTAAAGTCCTCGTCGACTTCGCTTCGTCTCGTCGAGTACCCGCACACAGAAGCTTCAGCGACTTTGGGTCGAAGATCAGTAGTCGAGATCGACGAGTGCTATTCGATCTCGAGTAAGACAGAAATCAAAACGAAATAAAATAAATGCAAAGCCTTTGGGATTTCGAACTAAACTTAATTTAAAAGGCTTTCAAGATTGGGGTTTGCAACAACGATAACCAAGCATGCATAAGGCAGAACCAAACAAATTATCATGTAAATCGCATCAAAGGACTAAGCTTTCGCCTTTTCCAACAATTAGACAACTCTTTCAAGAAACCCTAATTGTCTCTACCGATTTTATGTTTATAATCCAAGTTGTTAGCATGGATCTCCATTAGACGGGTAATAAACACATAAACAAGTAGGAAAATACTCAAAACATGATAAAGGTCGGATCTTTACCTCAAACGCGCATGGCTATCGTTGGGCTCACCCCAACCCTAGAAGTGGGTGGACTACTCACGCCTCATCGCAAACTCAGACATTGATTTGAAGGAAATAACTACTTGCATTAACTAAATTCAAAGCCTTTACAATCCCGGCGATCCAACTCTCGTTGAACGCCAAAACCCTAAAACCTCTGAACTCCCTAAACCGTCTCTGTGGAACTACTTCTCTAACTGAAATTGAATGAATAAAACTGAGCCCCATGGGCTTTATTTATAGCCTTCTAATCCTTGCTAGTCAAGGATAGAATATCTATATCTATATCTAAAACTATATCTAAAATGCTTAAGGATAAATAAAAGCAATAAGGAAATTAAATCTAAATATATCTAAATGTCTTAAAGTGGATAGAACTCCTTTTCCATGATGTATCTTGATAGATTGGATAGATTCTTGGCCTTCTCGACTTCCTTCGTGCCCAAGTAATTCCACATCGAGTAGGATTCGTCAAGCCACGTCACACAGCTTCTGGAATCGTCGTCGATGTCGATAAGGGTCTTGTCGATATCGAGTAGGAGTGTTGTCGACTGGCTCGGCTTCGTCGTCTCGGCTAGCTGGTGCTCAATGTGGCTCGGACTTGGCTCACGGGTCTAGTCGATCTTGACAAGGGCTCGTCGAGGTTGACTAGGGTTAGCTCTCTGGTGATGTCGAGGACTCTTCCTCGGCATGGACTCGGACTAGGGCATGGTGGCTCATCGATCTCGACTAGGTCTTGTCGAGATCGAGTAGAGATGTGCTCGGCGTCTTCGTCCTCGACTTGTCGATCAGCTCCTCTTCTCATCGACTTCGGGTGTGGTGCTGAGGTGTCGTCGATCTTAACTAGGTCTTGTCGAGATCGAGTTGTGTTCCGGGAGTCGGGTTGGTCTAGCTCGGCTTTCTCGACCAGGCTTTGTCGACCAAGTCCGCCTGGGCTCTCTACTCGACATCGAGTAAGATGTACTCGACATAGAGTAGCCCTGGCTCTAACTCGGTTTGTCCTGGTTCTGTACTCTCGGATTCTGGACTTCTGTAGTTGTTTTTTGAGCTTTTCTGACCTTCCTTAGAATTGCTGTAAAACGTCTCGAATTCTGCGATTTTAAATAGAAACTGGTGTAGATTCCATAATTTGGCAAATAAACATAAACTACATAGATTCTGTACTATCTAACCTAAATGTATGCAAAGTATGCAGAAAACGATATTAAAGTTACTGTAAAATATGGCAGATTTAGCTCACAACATACACCCCATACTTAAGCTTGCTTGTCCTCAAGCAATACTTTTATTTGTCATTCAGGGGAAGAAATCAAAACTCTCAACATATCAGATTCATTCTTATATAACCTAGCAACCAATTACCATCCTCGAAAAGGTACTAGTGTCACAAATCCATGCATGTGCAATTATATCAAAGCAACATCTACTCACAAAAGGAGGGTTATGTGAAAACATTCATAAGTGACAAAGCATTGATAATCAAGAGGACTTCAATTTAAGCTCAAATAAGGAGTAGATTTGGTAAAAGGCTAAAGGTGAGCAATTTTTAGCAGTGTGGTGTTAATGATCCGGGGAAATGGAGTATTTCCAAACTTAAATTTCCACATTCCTTTTCATAAATTTCATCACCTTTCATAATTCTTTTATCAACAATAATGCTTTTACCTCTCTGACCTCAGCACTGCCTTCTCGCGAGTCGCAAACATAGGTGTCATGAATGGCCCCAGATACTTAGTGCTTTGGACTCCTCACAATGTGTCCCATCTCTCCAAACTATTATCTCAGAGAGCAGGGTCAATCTACCTTTATCTCCTAAGGTGATTGGATTTTCTTTCACTCATTAAATTTTCCATATATTTCAAATAATTCCCTTCCAAACTCCAGTAATGATAATAATCACAACACAAAGACCATATAACATCTCCATAATGTAACATCATTCTCAACATAATCCCCGGATAAGGTAAAGAATGGCAAATGTTTAGGTTATGTGGAGCAATAATTGAAATAAGGCATATTATGGCTTTTGTGATGCATAAGCATAGATATGGCTAAGGATTGAAACAATGAGCATTATATGGAAATATAAAGTCTTCAATCATCTTATCATGCAACATGTCAAAAGCAATTTCAAATTTTACCTCCTTCTATGGTTTTCATGAAAATATGCACTTCGTTATGACTTTCCTTTACTAGGCAATTTCATGCTATATCTCTAATGAATCCAATTTTGCATCGTTGAGTTCAATAAAGCTTCCATGACATTATTCAAAATTTTAAATGGGGGTCATTTTTCAAACTTTTGGAAAACATGCATGTAAGCACATAAATCAATAATGCATTCCAAAATAGCCATGTAGCAATTCAAAGAAATAATGCACATATATGTCAAATATAGCAAATATGCACAAAGTAAGCCCTTCCCCCACCCCATACTTAAACATTACAGTGTCGTCACTGTATAAAATAAAGTAGAAACAAGAGTAAAGGAAGGAACTCACAGGATAAAATATCGAGGAAGGCGGATCTTGGCAGGTCGAGTAACTGTTCTTGTCGATATCGAGTACAGTACTCGATATCGAGTAAGCTCTCTGTGTCTGGTGGAATCTGAAGTCGAGGAGCGTCTGGCTGGTCGATGTCGAGTACGTCTACTCGAGGTCGAGTAACTTCTGGGCTTCTCCTCCTTGTCGTACTCGACTTGGCCTTCATCGATTCTGACTGTTTTCAGGGACTTCTTTATTCCACTTTTCGCGATCCTTTTATGCTTGCCCACCTAAAAGTGTTAGATTGCACACAAAAACAAGACTATCCACATAAAGCATTCTAAAAGACATAAAACCCTAAAACCAAAAACAAAAACCAAAAACAAAAAAGTTCAAAAGTCCCAAAAATTCATAAAGTTTTATATACATGCTCTAGATTTTAGAGTCGCTAGGCCGACTTCTCCGTTTGCGCTCAAGGACCATTATTGTGGGGCCCGCTCATGCTTGGCCCTTCTCCTGGATCATCTAGGTCCTGATGGTAGTATGCAAGCTCAGCTAACAGGTTGTTGCTTGCATCATCTCCCTTCTCTTTCTTCTTTTTCCTTCCGGCTCTCAGTTTTCGCAGATTCTCTTGCCACGGTGTCATATCTTCCCTTAAATCATTGATAATTTTCTTTATGGACTGAGGAGGAGTAGGATTCATACCTGAACTTACCTTTTCGGACCCAAAACAGGAGTCTTTGGGCTTGGGGTTAGTGGACATCGAGTACAGCTGGTCGACCTCGAGTACAGGGACCCCATACCTAGGCTTTTGGCAAGTTTCTGGCTCTGGTGGTTGTCGAAGTCTTGTCGACATCGAGTACGTCCTTTGTCGAGATCGAGTAGCCTTTGTCGATCTCGAGTACAGTGTTGGCTCCTTCCTCCGCTGTTTGCTTAGTCCCGTGGTTGCTGATGCTTTTCACCTCCAGCCATGAAATTTCCTCTTTTGCAGGGCCAAAAGAGAAATCCAAAACCTCATCGCCTATGGTGAAGGTGAGCGACCTATTCTTGACACTTATTTTGGCATCTGCAGTAGCTAAGAATGGTCTACCAAGAATAATAGGGCTACTAGGATCTTCAGCACAGTCAATGATAAGGAAATCAGCTGGAATAAAGAATTTACCAACCTGGACAGGGACATTCTCAACTATACCTGTAGGGATGACTACTGTATTGTTTGCCATGTATAGCTTGGCATCCACAGGTTCTACGCATCCTATCTTTACTTTCCGCCAGATGGATAAAGGCACGATGCTCACACTTGCTCCTAAATAGCATAGAGAATCATATTTATATTGTCCAAAACCCAAAGTAACAGAAAACTTACCAGGGTCAAGTCTCTTTTCAGGGAAGTGGAGTACTTTGCATTCGCCTGCGATCTCTGAGATGGATCGCTTCTTGCTTAGGATTTCCTTGAGAAATTTGACATATCCAGGCATCTCTTGCAGGGCTTCTGTAAAAGGAATAGAAACATTCAGTTCTTGCAGCATATTAACCAATCTGGTAAACCTACCTGCAGTGGGATCTTTCTGTGCTTTTGAAGGGAAAGGCAGTGGCTTTTTCAATTTCGGAGCCTGATCAGCCGTCGGAGGTGCTGCAGAGTCGTCGACGTCGGCCAGATGTTGCTCCTCGATCTCGACCACGGGCTCCTCGACATCGAGTAGGGTGGTCGACTTGGAGTTGATGGTCTGCGCAGCGGAGTCCGAGCTCAGCTTCTGGTCCATGTCGAGTAGCGGCTTGTCGATGTCGAGTACACCCTCCTCGAGATCGAGTTGGTTGTGCTCTGTGTCGGGTTGCTGCTCTACCTTGCTTTGCTGTTTTCCGACCTCTGGCTCGTGTATTTGATGTCCACTCCTGAGTTTGATAGCTGCGACGTGTCCTGTTTTCCCCTTAGGATTTGGTTCTGTTTGCCCAGGGAGTTGTCCGGACGGTCGTGGGATCTGTGCCGCGATTTGGCCCATCTGTGTCTCTATTCCTCTTTTCCAGATGTCCAATTCTCCAAATTTTGTAGTGATGTTCTGGAATCGGTTGTTGATGGTGCCCTGATTCCGACGCATCTCCTCAAGGATCAGTTGTAGATCATCCTTCTTTTGATCCGTTTCTGGATGTCCTTGAGCTTTGTAGGGTGGGGGATTCCTAGGAGGACCTTGGTTCCACTGTGGTTGATAGAACCTTTGATCTCCCATGTGTCGATTTGGACCCCCAGCGTAGGCTGCCTCTTCATGTTTTTCTGCCATCCTGACTTGCTCAGTGTGTGGGCACTCAGTAGTGGTGTGCCGCTGTGATCTGCATTCGATGCAAGGCTGATTGATAGATAGGTATTTGACTTGCTTGAGGAGCTTGCGATTTTGGTCTATGTAGAACTGCTCCCTGACATCTAGGTCAATCTCCTTTGCTGGCTCATAGAGTGGCATTGATGGTGCTGGCATGGCGTAGGAGTTCTCCTCATAGTTTGTAGGAGCCCCATATTTGTTGTCGTAGTTAGTGAGCTTTTCTAGCAAACCCCATGCGTCGCTTGGTGGCATCGTCAGATACTCATAGCGAGTATAATGGTTGATCCTATCCTTAGTGATTTGATCAAGAGAGTTGAAGAAGATCTCCTGAATGACGTAGGCTGGCTGTCCATGAGTAGGGCAAGATCACAGCAGTTCTTTGTAGCGTTCCCATGCCTTTGCTAGCGGTTCCCCTTGCTTCTGTTTGAAGGCGGTGATTTTCTGACGGAGAAGTGTTGTTTTGGCGGGTGGGAAGTATTTGTTCAGGAACTCTTGCTCTACTTGGGCCCAGGTGGTGAGAGATCTCGGCTTCAGCCCTTAAAGCCACTTCAGTGCAAGTCCAGCGAGAGACCAGCGAAAAGATTTCATCTTGACATATTCCAGAGTTGTACCTTCAGCAAGAGTACGACACTTATCATGAAAGTTAGTAATATGTTCAAGAGGGCACTCATTAAATTTGCCATAAAAAGCATTATTTTTAAGCTCTATCAAAAACTGAGTGCGAATTTCAAAAGAGTTTTCAGGGATAAGAATCGCCGATTCAGGCACGACGAGGGTTGGATGCATATAATCCTCAGCAGTAATTGGATATTGGGCAAGCTCAGCTTCTGCTTGCCTTGCGCGCTCAGCTTCTTGTTCCCTCGCGGCCCTTTCATTGGCTATAGTGGTATCCCTTGCGGCTAGTTCCCTTGTAAGCCTTTCGATCAGTTGCTCTTGTGTTTCAATGGCCGCCATGATCCTTTTGAGTTTAGAGTGGATGTGTAGGTAACGCTCTGGTTCGTCTAAGGCGTCAAACTCAGGTGGTAGACCAGAACGGCGCATACACCTGAAAAGTAACTCAAAGTAGACGTGAGATTTAACTACCTACGGCGCGAATGATTGCTTCCCCGGCAACTGCGCCAATTTGTTGTTAGGAGGAAATCGAGTATGCAATAATAAAATAGAAATAAATCACAGCAAACCAGATTCCGTCCCTTGTAAATAATTACAAGACCTCCTCCTGATGCAGCAGCGGGAAGTCAGGATCGATCCACGAGGAAGCGTGTCAGCGGATCCTAGGCAGCCATGGAATCTCACGGTCAGAAGTCGACAACAGGGGTACTCGACCTCGGCTAAGGGTTAGTCGACAGGGGTCAGGCACAGTCGAACACAGCGCAGCAGCGGTCACAGGGGCTCGTCGATATCGACAAGACCTACTCGATGTCGAGTAGAGTCCTCGTCGACTTCGCTTCGTCTCGTCGAGTACCTGCACACAGAAGCTACAACGACTTTGGGTCGAAGATCAGTAGTCAAGATCGACGAGTGCTATTCGATCTCGAGTAAGACAGAAATTAAAAAAAAATAAAATAAATGCAAAGGCTTTGGGATTTCGAACTAAACTTAATTTAAAAGGCTTCCAAGATTGGGGTTTGCAACAACAATAACCAAGCATGCATAAGGCAAAACCAAACAAATTATCATATAAATTGCATCAAAGGACTAAGCTTTCGCCTTTTCCAACAATTAGACAACTCTTTCAAGAAACCCTGATTATCTCTACCGATTTTATGTTTATAATCCATGTTGTTAGCATGGATCTCCATTAGACGGGTAATAAACACATAAACAAGTAGGAAAATGCTCAAAACATGATAAAGGTCGGATCTTTACCTCAAACGCGCATGGCTATCGTTGGGCTCGCCCCAACCCTAGAAGTGGGTGGACTACTCACGCCTCATCGCAAACTCAGACATTGATTTAAAGGAAATAACTACTTGCATTAACTAAATTCAAAGCCTTTACAATCCCGGTGATCCAACTCTCGTTGAACGCCAAAACCCTAAAACCTCTGAACTCCCTAAACCGTCTCTGTGGAACTACTTCACTAACTGAAATTGAATGAATAAAACTGAGCCCCATGGGCTTTATTTATAACCTTCTAATCCTTGCTAGTCAAGGATAGAATATCTATATCTATATCTAAAACTGTATCTAAAATGCTTAAGGATAAATAAAAGCAATAAGGAAATTAAATCTAAATATATCTAAATGTCTTAAAGTGGATAGAACTCCTTTCGCA
>JBANSL010000018.1:55943984-55948984 GCA_037127255.1 Persicaria tinctoria
GCAAAAGCTGCTCTTCTTGACTTTGATCTCCATCCTTTCCCTCTTGCTTCCTTCTTTAGCCATTTGAGCCCACTCTTGATGGTGTTCATTCCTCTCCAAATTCCCAGCCAATGTTTTATCTGTGTCCACACATTAGAGGAGGTATCACAAGCAAAGAAAATGTGGTCATGAGTTTCTATTGTAAGGTTGCAAAAATGACAATTTAAGTGAACTTCCCTTGATTTGATAAGGTCATTTGTTGCCAGCCTTTTCCTTGCAGCCAACTAGAGTATGAAAGAGTGTTTTGGGAGTATAGCTCTATCCCAGACGACTGAGTGCCATGGGGGTTTAGGAGCCTTCCTCCTAAAGAAGTTGTAAGCTGCATCAATGTGGAACTTCCCATCTTGTACCCAGCTCTGCAGGACAGTTATTGCCTCCTCTTGTGACCCTGCATTTGTTAGTATGGTATCTCTAATGACTGAGAGCTCTTTCAAGATTCTATGGGTGGTGGTGCATGGCCGTTCTTAGTTGGTGGAGCGATTTGTCTGGTTAATTCCGTTAACGAACGAGACCTCAGCCTGCTAACTAGATATGTGGAGTTATCATTCCACAACTAGCATCTTAGAGGGACTATGGCCTTCCAGGCCACGGAAGTTTGCGGCAATAACAGGTCTGTGATGCCCTTAGATGTTCTGGGCCGCACACGCACTACACTGATGTATTCAACGAGTCTATCACCTTGGCCGACAGATCATTACAATTGTTGGCCATTGCAATTGTTGGTCTTCAACGAGGAATTCCTAGTAAGCGCGAGTCATCAGCTCGCGTTGACTACGTTCCTGCCCTTTGTACACACCGCCCGACGCTCCTACCGATTGAATGGTCCGGTGAAGTGTTTGGATCGCGGCGACGTGGGCGGTTCACTGCCGGCGACGTCGTGAGAAGTCCACTGAACCTTATCATTTAGAGGAAGGAGAAGTCGTAACAAGATTTCCGTAGGTGAACCTGCGGAAGGATCATTGTCGAAACCTGCACAAGCAGAAAGACCCGTGAACTCGTTTACAAACACCGAGCGGGCGTCATTCGGCCACAAATCGACGACGTCCCCCGAGCTCGGCAGGATCCCGGCTCCCAGTGGGTCGGTCTCCTCCGAGCACGAACAAACCCCGGCGCGGATTACGCCAAGGACCATGAACAATAGCGCGTCCCACACCCCTCGGATTCCTGAAGTGCGCATGGGTCATCGTGTCGTTTCGATACATTATAACGACTCTCGGCAACGGATATTTCGGCTCTCGCATCGATGAAGAACGTAGCGAAATGCGATACTTGGTGTGAATTGCAGAATCCCGTGAACCATCGAGTCTTTGAACGCAAGTTGCGCCCGAAGCCTTCGGGCCAAGGGCACGTCTGCCTGGGCGTCACGCACCGCGTCGCCCCTTACCCAAACCATTGGGATCAGGGGCGGACTGTGGCCCCCCGTGCGCTCCTCGCTCGCTGTCGGCCTAAACACAGACCCCGTGGCCGCGAAACGTCGCGACGTTTGGTGGTTTACTCGTGGCCCTGTGCCTCGAGCATCGCATCGTGGCCTTGGCGGCCCATGAGAGCTCAAAAGACCCTGAGGAGGACCATGTCACCCTCGGGTGGCGCCGGAACCTCCTAACCGTTGCGACCCCAGGTCAGGCGGGACTACCCGCTGAGTTTAAACATATCAATAAGCGAAGGAAAAGAAACTTACAAGGATTCCCCTAGTAACGGCGAGCGAACCGGGAAGAGCCCAGCTTTAGAATCGGTCGACTTCGTCGTCCGAATTGTAGTCTGGAGAAGCGTCCTCCGCAACGGACCGGGCCCAAGTCCCCTAGAAGGGGGCGCCGGAGAGGGTGAGAGCCCCGTCGTACCCGAACCTTGTCGCACCACGAGGCGCTATCGGCGATTCGGGTTGTTTGGGATTGCAGCCCCAAGCGAGCAGTAAATTCCGTCCAACGCTAAATACGGGCGAGAGACCGATAGCGAACAAGCACCACAAGGGAAAGATGAAAAGGACTTTGAAAAGAAAGTCAAAGAGTGCTTGAAATTATCGGGAGAGAAGCGGATGGGGGCCGGCGATACGCCCCGGTCGGATGTGGAACGGTCACAAGCCGGTCCGCCGATCGGCTAGGGGCGTGGACCGATGCGGATTGAGGGGGCGGCTTAGGCACGGGCGGTCGATACGCCCACGGAGCGTCGTCCCAGCGATCGTGGAAGGCAGCGCGCGCCGTCACAGCGTGCTTCGGCACCTGCGCGCTCCAGGTGTCGGCCTGCGGGCCCCCCATTCGGCCCGTCTTGAAACACGGACCAAGGAGTCTGACATGTGTGCGAGTCATCGGGCGAGTAAACCCGTACGGCGCAAGGAAGCTAATTGGTGGGATCCCCCTCGCGGGGTGCACCGCCAACCGACCTTGATCTTCTGAGAAGGGTTCGAGTGAGAGCATACCTGTCGGGACCCGAAAGATGGTGAACTATGCCTGAGCGGGGCGAAGCCAGAGGAAACTCTGGTGGAGGCCCGAAGCGATACTGACGTGCAAATCGTTTGTCTGACTTGGGTATAGGGGCGAAAGACTAATCGAACCGTCTAGTAGCTGGTTCCCTCCGAAGTTTCCCTCAGGATAGCTGGAGCTCATGCGAGTTCTATCGGGTAAAGCCAATGATTAGAGGCATCGGGGGCGCAACGCCCTCGACCTATTCTCAAACTTTAAATAGGTAGGACGGCGCGGCTGCTTTGTTGAGCCGCGCCACGGAATCGAGAGCTCAACATACATCGGATTCTCGGACATGGGTGCTCGGGCATCTCGGACATGTTGGACATCGGACATGGCTAATTCTTACTTTAGTGCTGGGACATCGGACAAGGGGATGTTGGACATGTCACTCGGACAAGCAAACAAAAATTCAAATGGTTGAGGTATGGGAAAAGAAATAAAAAATACTCTTACTGAGACCCACGTTCCATGGAGTTCATACAAGTGGTTTTTTTTTACTTTAGTGCTGGGACATCGGACAAGGGGTTTTTGGACAAGTCACTCGGATATGGTTTCCTCGGACAAGGAACCCGGACACGGGGTACTTGGACAAGATGATCGGACATTGTGCTCGGTTGCTCGTACACCGCAAATCCCTACGGAATTTGCTAACGGGTTCTCCTCATAAAGAGCTTCGTTTTGAGTTGACATACGCCCTAATCCAATACCCGAGCGCAAAGTAGCGGCCGTTTAAAGAGACGGACACCTCGGACATGGGTGCTCGGGCACCAAGGACATGGGTGCCTTGACACCTCGGACAAGGGTGCTCGCATACATCGGATTCTCGGACATGGGTGCTCGGGCACCCCGGACATGGGTGCTTGGACACCTTGGACCCGGGTGCTCGGACACCTGGGACACCGGTGCTCGGACACCTTGGACACGGGTGCTCGGACACCTCGGACACCAGTGCTCGGACACCTCGGATGGTCGGGCTCCACGGACAGGGGTGCTCGGACACCTCGGACACGGGTGCTCGGGCACCTCGGACATGGATGCTCGGACACCTAGGACACGGGTGCTGGGGCACCTCGCACATGGGTGCTCGGACACCTCGGACACGGGTGCTCGGACACCTCGGATGCTAGGACATGAGTGCTCGGTCACCTCGGACATGGGTGCTCGGACACCTCGGACAAGGGTGCTCGAACAACTCGGATGCTCGGACATGGGTGCTCTTGCACCTCAGACATCGGTGCTCGGACACCTTGGACACCGTTGCTCGGACACCTCGGATGCTCGGACACCACGGATGCTCGGACATGGGTGCTCGGGCACCTCGGATGCTCGGACATGGGTGATCGGGCACCTCGGACACGGGTGCTCGGACACCTCAGACACGGGTCCTCGGACACCTCGAACATGGGTGCTCGGACACCTCAGACATGGTGCTCGGACACCCCGAACACCTCGGACACGGGTGCTTAGACACCTCGAACACGGGTCCTCGGACACCTCGAACACGGGTGCTCGGACACCTCGGACATGGTGCTCGGACACCCCGAACCCCTCGGACACCCCGGACACCTCGGACACGAGTGCTCGGACACCCCGAACACCTCGGACACGAGTGCTCGGACACCGGTGCTCGGGCACCCTGGATCACCCGACACCAATTATTGGATTGACCGATATTTTCGGATTTTTGTGAGAAAATTCTGAATAAAAAAATTCGGGGATTCCTAACATTATAAACAAGCAATAGGAAAAAATCCCATGCAATTTGGATCACTAGAACTTCAAAAAAAAAATTCAATCGAACACCTCGGAGCACCCGACACCAATTATGGCATTGCCTGATATTTTCGGATTTTTGGGAGAAAAGTTCCAAATAAAAAAAATTGGGGGATTGCTGACATCCTAAACTTGCAATAGAAAAAAACCCCATGCGATTTAGTTCACCAGAACTCTAAAAATAAAAGTTTCAATTTTGTATAACCTGCCTCCAAAGGACCTGTATCTACTGGTGTTGGGGGCAAAACTGCTATATGTGCACTATAGGGGGGGTGAGGTACTCAAAAAAATCAAAAAAAAATTTAATGAGCTTGGGAGCCTATGGGAAGCTTTCGACACACCACGGACACTTTTTTCTCGAGCACCCCCCTCGATGCCCCATGAGAACGCTCGATTTCCGTTGTCCCAATGTCCCGAGCACCCTGGCACCCCGGTGCCTTGGTGATCGAGCACCACGGCGCCCAGTGGCCTAGGTGATTGATGTTCGATTCCCCCATACAACCCCACCCGAGCACCAAAGATGCCCGATGCCCGAGAACCCCGGTACCCGGCCCCTTGGCGCCCGATCATCTCGGCACACCGGTGCCCATGCGCCCGAGCACCACGGTACCCCGGAAGCCTGTTGCCCGATAACCTCGACAGTCGGATAGGACCAGATCCAATCGGATCTGATCGTAGCTTCGAGTTCAGGTCCCGACCCGGTCCCTTGGCTCCCGAGCTCCTCGGCAC